>CP092886.1:36033104-36141908 GCA_030710605.1 Cordylochernes scorpioides | reverse complement strand
ATATTGAAGAAGCTTTATATCACATTTTAAAAATTAAACATAACTCAAAGGTTTGTGTGTCTTCATTGTAACAGTTACATACCTGTAACTCAAACTGAACTGGAAAAGATAAGCTTGCACTTTTAAAAAGTAAAATTGTTGCTTCAACTTATCATTATTATTTTTAGAATCTTGCCTTAATACCTCATTTAACCAACTTGGTGAAAAACATGTTAGATACTTTGTTTTTCTATGCATCTGTCTATTAAGGTTTTAGATCTTTTGAGAAATGTATCCTGTTGCTGATTGAGTCTAATATTTATTGGTGCAGAAAGCTTCTCTAGCACCAGAGACGCATCTCACACACAAGGATCTTCATCCATATTAGAAAACATTTTGTTTATAGTGTGCATGTGTTAATATTTTGATTTTTAAACAAAAAAGCTTGCTTTAAGATATTTAAAGTAATGTGCATTTATTGTAACCAATTTTTTTTTAATACTCGTTCCCCTAAAATATATATATATACATCATTTTTAAATAGAAATATTTATATCTAGTTTTCATCCAAATATAGTTCTTATTTTTATTTATTTTTACAGTTCCTTATCCTAAGTAGGGACTGTTTGTTTATTAGTCATTATTTAGTCAAAATTTATTTATTGTTAATTCTTTTATTTTAAAAAACTGTGATTTTATTTTACACCTTTATAAATTATATATTTAATTATATATATAAATATTTTAATATATGAATCAAGTTAGACATTTTATTGAGAGATTTTATTTCAGCTTATAAATATTTTTCATGCCAAAGAAGAGCTCCCCTTAATTTATAAAAATGCATTTAAACAATGCATTTTCTCTTCACAAAGCATAAGGATTCAAATAAGGAATATGCTAAAACACCAGCTTTGTCACCAATTTGAGGAAAAGTCAAATTTGTTTGATTTCATAACTCTTATAACAAATTTGTGTGAAGCTTAATCTGAGGAATATATGCTGGCTTTTTCATCAAAAAAAGTGTTGTTGCCTCTTTCCCAATTTGAAACTGTGCATGCCGTGCAATTAAAGGCAAGAAAAGGCATTGTTTTAATATATTTTTATAAAGGGAGTGGTGCCTCTCTTGCACATCCACATACATAATTAATTACATTGTATTTTTCTGCATGTCAAATCTTCAAATAGATATCTATTTTTAATATTCACAATATGTCTACATAATACTTTTAATGTAAAAATGCTAAACTGAGGTTTTTTTTAGTAACTTTTAAAATTGCATTTTAAAAAATGCTCTTAAAATAATGTATATATGGTTTTAAATTAATTTTTACCTTACTTTTTTTAACGTATAAAATAAAATCTTTTTTTTTTTTCAAAATATAATTTTTAAATAAAATGAAATAAAAATTTCAAGAAAAAAAGAAATTAGAACTGTTTCGGTTTCCTATAAGAACTAAAATAGTACTACTGTGAAACAAAGATAGAATTGAGTATTTTCCTATCTAGAAACTCAACTCCCATTTTTTTCAACATTCATATCCATCAGAATAATGTAATTTTAAAAACTTCATGAGTGTCAAATTTGTATAGCTTCTTTAGTAATTTTTTTTTTTTAGAATATTGGCTTATATAAAGCACGTAATTTATGATTTTTTTAAAATAAGTATCAACCATTCTTTTTTTCAAAAATATAACTTTACAAATTATTCTTGCTATCAAAACCTTGAATTTTGACTGAAATTTTGACACTGATATTCTTGCCATTAAATCATAATCAATTTTTGCTCTCGATATTTTAAATAAAAATGAGTGTTTTATGTGTAGCATATATCTGTGAATTTGAAAATAATTATTTGAGTAATCTATATATAGGAGTATATATATTCTATAGATTGTGTGTAGAGAAAATATACTTTTAAATTTAAATATTTTCGAAAATATTTACTCTTTTTCATTTAAAAAATTATATATACATATACACGGTAGGATCAAAAAGTTCCTGAACTTTTAAAAAATAAAATATAAAACAACTTTAGAAAAATGTAAAATCAATTTTACTGTAAAGAACAAAGCCTAAACTATAATTTAATTTAGCAACGCCAGTAAATGCGCATGCGTAGTTTTCATTTTAGGCATATTTTTGTTGTAAGTATTTAGCTCGCGTCGGTTTCTGTAATGTCATCATTTGAGCAAAGGGCAAATATTAAATTTTGTGTAAAATTAAAAAAAGTCTTTCACAAAGACATTAGCATTAATGAATGAAGCTCATGAAGATGAAAAATTGTGACGAACGCAAGTTTATTTCTGGCATAAACATTTTAAAAATGGCCGTAAGAGCATCGCAGATGATTCAAGGTCAGGTTGGCCATTGACGTCAGCAACGGATCGCAATATTGGACAGGTACGTGTTTTAATTGTTGCTGATAGAAAAATTACTATTGATAATATATTAGAAATACGTGGAATTTCATATGGTAGTTGCCAAAAAATTATTGGTAACATTTAAACACGAAAAAACTTTGTGGTTATTTTGTCCCACGAAATTTAACAGACCAACAAAGAGAAACCAGATTTTCAATTTGCAAAGATTTAATTGAAACTGCAAATAATGATTCTGATTTTTTAAAAACAATATTAACTGGTAATGAAACATGGTGCTTTCTTTTTGATCCACAAACCGAAAAACAACACTCAAATGGCACACACCAAGTTCTCCTAGGAAGAAGAAAGTTCTTCCTGACAAGTCCAAAGGAAAAGTAATGCTTGTAGTGTTTTTGATTATCAAGGACTTGTCTATTATGAATTTATTAAAGAGGGGTTTACTATTAATAAACAGGCATACAAAGAAATACTTGTGCGCCTTCGTGATGTGATAAGAAGAAAAAGAAACCAACTCTTTAAATCTAAACAGTGGAAATTGCTACATTTATCATGCCCCTGTTCATAGAGCCATTATTGTTCAAGACTATTTTAGCCAAACACTTAGTATCTGTATTGCCGCATCCTCCTTTCTCTCCTGATATCGCCCTATGCGATTTCTTCTTCTTTCCAAAACTTAAAATGACCTTAAAAGGGAGGCGCTTTTCATCATCATCGGAAGTAATTGAAAATGCGATGGTGTAGCTAAACAAGCTTAGAAAAATTGACTTTGAACTAGCATTTCAACAGATTTTTCACTCTGGAAAAAATGTGTAGATAACCAAGGCTCCTATTTTGAAAAATTTGATGTTTAAATTACTATTCTATGAATAAATAATTAATTTTAAAAAAGTTCAGGAACTTTTTGATCCTACCTTGTATAGAAAGCTATATTTTCAAATTTCTCATTCCATTTCAAATAGTGACATGTCTTGCAGGATATAATGTGTATAATTTACTCCAATAAATGTCTTTTAACCTTTCGCTCATTTTTGATAAAACCCACACATCTTTCTAAATTTTAATTGAAACAATTCTGTTGGTTGGATAATAGGTGTTGGCAATATTTAATATATCTCTCTAAACCCAATGATACAGTAGAACCTATCTGTAAAGGACCACCTAATTGCAGAGCCAAAGTATCCTTTAAGATGTGCCCTCTTATAGGAGAGTTGCTATTTAGTAAAAATGGTAATTTTGTTGATGAAAACTGTCCTTTGTAGAGAAGTGTAGTGAATGTCCTCTCATAGAGGTCTACTGTATTTTTAAAAATTATTTAAACTAATCAGAATGTCCCAAAATACCATAATAGATATCTGGTACACAATTACCGGAGAGTTTCTAAATGGTAAAAATTGTAATTCTGACAATGAAAACTCTCATTAGTAGAGAGGTATCATCTAATGTGAGTGTCCTCTCATATAGAGGTTCTACTGTTTATCTATTTTCTTAACATGTGACAGCTGCCTTTATCAAGAGTGCTTAGCTAGTTATTTAAGGATTTGAAGGTTTATATATTTAGAAAGTGTGTAATGTGTGTGCGATATAAAGAGGAATCTTGTTACATCAAAACTTAATTATAACCTCCTAATTTTAAAGTCTCTATTGCTTCAATGATTGTTATAACAACATAAAATCTTATTCCAAGTAATGTTGTTAAAATAACATTTGACTATATATATATATGAAATTTAAATGCATTCATTAAAAATCACATGTTTTTTAAGTTAATTAAATGGGGTCATCTTCCATTTACACACACAAGTACTTCTTAAAATCTATAATTGAAGTGTAATTGAATATAGCATGTATAACAATTGTGTGCACCATTCGCTTAATGCAAAATCTACCAACCACACTATACTTAAACTATCTAAAAAGGTTTATGACACAAGGTTATAAATGTTACATAGTTTTGTATATATGGTGTAAAATTTATATACAGATAAACATGATAGAATACTATTAACTAGGGCATGAATGGTAGCTAAGTTTTGGTTGGATAAGTTGGATAAAATAAAGGCTCCTTATTTTTTAATTCTGAGTCTAGGATTTAGCCTGTTTGATAACTCTAGGAAAGTGATGGTTGCTTTGAATGTTTTAAAATTAAAATGGAGGCTTTTACAGTGTGACTGAAGGGTGTTAATTCTTGAATTATTTTCAAGCAAAGGCTGTTTCTGTATTCACTCAGATCCACGCAATAAAAAAAATTTACAATAGTTTCATAATTATCAGATTCATAAAAGGGGCATGTTCAGTCCTCTATTTTACTAATTCTGCTTGTTTCAATGTTTTAGTCCCCTTTCTGCACTTATACATAGTTCTAGCTTTTTATTCTTATCTTTTCTCTTTTATCATGCTATATCTGTTTTGTATTCCAATTGTTCATATTTTTTCTTGTTAACGAAATTTCCAATATTTTTTACTTTCAACCCTCCCCCCACATATTAAGATCAAAGCAAGAACAGAAGAGACCTAAGGAAATGCACAACTACTGAGAAAGAAAAACACTAATACATTTTTATACACTGTGTGACTCTTGAATTTGCAACAACAAGAATTACTGGGCCGAAAAGATGCAAATTCCAGGGTAAAGTTAGCTCAATGAGTTATGTAAATGTTGCAAATTGCACAACTATCCTTCAGATGTTGATTGAGATATATTATTTTGACAATTAACAATTTTATTGATATCACACATTTACATCACAGTCTGCACTATTTATGGAATGATACCGAATAATTTACAATGATTATAATGATAAATTTGAAATAAATTAGATATATGCTATGTATTAATGAATATGTACATGGCACCATTGCCATTGCTGCAGAGTTTGATTGAAAATTGGCAAGATCCGGCAACACCACACATTTCATGATCTACGAAGAAAATGTAGATCACATGTGCTCCGGTGGTTCAGGTCCAGGATGGAAAGGGCCCGTTTCCAAAGTTCCAGCAACCGACAACGACGGGCATCACCCAGGATTTCGAAGACAAGGGGGTAATCCAAGTTCTGGACTCCGCCAGACATGAGTAGGCCTTCTTACTTTCAGCTCTTTGTGCAGCTTGAACCCCCTTGAAGCATTTGAGCTGAAGTGGGTCCTGATGTCTAATAACCCATGCCACCAACGGACATAGAATGTGGCAGAACGCTGTTGGGAAGTCCCACAGTGCAGTTAAGACCCCAAGCAAACTGCGCCAGTCTTACCTGCAGTCTTGAGATGGTCTCACAGGGCAGGTAGACCTGAAATTGGTAGAAGGCTGATGAGAGCACGAGATTATTGGCCGCTCTCGCCCACCCAACAAGAGAGAAACTGTGGACAAAGAGGGACCATCTATCAATGGCTCCTTCAATTTGTTTACTTAGGTGGTGATCAGAGGCCTATGTTATATGTTCTGTGGTCATGATGGTGTCTAAAATGGTAATTTTTGCTGCAGGAAATACCCAATGGAGAGTTGTTGCAGTTATTCTCCCCACACACTAGAGGTCCTTGCTTTTTCCCGAAGTTGACTCCAATTCCTCTTCTTCGTCTTTCTTATCTTCATGACTGGGTGAAGTAGAATGCCTCTGCCTTTGTCATTAAGACTGGGAGCACTACTCAGTGGCAGGCCGACTTAGCTCCAAAAGAAATGGCCGCCTCTGACATGAGGAACAGACGCCACGTGCAGCCGCTCCTAACATGGAGTACAAATGCCACTCATCCTGTATACCTGGATTAGGAGCTCTTACAGGGTACTATCAGCCGGGCCACCTGAACCCAGGTTTTTTAGTGAGCTTGTTACTGCTCCTCCTACTCCTTTTTCATTTAGGCTTGGGACCGGAAAAGGCGGAGTTTCCTCTTATTCCTCACACACACAGTTTTCAAGGATCTTAATTAGCTCCATCTGACTCCAGGTTAGTGGCAATGACCGAAAGTGGTTAATTATTTTTGTGGGCTTTGGAGCCTGCATCAGAGATGCTAGCAGCTTTCCAAGTTGGCATAGCTTAACATTCTTGAACTATGGTGGGAAGATGTTTTTGCAATCTTTCATGTAAAATGTCACTGAGGACCCTGCAGTCCATTGTAGAAAGAGTTATAGGTCGAAGTCCCACTGAGACCTGGGCCATTGTGCTGTTTGGGAGCAAGGAATATCTCGCTGTGCTGCCTGAATGAAGGAATAACCCCACAGATTTGGGAAGCCTCAAAGATCCATTGAAGCGCTGGCACAAAACGAGTCTTCAAATCCCTGGATCAATTTTCAGGGTAGGTTGTTCCCTCTGGCTGATTTGCTCATGAGCAAGCGGCGGATGTCAGGACTCATTTCAGCCTGGGAAATCTCAGCATGTTTCATGAATCGCCTTCTTCCAAGGTGATGGTTAAGGTGGCACCTTGCAGAAAATATTCAATGTCTTCTAGAGAACATGCAGAGCATGAGAAGTGCTCTTTAAAAGAGGCATAGGCCTGGTGCCACAATGCTGGGCCCTCAATGACTTGTCCTGCGCTTTTGCAGATGGTGAGTAATGTGCGGCCAGTCCGAAGTGTGCACCCAAGACCTGGTTAATATTGATAGTCTTCATCAATCACAATTGACTCTTTGAGCCTTGTTTGAAAGAATCTTCTTGCTCTCTTGATATAATCATCTTCTGCAATGTGCAGGACTTTATTTCTTGAGCCAAGTTGGCCTTTAAATGAAGTTAATTTCTTCTTTAATTCACATTCCACACACACACAGCAGATATTCCATGACACTTGAGATGTTGTCTAAAAATGTCGCCACCGGTTCCATAACCAGTCTTAAGTGAAACAAGCCGCGATGCTGGGTGGTCAAGTATTGGGAGACTTGCCAATCTGAAGAACTATTTTGTGATTGTAGTTCTTATAGTGGAGGGTCCAGTAAAGGGTGTGTGTGTGTGTGTGGCTTGGTTGGAAAGGTTTGAAGGCAGTAGCAATCAGTCCAATCTGCTCAAGCTAGCTAGTTCCTGTAGCTAGAAATCCTTGTTGGTTGATGCTCTACTTCGAGTCCACTATGTTGGCACATTCCAAGAGCTCTATCAAAACTTCAACAAAATTGAAAGCAACATTCTCCTCAGAAATGTTAAAGTCCCAGAGGATCCATAAGTGTTCATTGGTGGCTGCAGTTCTGATGGCTTGCAGCTGCTGGTGCCACTCATCAGGAAGATGGGAGAAATGGCAGTTGAAAAAAGTTGTCTGTTACCTTAAACATTCAGATCAAAAGGGACAATTTTTCCAGGAAACATGATCAGCCTTCTGAGGAGGAAAATACCCAGTGCAACTTAACAAGCGAGTCTAGAATCGTGATGGCTGAAGTTGTGCTAACGTGGCAGTATTTCCCAGGCAGAAGTCCTTGATGGCATTCAGGGTCGAGACATTGTTCTCCTGGACAAAAGCGGTGTCAACTGCATGCTGCCTTATGAAGCTGCAAAGCTCCAAGCTTCTTTGATGAGCTGTAATCCCAAGCATATTAAGGCACGCAAGGCGGAAGCTTATTGCGGGGGTTATTTTTGGCACTTCCGATGCTGACAAGCTGCTTGTATAGAGTGCTAGTATTATCCTCCACTTTGTCAACTTTGAAACCAAAAAGTGTAGGCCCAATTTCTGATCATTGTCTAAGTCATTAAAGTATTTGTTGAGGAAGGTTGGTGAGGTAATGGCCTGGGCTACATCTTCTTGATTCAAAATCTAATAATCTTTGTCTCCTTGCAGGATGTTTTTCCTAACAAAGTGGCCAGTTGTTTTTGTACCATGGTCTTAGCAATGGGGAGGGTTTCTGTTTCATCTGTAGGAGTCATCTTGTCCTCTAGAATTTCCTCATTTTCGGATGGAGCTTCATATTCTTAACTGGTGGCAGGGGTAGGATTGGAACCAACAGCAACTGGCTCACAAGTAGTAAAAATCGCTGTAGTAGGTGCGGTGGGGATTAAGCTGGTGGTGTCTAGCGCTGCTGAAAATTGGCTGGAAGGAGCCATAACTTGACTGGACAAATGCGCAGGATGGCTGGAGGGAGCCGCAAGTTGATTAACTAAGCTGTTCTGTGTGAAGGGCACATTGGAAGTGGGCACTCTGATGTTCTGGCGGCAGTTGGCCAGAATGTTTTCCATTATGTGGCACTTGTTGCATTTTATCCTGTGTGTGATATAAGAACAGTCTTTATCAAGCAGGTTTTCCAATGTGTCAATGTGGTCCATAGGTGTGAACTGCAAAAACTAGGAACACCATCTGGTTAAAGGTGGATTTTGAAGATCTCCCATGGCATTGCTCTAGGAGTTCTCACAAAGACTTTACGTGTTCAACCATGCTGTTGAGATTAGTCCTTTGCTGACAGTGCTACCTTGGTCCAAGGAGTAGTATTTTCCCTCGAGCCTCTAGGTTAGGGCTTGAGGGTGTTTTTCTGAGAAAGGGGGGATTTTCTGTCTTCTTTCTGACTTTTGATCTGCCCAACTTCTTTTTGACTGCGGGGCAGTTTCCTTGTTCGTTGTCACATTGTTGGCCCCTAGATGAAAACTTCTACTGGAAGTGGAACGAGGGCTCTGGCACATTTGTAAGTGCAAAGTCGAACTGCTTTTCACAGTGTAGACACTTACAGTAAAAGCAGTCGCCTACCTCTACCCACCATGATTATCATAGCCTGTACCAGGTGTACTAGGGATAAGCAAAAAAGTAAGAGCAGTATAATATTGTTTTAATTTTTAAAAAATCATAAGTGTCAAAAATAGTTTGGAATTCTTATAACAGAAGGCGCGCTAATGCATCATGTTATATATATATTAAAAATAATGAAGGCATATCCTGACCAGGAGCACATGTGCTTTTTAGATGGCAGAGCGCCATCTAGTAGAACATAAATCAACTATACATTGATTTACCCAGTTCCCTGAAATTTGTCCAATCCATTTTCTTGATAAATCAAGAAAAGTCATCCACGAACGTGTTTCGCGCTGTTGGCGCTCGTCAATGTTGAGCAGGCTGTACCACTGCGGCCAAAAATGTTTTTGGTCCCAGAGGCTTCTTGAGAAACCAAAAAATGGCTATTTAAGGCCGCAAACTTGCGTAAATACGCTAAACATGTGAAAAATAATCTTTAAAATAAAAAAGGTTAGAGGTTGGTATTATTATTAAAAAAAAAAAGTCATAGACTGACCACGTTCATATGAACTTTTCAGATGGCAGAGCGCCGTCTTGTGGAACAGAAATCAACTAAACGTTGATTTACCCTGTTCCCTGATATTTGACCAATCCGTTTTCTTGATAAATCAAGAAAAGCCATCCACGAACGCGTTTCGCGCTGTTGGCCCTTGTCAGCATGGTGCAGGCTGTGCCTCTACGACTAAAATATTTATTATTCTTTTTATATCAGGGAACAGGCTAAATCAACGTTTAGTGAATGTCATCTAAAAATTTCATGTGAACATGGTCAGGATATGTCTTTTTGATTTATATATATATATATTCTTGATCGCCTGTACACTGACTCCTCATGGCGGGGAGGTGACCCTGGGCAGGACTGGTAAGACCACCCTAGGCATGAAGGCTGTTCTACTAAATCCCAGCTAAATTTTTACAAGAAAAGAGGCAAAGTCATATTCCTACCTTTGTTAGCCTTAAATGTTCCCATCTACATGAACATAAACTTTTTAAAATATATTGTGTGAAAACTATTCTGTTGTATTTCAATTTGATTACACACACACAGCGCTTAACGTTAATTATTCTTTAATTAACTACAACAAGGTGAAAGGATTATATATATTGATGAAATGGTAATCATGGGGAGCGTGGCTACGCCGATGCAGGATACAAAAACAGAAAGTGAAAGTACGGGCGTGACGTCAGCTCTGGTGTTGCCGAAGTCCGCCGTCACGGTCCAGCAAATTCCAATATATAGCATCTAACTCTTCTCATCCATCTTCTCAGATAATAATTCAGAAATAAAAAGCTTTTTCAGCATCAATTAATTTCAAGGTAAATTCACTCCATTTGTATTTAGAAATATAACTTTTTAGTGCGATTGATATTTTGTTTTAAAAAAAAGCAAGGGGTGCTATATAGTTTTAAATTTATAAATATAGATGGAACGCTTATGCCTCGCAGTTAAATATGATGCTGGATTGAATTCATCCCCGACAACGAGAGCTAAGTGTTAAAAGCGCTTTGATTGCTTTTCATTGGCTAGAGAATCACTTTCCTTCGGAAATTTTGAAATGATCATTGACATATTTTTATTAAACTAGCTTACAAAGTTTGTTGTATGTAGATGAATATATGCTCAGATTTGAACACTGCATACAAATAGTATGAAACCACTAGAGAAATGTCAATCCTGAATTTGATATAGATATAAATATAAATTATTTCATCTATAACCCTAATTGAGCTAATGCCATACCAATTATATTCACACCTAAAGGATGTTTGATTATTTTCTAAAAAACATGGTATTTTCTTTAAATTCCCGGAATCGTTTAAAATTTAAAAATCTAAAACTTACCCAAAAAAATAAAGAGCTCGAGTTTGCAATTCGTGAACATTGCCCTTAAATACACTACAAGAATTATTTTCTATAAATATTCTTACCTTCTCTCATATTAATTTTTGTTTTTCATCAGCGTGTGTTGGGCGATTATCGAAATTTCATATATATATATATATATATACTAGCGGATGTACCCGGCTTCGCCTGGGTTTTACCCGAGTAAAGGTTTGTCTAACGAACATTTGTTAAAACAATTCTCTATAAACTTATAAAAAAAAAAAAAAAAGATATATTTTGATAATTTGAAACTCGTAAATTTGAATCTCTCGAAAAAGTGAACATTTTTTCCCGGCCCCTTGAAAAATACTCGATAAGTTGAATAAAATCAATATTAATTGGTTCCCTCGGTAATTGGAAGTTAAAGGAATAGTATCTTGCCTTGGAATTGTATAATTATTCTTGTCTCAAATAAATTGCTGTGTCATCCTGAATTTTGTCTTTCCTAATTTTCTACTTTACAAAATCATCGTATCATCATGATAATATTTAGAGCAGATTGTTGAATTATTACAGATAAATTAGAATATTTATCTTGATTATTTTTTAGGCGAAAAGTTATTTCAAAAATTTTATTTGCTAGAAACCTTCCCAGTACTATACTAAATAACTTCCCAAAGTTTCATGGCGTTCCAATGAGTGGTTTGGTCAGGCATAAAGGATAGACACACACACACACATTCATTTTCATATATATAGATAAAATCCAGTTGCATAAACGTTGTTAATGTAATGCTTCGAAAGGCATTCTCTTATACATGCCTAAAAGAAAACGCAGTTTATGAATGGTATAGGCGCTTTAAAAATGGATGAGAGAAGAGAAAGAAAGAGAGCTCAATTCATGATGATCCAAGAGTCTAAAGACCTATATAGAAGAAAATCGAAAAAAAATGGTCGAAAAGTGAAAAATTGTCATATAATGTCAAATAATTTTTGGGGATAACGAGTCCATTTCAGTATTCAAGACAATCTGCAATTTGAAAAGAAGTTTGGCAAGTTTTATGTTCCCAACCAACACCAGAACCAAAATGGCTGTTGAAGTTAGGAATTTATTGACCAAGAACAAAGTTCCAATGCTTCCTTAAGCCCCATACTCACCGGAACTTGCACTAAATGATATTTCCTATACAGTGAATGAAAATTTTTCTTAAAGGTAAGCGATTCGAGTCATGCAAAGTCATAATAGATAGATCTCTGAAATTCCTCAGTGGCTTGAGGCAAAAAATGCTACGAAAATTTGGAAGTGAGATGACATAGGTTTAGATATGGAAGGGCATTATTTCGAATACTGCTAAATATATTTTGATCTTGTATTATGTTCTTATTAACTTCTTCAAGTTTTGTCCATGAGTGTATTTCTTCAGCAAAATAATAGAGCTCCCAGGTAGTGCCTGACTGGGCTATAGGCTGCTACCTGTAAGGTATAGAATACACAATGTATACATATGACCCTTCCCTTATATACATCTGTATATAAAATTAATCTATAAAAAAATAAAGGTGTTCTTATATTTATATAGGGACTCTCTCCTTACTCCAAATTACCTGTCATTATCGGTCTTATTTCAATGCCGCCTTTAAAATCTGTGTTAATGTTTTTATAAATGCTAGATTTTTGTAAGATTTTAAGCCTATAAGCTGTCTGGTTATTTCTTTATATATTTTATAGAGTTGAATCCTCCTTTTATATGAAGAAAAAGTATCACTGAACGTATTTCATATTCTGTACATGTTTTTAATATATAATGAAAGTATGACCAGAATGTATAAAATTCCATGGGAAAAACTACTTATGGCATTATACAAGATAGCGCGTATTAAAAATGTCAAAAAAATATTTTTAGGAGCTATATTTCGATATTTTTGTGAAGATATGAGAGAATAAATAAATGTGTCTTACTAAAATATATATTTTTTATTATCCCCAGTACACATGATTCAGGCCATGAAAACCAAGGTGAGTGGTAGTTAATGACTGCTTTTTGCGGGTTCACCGCATGTCTACACATATGAAAATCAGTTCAACGTTTGCACTTACAAGTATGCCAAAGTCCAATTGGTTACTTGCACTCACGAGTTGAATCGGTGCCCAATGAAACAATTTTTCAATCTAAAATGTAAATAAAGATAGTTGTTGTCTTTGTCTTAAATTTGAAAAAGAAAGACAATACAAGGTCCCGATGGCTTAACCTGAACTAAAAGCTCCTAGCTTTACAGTAATGCTGGAAACTGACTTGAAAATTATAAATTGATAAATCAATACCTTTGTTGCAGGGATCAGTAGAATTTGAGTCACAACGCTGTATGGCGAGGCCTAAATTAGAAAACAGTGCTGAATAATTAATACTTATTGAAAGAAATATTTATTTAAAAATCACACAAATTAATATTAATACAAATATTATTCAAAACAATTATTAAAATTTATGAGAGATAGTTCTTTTTCAGGCCTGTCGAAACCAAACGTTAGCGTCGAAACAGCTTTTGTTTACCGGAATTTGCGAGGGTTAATCCTTTTTCGCTCGCGCAGCGGGTGCAGTGTTGCCGGGCTTGGTTGACCCAAAAATACCTATTTTCGCGTCACTCTCCCACCTTGACCTTTTGAACTTTGCTATAAGGTCAATATTAATTTTAAAATAAACGAAGAAGGAATTATCTCAAATCTAACAGAATGTTTTATGATTAAATTTTCTCTCAAACTTCAATTAAACCTAATCGGTAACTTGACTTTTCTTCCAGAACGCGTGTAAACTTCCCTACTTTTACTGGAGTAGTTTTCTCTTGCACTGACGCGGACTCCACACCGGATGTTTTCTCCCTGACGATCTCATCCTCCGCTGGCTTAAGCTCCCCGTCGCCTTGCTCTATGTCCTCAGATGGTACTTCAAGTGGGAACAATCGTTGCACTGCACGCTTCATGAATCCAGACTTAGTCTTAACTTCCACAAGTCTTCGCACATTGTCAGTTCCAGGAAACACCTTCGTAATCTTTCCCATAGGCCAGTTTATTTGCTTCCTGTTTTCAACCTCCACAAGGACGATATCTCCAACTTTTAACTGTCGTTGTTTCTTGCTATTGTCGTGATGCACCAACAATCCTAGGTACTCGCTTCTGAACCTCTTACAGAATTCCTTCAGGAGTCGTTTGCGTTTCTTATAGCTCTTCCCAAAGTTACACCTGAATTCATTTAGATCAATCTCTCCTTCAGCTCTTGGTTCTCGAAGAAACATCTCTGGGGTTAATGGCACAAGGTCATCATTGTCCTCAACAATGTAGGTGAGTGGTCGCGCGTTGATAACTCTTTCACAGTTTTCGAGGATCGTCACCATTTCTTCATAGTTGACAACACGTTTTCCCAGCAATCTTCGAAGCAGCTTTTTGGTGAGTCCAACAATTCTCTCGATCCAACCTCCCCACCACGCTGCTGCCGGAGGATTGAGCTTCCATTTCACTCCAAAATTAACTCGATAAAGCTCGTTCCGGAGTCCAACTAGATTCGTCCCATTATCTGAGTAGATGACTGCAGGGCAACCTCGTCTTGCTACGAACCTCTCTACTGCTCCCACCAATGCTTCCATCGATAAGGAAGTCACCAGTTCGAGGTGGACCGCACGGTATACGCCACAGGTGAAGATGACGAACCAAACCTTCTGTCCATCTTCCAGATATAAAGGTCCTCCGAGGTCAATTCCTGTCACCTCAAAAAGCACAACATCTCATACGCGATGTTGAGGCAACGATGCTTCTGGTACGTCGACTCGCTTGGTTTCAAATCGTCGACAGCGAGGACATTTTTGAATTACATGACGAACTAGTTGTTGAGCTATTGGAATCCAGAACTTCTCTCTTAGTACTGATCGCAGCGTCTGGGCTCCACAGTGGTACATTTTCTTTTGGACTGATTTCACAATTAGCTCTGTGACCAGATGATTCGTTGGGATCAAAATTGGCAATCGGAACAGTTCATCGTCATTTCGATTCACTATCCTCGTTTTCACTCTCCATAATGCTTCTTTATCTTGGAACGCGTGTAGCTGCTTCATCTTGGGATCTTCCTCACCGATCGATTCACTCTGTATTATCTTAACTAGGGACTTTTCAGCACTGTCTAGCTCCTCTTGTGAGATGATATCTCCTTTGTATTCAGAGGGCTTGAAACGTAGCATCCACGCAATTACTCTCAGTATTTGTGTTAGAGTCACTTCACGTTTTCCCTCGTATAGATTCAGATACCATGGATTCTTCTCGGGCTTTTTGGCTACGAATCCAGCCACCACAGTCTTCCTCCTCTCTTCTTCAATGGCTTCCAGATCATACTGTACTTTTGATACTGGCCAGTCTTCTTTCTTTTCCTGAAGCCATTTTGGACCCTCCCACCATCCGGATTTTGTGAATTTCGATGGGAATTCACCACGGGATGGGAGATCTGCTGGATTGTGTTCCCCTGCGACATGGTTCCAATCTTCACTCTTCATAAGCATTGTGATCTCCTTGACATGAGTGTTGAAGGTTTCGATCAGACCTTTCCTATATTTTGCTTCTGCTGCATCCATGATATCGAGCACATCCAAATTCCATAAATCCTGTACGTCAAAACTATTAACGTGAAGTGAAGTCACGATCAGGCATGAATCTTCCATGTCGTTCCCTATTGCTGGTCCCATTACTGTCCACCCCAACTTGGTTTCTGTTGCCACAACTCCATTTTGCAATATTTGCATTCTGCCTGTCAGAATGCTGCTAAGCAAGTCTGAACCAATCAACATGAGGATCGGTTTCTCTTCGCCTTGGTATACGTCAGTTAAGTTGATCCCTCGAGATTTTAACTCATTGAGTATAGCATCATCCCGTACTTGACTGATGTATCCGCAAATCACTTCCTGATCCAAGAATTTGAGATCATCCATGTATTCGTTGTTGAGGCTGGAAACATTTACTTTGTACACATTGTGCTTCTTTTGACGAATTTCTCCGCCTCCAAACAGATTGTGGGTAAGTGTAACTTGCTGCACTCGCTTTAGGCCCAGTGCGTCCACCATTTTCTTTGAAATATAGGACCGCTGGGATCCACAGTCAAGCAACACTCGAACATTATGCTTCCCCTTTGGTCCGCTTATCTTGACTATCAGAGTTTGTAGATAGACTCCTCCCACGGTAGCGTTGTTTAAAGTTGTTGACGTGAATTGATTGGCGGTCTCTTGCTTTGTTGCAGGACTTTCCCCTGAAACCTTTAGTTCCGCTTTTTGGAGATGAGAAGTCTTCTGGGCTTCCAAAGTAGGACACATAATGGGGTAATGCCTCCCTCCGCAGACAGGACAACGTCGCTTAATCCGGCATTTCTTGAATCCGTGGCCAGGAAGCAGGCACCAAAAACAAACATTCTTCCCTTTAGCCTTATCCTTCTTCTCTGGTAGATGCATCCGCTGTCCACTGTAGCATTCTTGACTCGGGTGACCATTCCCACAAAAGATGCAGTTGTTTCGCATCTGAGTGGTGTTGGCGAGGTCAGTAGCCGTCGGCATTTTACTTCCAGTATCCTTCTTAGAAAGAGATTTCCTGTTTGATCGATCATCCTTAGCATCTTGATTGTTGTCGATCTTGAACGCTGCTTTGGCCATATTCACTCGACTCTCGCCCCTTCACTTCTGTCTTCAAAAACGTCATGAGTTGTGTCAACTTATCCTGTACTCCTCTTCCGCTCACCGTATATTGACTTCACTCCCATACTCTCAGGGTGTCCTCTGGTAGCGCTGATTCGACGAGTGGGTACAGCATAGCCGCAAACTTGTCACGAGCGACGCCCAATGTTTTTAATGCTCGCAGTTGTGTCTCCAGTCTATCGTAAAGCTTCACTACAGACATCTTACCTTCGGCTCTCACATTCTGAAGCAGGTCACGTACATAAATCTCAACAAGCATTTCATCCTCTCCAAAGCGTGATTTGATATACTCGATGACTTTAGGGTAGTTGTCGGCACTCGGTGGAAAACTTTCGACTGCTTCTCTTACCTCGGAGTTCTCGGCGGTGGCTTGAAAGAGATACTGAAACTTAGTTTCTGGAGGCATCTGTGGATCCCGGTCAATCGTGCTGAACTGACTCCAGAATGTAATCCATTCTCTTGGTTCTCCCCCAAACTTCTTGAACTCCAGCTTCGGTAGTTGATAGTTCATTGCTGCTGTGCCGCTGTTGTACTAACGTCATCTTTTTCCGCAAGAGCCTCGTAATCAGTCATAATGTTACTGAAATTATCTTCGTACTCACAAACGGATTCGTACTCAGCAGTGAAAATGTCTTCAGACGCTGATTCTCGTAGCAGAGCTTCTTCCATCCTCATGTTCAATATTGAAAGCTTTTCATGGTGGGTCTGGAGTCGGCGGAGGATTTTCTCTACATCTGCTTTCTTGACTTCATTCTTCTTGATCTCTGTTTCGAGCTCATTGAACGCCTTGGTGAACCTTGCACGCACTGGCGTCCTAAGCTTTTTCAGTTCAGCACTACTAACTGGTTGGTCAGCCATCCTGAGAAGTAATCACTGGTTCACAGTTGCACCTTTGTGTAATCAGCAATTCTTCAATCTTTATCCTGTCAACTGCGCCAAAATGTTGTCTTTGTCTTAAATTTGAAAAAGAAAGACAATACAAGGTCCCGATGGCTTAACCTGAACTAAAAGCTCCTAGCTTTACAGTAATGCTGGAAACTGACTTGAAAATTATAAATTGATAAATCAATACCTTTGTTGCAGGGATCAGTAGAATTTGAGTCACAACGCTGTATGGCGAGGCCTAAATTAGAAAACAGTGATGACTAATTAATACTTATTGAAAGAAATATTTATTTAAAAATCACACAAATTAATATTAATACAAATATTATTCAAAACAATTATTAAAATTTATGAGAGATAGTTCTTTTTCAGGCCTGTCAAAACCAAACGTTAGCGTCGAAACAGCTTTTGTTTACCGGAATTTGCGAGGGTTAATCCTTTTTCGCTCGCGCAGCGGGTGCAGTGTTGCCGGGCTCGGTTGACCCAAAAATACCTATTTTCGCGTCAATAGTAATGTTTGTAAAATGTTGTAAAAATGACAAAAAATATTTCAAAATAAAGTTTATTAGTATTTTTATAATATCAAAAAGCAATTTATTCTAATATTTAAAATATTTATTATTATTATTATTATTTTAAAAGAGAGCTATATGTTGGGCGAGAACATGCCTTCACATTTTTTCTTGGTTTTCTAGGTTTCTTTTGATTCAGCGAACTGTAACAAACACAACGTGTGATGTTAGAACATTTAAAGAAATTCAGGGGTAACAGGTCAGATTAAACTTAATGAATTTTGGATAGCAAAGAATTACTTTTTTTTTTCATTGTTCTAGTTCAAAACGCAAAAAAATATCGATAAAAAGAGGCGAATTACCTCTTCACGAACAGATAATCCCCACCTCTGACATCATTTGTTGCGCCGCTGCTGTGCCAAGAAAGGCCAAATAAGCACACGGGATAGGAAAGGATCTCTTTTCGCGCGACTCCTCTTTATTTACCTTCGTTCATTATATGGGGAACAAAGCAAGAAACATGCAGTGAGCATCATCCAACCACTGCCGTCAGTCACAAAGAACACTTCACTCGTGGCAAGATGTTCTTCTTATTCCTGATTGATCCGTTCCCCTAAGCTATTATTGGGGGCTTCATCTCTCTATATATACATTTATGGACTGTAGCTCCCACTTGGTGGGGGTATTTCATGGCCGTTGCTGGTGGAGTGATTTGTCTGGTTAAATCCTATAACGAACGAGACTCTAGCCTACTAAATAGACCCACGTTCCTTTGTGGCTCCCACTATATATATATAAATAATTACTACGCTGAATTTTCAAAAATGAATAATTTTAATATAATTTCCTATATCTTCTCTATTTTATTGTTAAATTGAATCTATAAATTTACACCAGTATAAAGCCAAATTGATAGATACAGATTGATATAGATATTTATACATTCGAAACGGCATATAAAATAAAAAGTCGAATAAAAAAAAATGTAATACAATTAGTGTAAGTATATTACTCACAGTGGTGTAACCTTTGACGATAACCGTCGCGGCCACGCCCACACAGAAGGTAAGGGCGGAGTTGATCCACACGGGGAAGGCGGGGAAGTAGCGCCGCTTCAGCAGCCGCTGGAGGGTGCGCATCTTCCCGCTGGTGTAGGGCGGATAACGGCACCTGCGGCCCGCGATCTGTTAGCAATGTCCTGGCGGGGCACGGATACCTACCTCCCAATATACTCCACCACAGGATTGTAGTTGCGGACAAGAACAGATTTCTCGTTTGAAAACGTCTTAAAGGACGCTTTCCCGTGGTATTTTCCGATTCCACTGAAGCCAACTCCTCCAAAAGGAAGTTCATACACTGAAATCAAAAACGTCATTTATAAACCTAAATATTTTATTAATTGCGATGATGTTTTATAAAGATATATATAGAATTATAATGTAAAATATTGCACATTCGGTGCCAAAAGAGGACACCTCTCCTTTTAAAACCCATTAAAACAAAGCATTTCTCGATCTTCTTTGCGGAAAGCTCGCAGACTCAGATCGATGACAATGCCACAACATTGCGTCTGAATGGAACTGAGAAAAAGCACTACAGCCTATTTAAAATTTTATTCGTGTGCTTCGGCGACCCACTGGTTCCCTTTTCGAAAAGATCATAGTACAGTGTGCTGTAGGTTGCAGGTTGTAATTGTAATTCCTACAATTGGTGTTTTCTAGGAAATGGCGAATGTTGTGGCAGAAACATCCATAAAGTAAATGAGTTCTGCTCACTTTCATTCAAACAATAATGTCACTACCTACAAATAAGTTTTTCTATAAAAGCATGTCGTTAAAAAAAATTGATTTATAATTACTAATGATTTCTTAAATACTGTAAACACGCATACATTACTAATTTTAACTTTAAAAATATATAATATTCTTCTTGAAAAAGTGGGTCGCCGAAACGTCTTGCTAAATATATAAAAGTGAGGATGAAGTAATTTACTCAATTTCACACAAGTACTCAGAGTGCGAGTTGTTGGGGATAAAGCTCGATATATATAGTTGTGAAGTATATTATCCATGTACCAAAAATGATGTATCTCTCATAATGATGCATACCAAAAATGATGTATCTCTCATAAAGCTCGATATATATAGTTGTGAAGTATATTATCCATGTACCAAAAATGATGTATCTCTCACTTCAAACATGCATTAAAACACCCAATACATTATTTTTATCATCACAGTAAAAAAACTTCACTAGTTGTGATAAGAAATAGGCCACAACACCAATTTTGGCAAATTCAGACAAAAATCCAACCTGTATACTATGGTTTCGGGCTATGGGCCTCATCAGTAAAGGGTCGGCTTCGATTTCACAATATCCTGCGAGAGGAGTTTCACTGGATTGATAAAAACCATGCATTGTTCCAATGCACATTTAAAGGGAGAGGTACTTATTTTGGTACTTTATGTTGTATTCTAGCCTGAAATTCGACCCCTGCCACCTCACCAGATTAAGCACCTTTTTGGTAAATTCGACCGAATTTATAACTCCTCTCGTAGCATGTTATGATATCGAAGCTTTCCTTGTACGGATAAGGGCCATAGTCCGTAATCATAGTATACAGGTTGATTTTTGTCTGAATTTGCCTAAACTGATGTTGCGGCTCATTCCTTAACACCACTAGTAAAGTTTTACACTGGGGTAATAAAAATAATGCATTGTTCAAATGTATATTTACAGGGAGAGGCGCCTCTTTTAGTACATATATATACAACATATTGTTGCGGGAGGATGGTATTCATGTACCAAAAGTAGCCATATCCCTTTAAAATATATTTAAGCAATGCATTTGGTTTATCACCCCAGTACAAAACGTAATGGTGATAGTAACGAATGAGCTACAAAACCAGTTTTGAAAAATTAAGATAAAAAGCATAGTTGTATGTTAAGTTTTCGGACTTTGGCCCTCATCAGTTTAGGGTAGCTTACGAGGTATTCATTAAATCAGTCGAATTGGCCAAAAAGCGTTTAAGCTGGCAAAATGGCAAGCCTATAGCCGGAATACAAAATAAGGTTGCAGGAGGATGGTATTCATGTACCAAAAGTGACACCTCTCCTTTCAAAGACATTAAAAAACGTGTATTTGATTAATCGCCCATATATAAAAACGTAATGGTGAGGGTAAAGAACACCAGTTTTAAAATAAGAGGTGCTACTTTTTGTACATTAATAACATCTTCTCCTTACTTTATTTAGTAATCTGGCCTGAAAATAGGTCCTCTACTACATAACAAGCTTATCTACCTTATTGGACTATTCGGCCGACTAAATAACTCCTCTCACAGGATGCTTTGAAATCGAAGCCGCCCCTGTACTGATGAGAGCCAAAACCACTGTATACAGGTTGGATTTTTTTCTGAATTTTCCGAAATTCATGTTTTGGCTCATTCTTTACCGCCATCATTACGTTTTGTACTAGGGTAATAAAACAAATTCAGTGCTTTAATGTATTTTAGAGGGAAAAGGACAACTTTTGGTATACATATTATTCGCGCCAATATACTATCATGACTTATAATTCATTATTTTAGAAAAATTAGTTTGAAATTTAGGTGCAAAATATAGCTCTTCGGTACAGAAAGAATGCCCTTAAAATGCAGACCAATTAGCACCATACACACTAACTCTTTAACGTCACTACGTTGCCTACTGCAAATAAAGAAACCATACAAACTACATATAATATTACTTTAACAGATACACAGTTTTAGCATAATTTCATGTTTATAAATCTTTTCTCAAACCACATTTCCAAAATTATTTCTCTCTTTCAGCAGGATCATCTGTTTACGAACATTACATTAGTTACCCATTTCGATATTTTCCATTTATAAATTCAAAGCAAAAAAATTGCATTAAATGAAGAGAATTTAGAATTTGTTCATATATGAGCACCTTCCAGAAATCCACATTCAATATGGTTTATTCTTGGAAGAAACTCCATAATTTAGTAATATATTTTTTAATTTATTTATTACCAGAGTTGTATATAGGCGCGTGCTCCGCGCGCACGCGGTTAGTCAGTGAGATTTGGGGAACTTACCGCCTAGATGGATGATGGTGTCGTTGGCGCAGAAACCGCCACTCGAGGTCTTCTTCACAAACTTCTCGATTACTCGTCGATTCTTCGAGAAAACATAGAGTGAAAGAGGTTTCTCTCTACACACACAATTTTAACATTGTGAATAGAAACAACAAAAATGTTTGCCATTTACCTTGCATTGATGAAATCTATTGCCTCATTTTCATCCTTTACGGTAATGAATGGAAGGATTGGTCCAAAAATCTGCACATACCTTTGTTAAATATTTTAGAAGTAATTATAATTTATACTATCTCAACTATGTAGGAAGGTAGAGAGAGAGAGAGAAAATTATCATTGAAAGGTATTCAACTAACTCACTTTAATGCGTTAGAATACGTAAGTTAGTTATCCATATTAAAATTCAAAATAAAGAGGTTACTTAAAAGGCTCTCTTTTGTGTGTGTATATATATTTAATTAAAAACGTATATATTGGATCAAAATATCATTTATTTTACAAATATTTCAGTTGGCTGAACGCCAACCTTTATCAAGGTATTATAACATATTAATGTGTGACATTAAAATGTTATAATACCTTGATAAAGGTTGGCGTTCAGCCAACTGAAATATTGGTAAAATAAATGATATTTTAATCCAATATATGGCTTTTTAATTAAAGATTTATTTATGGATTGCTCTATTAAAAAAAATAGATATATGCATATTAATTATGCATGGAATATATATCCTTTAGAATCTTTAATCTCTCTATTTACAAAAGTCAACTATGTCGATATATTTATTTGTGCCTTATACGTTTCTCCTCAATATTTGACAAACCTGGCTCAAAAATTAACAAGATAATAAAGTTATATCTGGAAAAGTATTTGTCACATTTTTAACCAAGGAAAATTCAAATTAACCAAATACTGGAAGAATTTACTCATTTTAGTTAGAAAATGATTATGATAACATTACTGCATCACACGTTTTATGGAGAAAAATAAGATTCATTCGACGAACATTCACTCGAGCAGAACACAAGCTATATATTTATATATGGAAGGTGTCTCTCACTCTCTCTTGACTCTTTTTTTCCATTAAAATCACCAATAAAAATTCCTAAATTTAACAAATAGTGGTATAAATTAAGATGCGGTTTAAAATATAAGCTATTCAAATTAAACCAGTAACTAATTCACATTATTATTTACAAATTCAAGGGACGATTAATTCAGTGCTTCAAAGTCAATCTAAGATCTCCCTGCTTCTCTCATGGACAACTGTATGTGGCATGCTCAGCAGTAGTTTCCTCGAAGAATTTGTTTGTTAATACACCAGGAGAAGAAACTCAAAATATTTCCCACAGATAAATACTTTAGTAAAAGCAAGATGTCAATTATTAAGATAATTAAAGAAGATCGCCTTCCTTTATCGACTGAAGATGAAGTTTTAGAATTATTTGAGACTTCATTAGATCTTGATTGTGTAAACACTGGACATGGGTGAAGTGGGGGATAAATAAAATATAATTGCTTGTGTTCGTTCCACATATAATATTTTAAAGAATAGCATGCGTTAGGTCTGGAATATTCTGCAGTCGTAGTTTTAAAACCAGAATATAAGGGTAGGAAAATGATAATTATAATATGACTCCATGTCATCAAATATATAGCAAATACTACTATCGTTGTTGTTGTCATGTCCGAATAAATATCATTATAATTTGTATATTATGGAGTTGGAAAATGATTATAGTTCTATAAATTTTCTGGGAATGGCCCAGGTTTGGCGGGTGGTTCTAAAAAGGAACTCTTGGAGATCAATAGAACCCCTGAGCCTTTCAACTCCAGGCCTTTATTATTGAGGCACGGCCCTTTATTATTGGGGGGGAGAGGGGGGTCGACAAATCCCCCACTTCGCTCTAAAAGGCGCCCCTACCACCCACCCGAAAACTGCGGGGAGTTCGGATTTAAGCCCCTCGTTAATCCTACGCACATACAAATCCAGGAGGGAAAGCTCTAAAAAAGCGCCTCACGGGTTCTCTGTCCTTCCCTTGTAATGTTGTTATTCTTCCTAGTACAATTCCTTTGAGGTATTCGAAATTATCGCAGATACATCGTCTAATATATTATCTTGAAGATAGAGGTTGCCTGGCCGGTATTCATTTTTTTTTTTTAAATAAGAGAAACTTCGGCCAGAAAATGTCTAATACATTGTCTGCACATGCATAAAATATGTGAAGAACCAAGACAACTGTATAGTTGATGTCATTGTTCGGACTTACGCGGAGAATGACACCAGTGATAAACTTTTTCCTAAAAGAGAGATTTGTGACAAATTCAGGCATCATACCTACTCAAAGTCGATAATTCAGCAAAGGATGATTTATAAAGCAAAACTTATTCATAGTTCAAATATTTTAAGTACAAGCGTCTGAATGATTACTATACTTTCATAAAAACACACGTCATTCAATTAAACATTCTATATTAATTTTGCTTTCATATTTCACATCTGATATAAAATCCTAATTATTCTCTAAAAGAGAATTATGGTATATTTAACTGATATTAACGAAATAATGAAATATTGCGGGCGAAGAAGGTAATAATTATAGCGCATTTCTTGGTCTTACCTGCGCGAAGCACGCAGATTCAGATTGAGTTGAAAAAGTGTTTGTTTGAGATTTTTTTAAGTTAGTAGAGGTTTCTATTTATATATAAAAACATCAATGTGGGACAGAAGTGTAATACAGGAGAACACCATCACAATAAACTTCCATCTGTGTACAAAACATTTGGGAAAACAAATTTGCTTGAGCACCTACCTCCTCCTGCATTATCGGGTCATCCTGGCTGACGTCGAAGAGAACCGTTGGTGCAATATACCGCTGCTCTTCATTTAGTTCCCCACCAATCACTGGGTTGCACTTTGCGATCATTTTCTCCAAGCGTCTAAAACAAACCAATTTTAGAAATTAACATCTATACATCTCAAAACGATTACAAAAAAATCCAATATACCTCCTTATATACGCTTGTCTATCATTGTTATAACAATCTGGGTTCTGTGTGTTTGATAATGTTTTATGTTTTACAATGAAATAAAAGTATCCTGACTATTTCATTGTGTTTATTTTTAAATATTTCATTTGACGATCCATCTAGGGAAAGTTGTCTTTAGACGAAAGAAATATATTTCCAATTCATGGGTCCTTTATCTAATCTATTATAGAATCTCTTAAGCGTTCATCTCTTCATAGACGAAATAAAGATGACATGTGAACACATACATTTTGACAATTTATAAACGGTTCTGATATTTCGTAAAATTCTTCGATATAATTATGTTTTACAAAGTAGTAGTCGCCCTTGTTCTGATGAACCCGAAACCCTGGCATGCAGGTTGGTTCATGTCTGAATTTGCCAAAGCTGATGCTGTGAATTATTTGCTAGTCTGAATATGTGCGTTGTGCTCAGAGAAGATCAGAAGATGTGTCTTTTTGGTGTATTTTAAAAATGTCTTATTCGATTATTCGCTCGACAATAACAATACACCATAATTAAAAAAAGAGCAATAATATACCAGTAGACACTTCGGCCAGTTGGAGTTTTTTAATAAAAAACTTATAATTAAATAAAAAACTCCAACTGGCCGAAGTGTCTATTTTTTAAATATAAATATGAATGCCGGCCAGGCAGCCTCTATCTTTATGATAATATACCAGATTATATTTTAAAAAATACTACAGAATATTTTTAAAAGCTAGGCCTTTATAGAAGACATTTAAAAAGGAATAATTAGTACAAATTAACCTACCGGAGAGTGATTCCTAGACAATTTCTATCATCATAAGTTGAAGTTTCAACAAATATTTTAAGAGATATTTTTTTCCGATTATATATATAATAAACTCAATTTTGTTTTTAATCTTTCTTTTTACAAAATCGTATAAATCACTTCAATCATATATATAATTTAAAAATGTATATGTATTTAATAAGCACGTCCGACATTTTTCAGTTAAATGGTTTCATCCTAGCGTCTTGCTAAGAGAATGTGGCTCACTCGAAAAACATGATTCTGTTCAATCACTAACAACTTCAAAAAAAAAAGCCCTCGATTTTGGGAAAATAAATATTTTAATTATTTCAATTTATGATTTTATATATAGATATAATAATGCATTGCTCAATCTTTAAAATATTTTTGCTATTATAACAACTATCCTTTTTATTAAATGCATCAAAACAATGCATCGGCTGAACTTCTTTGCGCAGAGTGCGAAGATTTAGATCAATGAATAGGCCACAAAACACGGGTTTTGGTAAACTCACACGAAAGCCAATCTGTATAACCGAGCTCTGGTCTTTACCATTACAAGTGGCGACTACAATTTCGTAACATACGACGAGATGAGTTATGTAATCGGCCGAATCTGGAAAAAGGATTATATAGCTGGTAAAGTGGTAGGGCCTATTTTAAGAAATAATTTGTTTTATTTACCCAAAGTAGTGGTGCAAGCCACAATAATCATGGTAGGTAGTTAGTGACCGGTTTCACCGTAAGTATGCCACATGAGTGTGCCAGTATGCTACATGTAGAAAGCAGTTCTACTTTAACGCTTACAAATATGCCAGAATCCCGTTTGGTTATTTGCATTAAACAATAATACATTGTAAAAGTGCAGAAGTATGATATTCATGAGCATGGTTAAAAAGAAGAAGCGCTTTTTTTAGCCTGAATATCATTCGCATTTTACAACACATATATATTCATCTATTAAGTAAATAGTAGTTTTATCTCAATTTACTTAAAAGTCTAACGAATGTTTAAAATGTTGGCAAATATATTTTGAAAATTCGAAACTATTATAGACGCGTATGATTCTTTTTTAAAATTAAATAATTTCTACTGCCCTTACTGCAATGGAAAAATTAATGGGTTTATAAGACGCGTATGAATATTTTTAAAAATTAAACAATTTCTACTGCCCTTACTGCAATGCAAAAATTAATGGGTTATAGACGCGTATGATTCTTTTTAAAATTTAATCCCATAAATTTTTCCATTGCAGTAAGGGCAGTAGAATTTTTTTTTTTAATTTTAAAAAGAATCATACGCGTCTCTATAATAGTTTCGAATTTTCATAACAGATGTGGCGCGCTGATGCATCATAAAATATATTTTACAATCATAGTCCTCATCTGTCGCGTATACGTCGCGACAAAGAGAGCTATCCCTAAAACTTAAGTCTGTCCATTTATTATTATTTGTATCCATTTTTTTTTTGCTTGGACAATTTCGGCAAACAATTTCTCTCGAACGGATTTTTCACTGTTTGAAGCTTAAGATATTACACCGAAATATTAAATGTGTTATAACCGAAAATGGCATTTTTGTAACCGATTTTTAGGATTCCATTCACTTATTTACCTACCGTTTTTACGTTTTTTGATAAGGTACTAGTTGAGGTTTCTCAAAATGTGCTAAAAAAAAGGTAATACATTTAGAGAATTAGAGAGAGCTATATGATTTTTATCTTAGATATAAGATAAATTTGTTGTTGCTTTTCATACACAAATTGTAAGACAATATAAAAATAGAGCATAAATTTAATAATTTGACCACATATATTAAAAGGTTTAACTCTGAATAAATTTTATTGTACTTGTAAATAAACTTAACTATTAAAACAATGTACAGTCTAAATAAAATCCTTTATTTATTTATATTTTCAGGATATTGAAAAGCAGTTGAAAACTTGAGCCCTGCTACGATGTTTTTTTATTTAAAAAGTGGGGGGGAAAAGACATTATTTTAGCAATCTTGTCGTAGTTTAGCTTCCGTTCTTAACATTTTCCATGTTTCAAGAATTAAGGTGCATAAATTTTGAGCAATTGTTTATTTGTAGTAAATAACATTTCATGAAAATGCGCTTTGATCAATGTAATTCTTTAAAATTTGAAAAAAAAAACTTTGAGAGTTTTTTTGAATATTATTATATATTTAAATATTGCTTTACACACATGTTTTGAATATTTCTTACCTGAAATTATTTTCATTTACGATTCTGCAAAGATCTTGGGATTTCATTGGATCTGATCCAAAAAAGTCTTGAAGCGTACTCTTCAAATAGGGCAAGAGTTTGTCTTGGACAGATTTGGTACAGAGAACAAAATCAGGAGCCACGCAGGTCTGTCCCAAGTTGACAACTTTTCCTGCCCAAAGTCTTTTGGCAACTACTTGAAAATCAGCGGTTTCATCAATGTAAACTGGGCTAAAACCAACAACAAAATTAGATTTAGGTGGTATTTAAGAAATAATCGTTAATGGAAAAGATATGTTTAGAATAACAGTAAAAGATACAGACGTACAGTTATTTTTGTTATAACAATTTCTCAACAATAAGTGAGGCTATTAACATAAACAGGCTGTCCGGAAAGTCAACGTACCGTCAAATAGAATCGTTTATTTTGTTAAATAAAGATATTCAGCTATCTTCAACAGTTCAAGCGAGGACTGCGTATGGAATTCTTCGGAAGGGGCTAATTTCTTTCGATACAAGGTATCTCTTATTAATAAGGGTAATTGTAATAAATTTATTTATTAAATCAAAATGGCAAGTTTTCAAGCGTTAGCTCATTATCAGGCCAATGTTTCACAAATTATTACAATATTACGAAACAATTGGCGTGATGATGAACTAACGCTTGAAAATTTGCCCTTTTAACTTAATAAATTTATTGCGATTATCCTGATTGATATATTGTATTTATACTTTTGCCATTATTTGAATAATATTTAGTCAAAAGGTGTATGTTGTTCAACACTTAAACGATTCTGACCACCGTGGCCGTCTTTATAACCGCGTATAGTATCAATTTTTTCTTCTATATTCCTGAGATCCTTTATTTACCTTTTTTCACAGATAAGGCGTGGTTTAATAATTCTGAATACGTCAACAGAGCCGATCAATCGTCTATGGGGGAAATGGTAAAAACTCTTAAGAAATAATGGATAATTACATTATATGGTACTTAACAAACCATGTGCATATCAATGGTTCCATCTTCTTTGAAGACGCCACTAAGGCAGAAAGTTAACGCTTAGAAATTCTTGAAAAATTCCTGAGTCAATTGAATTAACGTAAGCTTGAAGAAGGCTAATTTCGACTAAATTGAGGAATTACTCACATACACACATCCCGTATAGCATTTAAATCTTTGGAGCAGATCTTTGCGAATCACATAAAACTCCATGGTTCTAATGAGATCTGACTTTCAAGGTCACTTGACTTGACCCCGCTGGATTTTTTTTTTTTGTTATCTGGGGTTCCGTGTGTAGTCTATATTGTACGAAGACAACAAACAGATATTGGAGGATTTGAATATTGCAATTACTAACCACATAGAAGTGTCATTCTAATCACTTCCAGACGGCCTTCGGCAATGTGTGCATATTATCGGAGAGACATCTCCAGCGCCTTTATATTGTTGTGACTAATAACATTTTGTCAAAATAATGAACTCAAATGTGTTCTAGTGATTTTTTACTGCATGATGACTTTTCGGACGACTGTACATACATATATAAATATGTAAGAGTCAAAAGGCTTTGATATTGAGGCCTTTCGAAAAAGAAGAAAAAGGGATTTTTAAAAAGGATAAATATATATATATAAGATTTCAGAAAGATCTTACATCTTAAATAACAAAAAATAGAGCCATAGATGTGGAAGAGAAAAGGAAGAAAAAAGTTAGAGCAGGAAAAGAGCTAAAGACAAAGATCATATTTTAAAACAATTAATAAATAGAGATGAATAAGGTTTTATACCGCGAATGTTTCTTTTATAAAAATCGAAATTTATTTTCAAAGAGAAATAGCGACATTTCTAACTTTGAAGATGAGGTATGGAAAGGTGAAACATGAAGAGTAATAAGAGTAATAATGGATAAGGTTTTATTATAATCTGAATGGTTTTAATGCCTCTCTCTCTCTCTCTCCGACTATCTTTCTTTCTCTCTTAATTTATTCAGTTAAGAGATGTTGTATATATATATTAATTAATTGTTACCACAGAGTGTGTGTAAGCTCACAGGTAAATAGGCTCTAACCGAAAGAAAAAAAAAAGTTATTTTGTTTAATATTAGTTTCCCTTTTATATTTTGTTCTCTCTTTTGTAAATCAATAAATATAATGTTTAATTAATAATTCTTGGAAACAGCTTCATTTAAAATTCTAAGCAAAGTCAACAAGAGGAATTATTTTAATATTTTATTTAAGTTTAGATATAGCTTATACTAAAATATTCATATTAATAAAATATATTATTTGATAGTATACATATATATTTTTCATTAATTAATGCTAATTTATTATAATTAAAAATATATAATTTTTTAAACGTTGATATTTTCAAAAGTATCTAAAAAAACATATTTTTGAATGTTGCATATATATGCGCAATATTACTCGTATTATCGGCTGATAAATATATAATGTTTTTACAGTACTCTAGTTTTTAACAATTGTAAACATTTTGCACAGATTTTAAAGAATTTATGAACCAAAAATGAATTTTAAAAAGTGATACTAACCATTTTCCACCTAATTCTAAAGTGAATGGAGTAAGATGTTCACAGGCCGCTTTGGCGATAATTTTGCCCACATTGGTGGAACCGGTGTAGAAAATGTAATCAAATTTTTGCTTGAGAAGTACCGTAGTTTCATCTTTTCCTCCCATATAAACATGAAAACATTCCTGAAACACAACAACCAATTAGACATTTTTATAATAATCTAAAAATTTCAGACAATTTGAAATAATCAATAGAAAATACATTTACTATATGTAAGAAATCCCCCCCATATGATACCTAATTAGAAGTTTTAATCAATGATTGCCAAACGAGTATCCCAGTCGCCGCTACGCAGGTTAACTTTAGCCTGCGTGGAACCGGCACTCGTACATATCCCACGCGCATATATTTGAAACCCTTTTTTAAAATTCGGAACAGAATATATTTTCCAATCATGGAGACCAAGCAACAATAATTTTCCTCCCTCGTCATTGATTATAATAATATATAGGTATCTCACAAGTCCCATGGGGCTACATTTTAATTCGAATACCCTTATACTCTGAGCTATTTTTGTAGAGATGTGCGTGAAGCAAGAAGAGGGTTAAGATGGTAAAGCTATCTAAAAACATCTCATCATCATATAATTTAACATGGTTGATGTTGGATTATAGATATTTAAAAAAAAAACCTGAAACACCTATTTGAGTGGCTTTTATTGATTTATCCAGAAAAATATTTAAGAAAATATTCATTATATAATACAAATCTAGGTTTGGTTTATATTTATTCCATTAAATTTATGGCGCAAGTCATCAACTTCGTCCACAGTGGTGTGATCAGGAGATTCTTATACTATTTTTTCAATAAATATTACTTTGACATGTCTTTGACGGTGTTGCACTACGAATGGCCGTATTACTGTTCTGTAGCTCTTTAAAGGCCATTTTTTCCCATCTGTGAGTGTATCTTTCAGCTAATACCCAGAAAAAAAGCAATAACTGTGACATTTCGAAATAGAATTCGCTCAAAATATTGCTTAAAAAAACATTGCGCGCTATGTGTGTAGCATTTGAGAATATATTTTACTCTTTGAATTAGTGCATAATGTTTGCTGAAGTTTATAAAATTATCTGTAGATCCACTATTTTACGCGCGCACATTCGTAAAATAAATGATAATCATATAATGTGTAAAGATGATAAGTTAACACATGAGTAATCACGTGAAAAACTCACATTATCAAGATATTTAGGAATCAGCGTGTCCATCAGCTGTGCAGTTGCAGAAGATATCTCCGATGGCTTGAGGATGGCGCAGTTCCCCGCAGCGATCGCTCCAAAGAGTGGACTCAGCAGGAGTTGCAGCGGGTAGTTCCAGGCTCCCAAAATGAGGGCCACGCCGTAGGGCTCAGAATGAATATAAGGCTCATCAAACATGTCCAGCATGCATTTGGGAACCTGTATCAAAAATGTTTGTTTGCAAGTCTTATATAATAAAAATCAAATTAAAACAAATACTCTTTCATCCTGATTTCATTTAAACAATATAAAAACATATACTTTACATCAGATTTCGTTGTAAGATCTAAATATTATATTCATATTAACTTCAAAAATAACAAAATCCTTAAAAATTCATCTATAGATATGAAATGTTCTCTTCCTAAATCAATTTATTAGGTACCGCTCAAAAAGAGAAACCTAGTTTATGGTAATTTCAAAAATGAATAATATGTGAAGGCTATTCACATATTAAACAAAATATTAGCGCGGGATACGATCCGGGTTCATGACTGTCGGGAATCGAGGGTGTTACCCACTCGGATAGGAAATGAAACCATATAATAATAGTTTCACAAAATTATAGTATAGCAAAAAGTATCTTTCTTCATTTGCCTATATCTAAACAAAATAAGACAAGATTTTAAAATGTAAGTATAGATGAAAAAAACTATTCACAATGAGCTAAAATAAAGAATACAGCTATGTAGAAAATAATAATAAATAAAACTATTTTTTATTATTTATGCAAACGAAAGATAGATAATTATGGTTCAAAACATGTTGTATGGGTCAAGGAGATATATCTTTCTGTTTAAAATATTATGTTTTTGTGTGATAAAAGCTTCCAGAATTTATATTTGGCGTTTGTTTTCAATATTGCTGTAATGGGCTATTGGTCGATTCAAGATCAAGGAGTGACCGGGGGGGGGGGGGGGTTCATATGTGTATGTTGATATATTAGTGAACGGCTGTCTTGGTTTCCGATACATCTCTGATGTTCAGTCAGACGCGTGCAATAAGCATTCTTTATAAATATATATATAAGAAAGGAAAAGGTTTTTAAAAAAGTATCAAAATAAATACTTACCATTTCGGGCTTCATCCAGTACCGTAGGTTATACAGAATGATATTCAATTCATTGAGCAAGTAGTCAATTTCGTACACCACAGATTCAAACTGAGGCTGTTACACACCCGCATACATACAAAAGTTATTTTAAAGAATGTAGTGCGTGAAAATAAATATAATTATATTTAACACATGTATTCATATAGCGTTATGGGAAAACATATTATTATGAATCAATCTATTTGATTATTATATTGTAGCGAGAACCTTGAATGATAAAAACAAGTAGTACACAAATTTATTTAAATTATAAATCACATCGAAAAGAACATGAGCCATGTATGCTGTTACACTTACTCTCTCTCTCTCTCTCTGTATTAAAAATATAAATAAAAAACTCTACACTATATTTATTTCTATTAGTTTTAATGAACTTTATTCTCAAATTTCCATTAGGATTGGAAACGCGGAGATACCTCTAGATTACAGCTATAGGCTTCTAAGATTCTAACTTTAAAAAAGGTTTCTGTATATAAACTTCAACGCTCCAGCTTTGTGGCGATCATGTAATATTATATAGAACAAAAGGTTTTTTAAAGAGAATCAGCCACGACCCAGGCAAGGCCCAAGCAAAAACTGTCGAGATTACATCAGACAAATGGAAATTTCCTAAGTTATCTCGAGAACCCTTCTCGGGGATCTTCTACAAGTCATTAGTGAGTTTTACGACCAGCCACTGGACGACGGACATCTCAGATCAGACCCTCCTGGATCTTACCCGTTTCGCGCCGCTGGCCTCTCTTTTAAACCCATCCAACTTGCTTCGTCCTTTGTGTATTAACCCAGACGCCCATGACTGTTTATGGTACGACATATATATGTCATAATTTGTATAGTTAATGCCAAGAGATATAATTTATTTCCGTCAAACTAAGTATGTAAATATGTTACGCTTGCGTTAAAATGTAAATATGTAAATTCATCCATGTATAAAAGCTGGACAAAAAATAAAGGTGGCAGACATCGCGGGGTGCGCTGCTCGCTAGGCATAACGACTACGCCTCTTCATTTAGCTACGACATATATTTATTTATTTATTTATTTATACAGGTGTACAAGTTGGATTTTTGTCTGAATTTTCCAAAAACTGATGTTGTGGCTCATTCTTTGCCATCATTATTAAAGTGTTTCACTAGAGTTATAACATAATTCATCGCTCTGATGCATAATTAAAGGGAGAGGTTAGTCTTTCGGTACCTGATATATATATGTCATAATTTGTATAATTAATGCCCAAGAGATATAATTTATTTTCGCCATAATTATATTTTAAAATGTAAATACAAATTCATTTATGTATAAATCTGTACAAAATAAATCTGGGAGCCAGCGCGCGCGGGGGAAGGCCACGCCTCCGCCGCGTGCTCACGAGTGTCGAACAAGTTTTTTTTTTTTTTTTTTTGACGCGTACATGCACAACGCTTGCGCCCTTCCATTTGACCACGACAGCTACGACAGTTATATATATTTATATATATGGAAAGAGTGTCAAAAGTAGTTAAATAAAAAGATCTCAACTTTCCGGTGATAGAGAATAATTTAATCGTAAATATTCAGAAGAATTAAACGATCCGCATTGTAATAAAAGGAATGATAATAAAAGGATTAACAGATACCGAAACAATGGTCAGTTGCATTGATGAAGAACGTGTCAAGAAATTTGAATTAGCGATCATACCCGATAGGAATCTAAAATTGAAAAAAAAAAATCAGTAGGTGAACAGAAATTCAATTCAATAGGGAAGTCAAAAGTAAAATGTATACTTAATAAGGAATAATATATGAAATATAAATGATCATCCTTTAAAAAATTCAGCCCTGAAATAATCCTTAGAGATGACTTTTTAAGTCAAAATAAAGCGCTAGTAAATTGTCAGAACAATACTTTATGGGTGGTATCTCCAAATGTATTTGACCAAAATGGCAAAAAAAAAAAAGATATGCTTATCTATAGCTGAAGCTAAAGTAATTCCCGAATTTTGTATATGCTTAGTAAAAGGATATAATGAAACTAGTATTTAAAATATCATCATTAACTTAGCGCCATCTATCGAAGAAAATTATATACATATGTTTTTAACGTTTATTTTCCTTTATAATATATTGTAGCATAGTAATGAATGTGTGAGACTTTTAGTACGCTCCAGGAATCCGGGTTAGATCAAGAGGAGTAGTGAATGACTAGACACAGATAAATGATTAGGCAAAAGGATATTTATTTGTCACGTCAGCACGACTCGACGATTTCAATTATCTAAAAGATTATCTACAGCTAGAGATATTTATAACCCAGGTTCCTAGAGCGCCCAGCTAGAGAACATTGAGCAAACAAGTTATGAAACGTGTGATGATTTCGAAAATACATAGAGTTATATTCTGTTGCAATTTCATTGAAATAATCAAAATATATTTTATTTTATAGCGCCACAATATAATTACAATTATATCTATACAGGCCCTATGATTAAAAACGAAGATTGAAAGAGGGAGGGGGGCATGGCTAATCAGTGGTGAACCCACCCAGAGGCTTCGCCATTTTAATCTCCAACTGTTTCAATATTGTATTGGACTGAGTTCTTATATACCCTGCACTTTCTATTGAATGCAGTAAATTGATGCATTGAACGAACTATAGACATATGCTTCTATGACTGAAGAAAAATGTAAATCTAAATTAAAGATATAATACATCGAGCAATTTTCTTCCGCGAAATCACAAATAAGCCTGTTTGGCAATATTTAAAATATCATCATTAATTTATTTTCATATATATATATATATATATATATATACATCTCTCTCCATGTTAAATTATATTTTTATTAGTAGTTCTTTAATATAAAAGAGTTAAAGTGGATTTTGAACTTTCCTTTTATATGACCTGGATTCGCCCGTGTTCTGTGCTTGAGCGAATGTTTCGCGGAAAGAATCTTTTTATTATCTACTAAAAATGATGATATAGCTTTGCTCGTGTTCTGCTCGAGTGAATATTGCCCAAAATATTTTTTTTTTTGTTTCTCACCATCAAACATGATGCCACAATATTATAATCATTTTCTGGTTAAAAATAAGTTCATAATTCTAGTACTTTGTTAATTAAAATTTTCCTTGGCTGAAAATATGAAAAAATCCTCTTCCAGACATAACTCTGTATCCTATTAAAATTTCAGCCAGATTGGCTAAATAGTGGAGAAAGAACCAAATAAATAAATAAGCATACGTTGACATATATATATAGATGGAAATTTTTCGGGTGGAAATTGTTCTATAAAAATAAAGGTCGCCATTCTCGGCAAAATGGACGCTAAAAACTAAGCGCCCTCTATTGACCGTCTCCGCAAACTAGTGAACTCAGGTCGGTGACTAAACCACGACATCTGCTTTGGCAAACTGAGAAGCGTCCACCTAGAGACCATGGTTTCGGGCTAATGGTCCGAATACCTATATTTTAGCCATAGATTTGGCCTAGCCACTCTACCAGCTGAACACCTCTTTGGCAATTTGTGAATATTTAATTTGATCCCTTGTGGATCTCATTAAATAAAATTCACCCTAAAATGACGAGGGCAATTAGCCCGAAACCATGGTCTCTTGGTTGACCATCTCAGTTTGCCAAAGCTAGTGTCGTGGCTTTTTCCCCGACCTGAGTTCGCTAGTTTGCGGAGAAGGTCAATAGATGGCGCTTATTTTTAGTCTCTATTTTTCAGAAAATTATAATATAATTATATTCAAAGTTTCAAAAGTTTTGTTTTTAATTTTGAGTAACAAATTAAATATATAACAAGTTCAGGTTGAAGCCTTAACAGTTACGTGTTGTAGAAGCAGAAATATAATAATTAATAAATAAATATACATTTGAAAAAAATATATATTTTATTTAAATGTACTAAGAAGGAAAAAATATTGAATCTTCAGTCATTAAACAATTATATGTATCTGAGTGAAAATAAAAGCGGCGGGGGACATAATCATGAATTTCGAACCTAATGTGATTTAATATGTAGCAGCTGATTTGTGATTTTTATAAGTGTTTGCTATATTTTACCTCTTCTCTAAATATGATCGTCCCCCGCCGTTTTTATTTTCACTCAGATACATCTAATTGTTTAATGACATATATACTTTTTTTTTCCTTTTTAGTGCATTTAAATAAAAGCTTTTTTCAAAATGTATTTTTATTTATCAATTATTTAGTTAGTTTTTAGCCATAAATTTACAAAACTTAGAATCAAAAGTTCACTGGGGATTAGGCCTTAAATAGAAGGAAGCCTGCTCGCGGCGGATTGGTCAATGTAAGGGGCGTAACACAAGACTTAAAAAGAAATATAGTAATTTGTTCATTTCTGGCCATTCCGACCACCCAGAAGTCTGAAAATTTGTACATTTGCATTGTTCATTGGACTGAGTGAGTGCTAAAAGTTTCATACTTCTATGTGATCTGGAAGTATATCAAAATTAATTTACAGCATTTTAAAGGCAATTTTGAAATTTTTCCATTTCCGGCCACCGTGAAAACCCAGAAGTCTAAAATTTTTCAACTTGCATTGTCATCGTGTTCTGAAAAGTGTACCGAATATCAGATTCCTACGTGCTCTAAAAGTATATTAAAAATCGATTGCAAGATTTGTGGACAGACAGACGGACAGACAAACAGGGAAGCAAGTTAAATAAAAGCTTTTAAAAAGGAATAAATGAAGATAGCAAGAATGGAAAAAGGATAAAATACAGAACCATGATAACCTTTGATCCAAATAAAAGATAAAGAGAAATATACATTACAATATTTCTCAATTTATTATAAAACTCTAATTAATCTCTCTCTCTTTATGAAAAAAAAAACGTTTATATATAATATTGCATTATCCTCATTTGATAGACCATTTTTATAAAGTAACAGAAAAAGAGATGTATTTAGCGCTACACTGTATAAAGACCAAAACACCACGGGTATATCGGGTAGTTATATATATTCGTATAGATATAGGTAATGTGCTATTATCTAGGTCTAAAATGAAATAATTTCCACTTACCTTATTCAAATCCTTTTTCAGAGCATCGCAAATTTCTTGGGTATTTTCAGTCAGCAATTTCTCCAAAGCCCGAAGTTGTGAAATTCTAAATTCCACTGGGAGCGTTTTGTTCTTTTTAAATGCCGCTCTGGCAGTGGCTACAATCTGAAAAAAAATCATAATTTACAATTGATCTCGACATGTTAAAAACTAAACTATACAGGATGTATCGGGTAAATTGGGAATAACCACATTGGAATTTTAACAGAAATTTATTGCAAGTAAAAATTTTCAAAAATTTGAAATAAAATTCGTGTCACAGTAGTAGATAAAATAATAGTTTTGATTTGTTCAATGTAAGTTTCCATTATTAGCTACTACAGTCTCGAGGCGAGTGCGGAATGAAGCATAGGTTTGGCGACGATTACCTGATCCATTTAGCGTAAAGATAGAAGCTGCCTGGCCGACATTCATAGTTCTTCAAATTAAAGATACTTCGGCCAGTAAATCTTTTTTATTGCCTCTACGTTTCGACAAAAACCTTTTGTCCTCGTCAGAAGCGAACAAAAATTTAAGTCATCACCGTGTGAGTCACTTTCTTGACAGATTGGCTGGTAATATGGGGAGATTTGTTGACATCTCTCTCAACAACGTTCCATACATAGTAGTCGAGAGGGGTTATAGTCTGTAGATTTATGGGGCCCAAACACAAAGACTCCAGTGACTGGGAACGTTAAATGTCAGCCACGATTGTGTCTTTTTTGCCTTGTGGGCTGGACCCGAGTCCAGTTGAAAGGTATACTTCCTTCCTGCGGCCACCATGTCCATCTAAGGCTTCACACGGTCTCCAGGACATTTATGCATGTGTCAGCGTTGATCCTAAAGCCCTTCTCAAAGAAATGAGGAGGAATGACCACCTCCAGTGCTGATAACGCCAAGGACCATCGCGGAGGCAGAACATTTCGTGTGCATCACGACAGGTATCTCAGGGGTCTTTACAGATCCAGCGATCATTCCTGGGATTTATCTATTGGTACACGTCAAAGTTATTTTCATCAGTGAAAAACTCAGCTTGCCTTAAGAGTCATGTTTCAAGTTGTTGAGAGGGGCGGCAGTCTTTTCTTCCTTTTCTGTTATCCTTCATATTCTCTGTCAGCAACTGGCCTTTTTTCTGAAGGGCATAGGACTTGAGGCCAAGGTCCTCGTGGATAGTTCAGATAATTGACAAAGAGCTGACGCCCATTTCCTTGCCTATGGTGTCCTCATTCTCTTCCCAGGGTTTCCATCAATTTTCTATTTGATATTTTTGACAAGTGTCCGGTCAATGTGAGTGCTTTTTCCTTGCAGCGATTCCCTCTTTTTACTGTCGGCCTGATCAAACTGCTTCCTAACACGATAAACAGTGGGTTTGGGAAATTTAAGAAATTTCACTATCTATTTAGTCTCTCTAAAACTATTTATTAGTTTTGTAATGATAAATTTAGAAAATAATATCTATAAAAATATATTTAGATAAATTCATCTCTCCCTCATTTTAATTTCAATTATAAATAAATATTTCTGTAAATATACACACAGGATAAAATATAAAATTAGCCTATTCAAGTGAAAGTTTTGATAAAATGTTGCTTTCAAATAGCTTCTTGTACACACAGAAAAAATTAAGGAGAAATCTGAATTATCTTAACTGATCACGACATGTTCCTTTGAATGACCTTGCAGATAGTATGTGTGTAAAATAGTATTATAACAACACTGAAAACCTCAGCATGCTTGCTTTCATTCAGAACCTAGCACAGTACAACAATGGAGCACAAGGGCCAATAGATATTTAACCTGTTCTGAGATATCTAAAAGAACCATCAAGCGAACTCATGACTTTAAAACCGCAATTTATAGAGTATACTTTTGATAAATGAGGCGCATTTTTGGATCTATATAAATCTTTTATTTCGACAACAGTAGTCGCTCTTTTATCAAGATGCCGTTGTTACAAGGCTACCACGATAGAATAATCTAGTCAGAATACGTCTGGTCGAAATATCGAAATAAAATGTTTCGTATATAATCAAAAGGTACCTCCTTTATCAAAAAGATATACAGGTATAAAAATTCGAAACTATTATAGACGCGTATGATTCTTTTAAAAATTTAACAATTTCTACTGCCCTTACTGCAATGGAAAAATTAATGGGAGGCCTGGTTCATCAGTGGTGAACCCTCCCAGATTAAACTAGCGAAACCGCTGGGAAGGTTCACTACTGATGAGCTAGGCCCTCCCATTAATTTTTCCATTGCAGCAAGGGCAGTAGAAATTGTTTAATTTTTAAAAGAATCATACTCGTCTATAATAGTTTTGAATTTTCATAACAGATGGCGCGCAAATGCATCTTAATATACAGGTATAACCAGTTATATATTCTTATTTAGACAATTGAAAAAACTATCGGAACGATGTCGATAGACGTATTGATCTGTTTTCGTATATTTCTCAACAAATGAGCACGAATATTATGTAATTTGCTACATGTGGAAGTAAAGCACGCTGATGTGCGAAGTAATGAATACAGACTTACGACAGGCTATACTATGTTTAAGCGAACATATGTCAACATATATTAATCAGTTTCAATTCACACTGATAAGTGCTCTTTGACTGCTTCACTTCAGCTCCTTAGTGTTCTTATAAAATGAAGAGTTATTCCGTTTATATAGAATTCGCGAAACCAGTAACATGCCCATCCTGAAATCAACCTGATATTTTGACATTAAATAAAATAATTCAAAACAGTATGGTAATGCAACTAGTTGAATAAACTTCTGAACAGGAATAAATTCCTGACGAAAAGGCAGTTTCGTTTGGTTTTAAGAATTGAATTTTATTCTAAACCGTGAAAAAAGATATAAAATATGTTGAACATTTTGGATTTAGTTTTAAATTTGTATCTTTTTTTTGCAATTTATATTGATTTAAAATGTTTACCACAATTAAATGTAGAAATTTAGAAGGAAAGGGGTCGAACTTTATAATAAAAGTGACACTTCGGATTTAATTAGTATATTATAAACACTGTGGGACATCTTTTCATAATGATAGCATTATCTGTATGAGAAAAATATTCTATAATTCGATTGAAAATCTAAAAATTACACTTTTCAATTAATTTATCAATTTGTCACCATCGCCTTTAAAAAACGTTAGAAGACTTTACAAGGGCCGGCCGATAAGTAATGCACACACACAACCTATAGAAAATTACTTAAATAATTTATCATTATAAAAATAATTCTTTCTGTGATATCAAACAACAATTATTCTTTTCATATCTGTAAACATAATTAATATATATTTTTTGTTTTTTCAGATCCGACAACGCGGTCGGTGATAAAGTTTATGTTCAAGTCCGGAGAAATTTCAACCAATGTAATTTACTCAAACCTAAAGTATGTGTATGGAAACGAAGCCATGAATAGAATCGCAATACAAAAATGGATTCAGCGCTTCCAGACTGGTGATTTTGATATCAATGATAAAGAAAGGCCAAGTAGATAACCTCTGTATTGACGGACCAAATTTTTGCTCTAACGGAGGAATTGATCAGGAATAACCAAACAAGGACGACATCAAATAAGGGAAAACTTTCCACGTCTAAAGAAAGTGCTCTCAAGCTCATTAATGCCCTTAGATAATGAAAATTAAGCTTAAAATGGGCGCCAAAACTTCTAAAACGGGAAATGATGGAAATTCGTAAGGAGATTGGCTTAGACCTCATGGAGATTTTTCTGGAGAACTTTCTTATGTGTTTGAAAAGGTGTGATAACATAGGATGAGACTTGGATTTTTCCATTAAGATTCTTCTTCAAATCGACAATCAATGGAATGGATCCATAAAATATCGCTAGTAAAGAAAAAAACTAAGGCTTTTTCTTACCAAGGACAAAATCATGATCTCTGTCTTGTGAGACAAAGAAGGATTGATATTCATGGACACTCTTGAAAGAAATTATTCTATCAACAAGTAAAAGTATTGTAAATAATTAGAAAATTCAAAAAGAACAATTGAAACAAAAATACCCAACTTAAAAAGCACCAAAATCAAATTTCATCAGGATAATGCGAGACCTCACTGGCGCACCTGACTTTGACGAAGATTGCAGGGTATAGGTGAACTTTGATGCCTCACCCCGCGTATAGCCCTGAACTGACACCCTCAGACTTCTACACTTTTGGAATTTTAAAGAGTTTTCACCTAGTAAAACATTTGAAAGGGATGCAATTTTACTCAACGCTGTTAGAGGGTGATTCAGAGAGTTGTTTAAGGCGTTTTATCAAACTGATATTGCAAGTTGACAACAACGCCGAGTCAAATATGCCCAGAAGGAAGATGGATATATTGAATGATTCTAATATAGAGTGGACAGTTAGAAGTTCTTTTTAAGTCTCAGTTTTTTGGTTTGTCAATTATTTTTTTTATCGATTGTGCATTATTTATTGACCGAACTTAGTATATATAAAATCTACCAATAAACCCCGAACGACTGCTATATGATTCAAAAGTATTGGGATATTTTGTTCTATCGTATTAAAAGGATTCTACTAAAGTATTAGCCAAATTTTTAAATACTTACATGTGCAGCCTTGGCCTCCATTGTACTATTTTTTGTAAATACCTGAAACATAAAGAAAAGTTTAGAAAGTGTCTACCCCAATACCAGATGATATATGTGAAGTGAATATATGCGAAGAGAGAAGAATAATAATAAATATATAGAGGATATATTTAAAATTTGCATATATATATTTTTTTATATACTAAAGCGAATACAGAAATATATAAACGGATGGAATAACGAAAATAACTTTTATTTAAAAACAAAAACCGCGACCAATTACTACAACCTCTTTTATTACGATCTACACAGTTTTTTTTTATCGCCGAGAAGTAAGCAAATTCTGCCAAGTTGGAAGAATATCGAGCCGAATTTCCAAATCGACAATATGCAAATTTCCCGCAAATATTTTTTTTTATACCTCGTGTATACAAAATATCGCCTTTTACACGGATTATAGAGAGAAAATAGAGGTAACCCGGGCTCCTGGAGCGTAAATCGCCAACTACCCGGGCTGTACAGCCACAGTCTAGAAGTCTAGTCATGGGAAGGGCAGATTGCCGCGGTGAACCAGGTAGTTCCAGGCCGGCAGCAAGTCAGGAAGTAGAGGCAGAGCTGTCGGGCTGAGGTCTTGTACTCCAAGCAGTAAGGCTGTCTGTAGCCCGGATTATATTCAGACAACCCCGCCGTTTTTAGCACACACACACACATACACACATACAAAATATTAAACGTTTTAAAGATATAACAAATTTTAATGGAAACATGCGCCCAATTAATGAATTCTTCTCTCGCGCGCCACCCGAAATATATTAAGGGATTATCAAAGATTAACGGCGTTTTACAGCGAAATAAAAGAAATAAATTTCAAAACAAACAATCATATTCTTAGAAAGAATCATATATCGCCGCAACTCTTTTTTTTTTTATTAACGCGATTAAGGAAGCTTTCGGGCAAGCCCTTCTTCAGCTAATTCTAGTGTACAAACAAGGAGAGATTATATATCGTTTTTAATATAAAATAAAATAAAAGAAAAGAAAATTACCACGCCCCTATCGCCCTCGTTTCAATAGCACCGCGTGGCCACGTCATGTCTGATCCTAACTTCAAATATAATATAGTACAAAAATATCTTAAAAGAAATTTACGTAATTGAATAAATATAAAGAATCAACTATAAACAGTTCAAAGGATTTAGTGGAGACTTTTGAAGATTTTTAGGATAGAAGGGGAACGTACTGTGATGGCAACTGTATACTTTTGTTTAATGGTTTAGGGTGCTTCATGGTTTCTATTGCTTCAAGAATGAGTCTTTGGGTTTTAGTTTTGGCATTTGTATGGAGGATTCTGGTATTATTGAAGTCTGGAGTGTGTCCGGTTTCTCTGACGTGGTCAACTATTAAGGAGTTTGGGTTTAGTTTAGAGATGTTTCTTTGGTGTTCTTTGATTCTGATTGAAAGGTCTCTTGATGTCTCGCCGATGTAGACGATTATTAGACTGAAGAAGGGCTTGCCCGAAAGCTTCCTTAATCGCGTTAATAAAAAAAGAGTTGCGGCGATATATGAGTCTTTCTAATTTGTCGAAATCCGCAAACCGTGTGTGTTTACCATGAATCATATTCTTGAATCAATCTTCCTATAACATCAAAATCGCGTTTATTTTCTAAAATCAAGACTAACACGCCGCGCGAAATCGTTTTATCTGCATATACAAATTCCAATCCTGCAAATGAGAAAGCCGCCAAATGGCTCCTTAATTCCACGCCTTGTTGGCACAAAAACGTAATATCTTCGACGACATCGCGTGGCGCCTCAAGATCCGAGCCCTACCATACCCAACAAGAACCGGGAAAAAGCATGTACAGCCTGCCAATGACCACCAGACCTCCTGCACCGCTACCTGGAATGCCCAGCCATCAAATACATCATCGACAAAGTAAAAGAAGATTGCCGCAACATCGGCCCACTATATAAGTTCAGCACCGTCATTTTCATCCTGCTGTGTGGACATCTATTGGTTTCATGTCCAAGCTCGCCCCACACGTAATAGCCCAGAGGAGATTAAGTTCTGGAAGTCTAGGTGGTCTTTACACCTGCAAAACTTCTGATCCTGTATTAATTTTATTTTCGTCGGAAAAGGACTAAACAATCGTAAATTCTTCTGGGTGCTTCACTTTACTTCGGATTAGTCGTTGTCGGATTTGCGCTGACACAAACTGCCCTTTTTTTCATGAAGTAGTATTTGTACCTGTTGTGAGTTGATAGAAATAATGAGTAGTTGTTCTCTTTAATACATAGTATTATTTGAAAATTTTGAACTATTTTGATGCGTATATTTCTTTTTGAAATAAAACAATTTTCTACTTCCCTTACTGCGGCTTATCAGTGGTGAACCTTCCTAGCGATGATTTCTGCAACGAAGTGGGTTCTTTGGGGACAAGGACTGCATATAGCAGAAAGATCCGATGGGTAATCTGAAGAAATTTGGAAGTTTTCTTGTAGAAAAATCTGGATATCGTTTGTCGCGTAAATAATGGCCAAGAGTTCTGTCTGGAAGGCTGAACACTCGTGGTGGGTTTTAAGGTGTATAGGTCGTAGGGGAAGTGGCAAGATAACTCCAGCTCCAACTTCTTTTGCGGATTGGGTTCCATTAGTATATATGGTAGTTATATATTTTTTAGATTTTTTGTAAAATTAAAATCCCTTCGGGAAGGCGGATAGGAAACATAGAAATGGCTTGAGTGTGATTCAAATGGTCCTATGTTTAGGTTTGTAATTACTCATATTGGGTCTTAATGAGGATATCGGGAGGGGGCAGCCAGTCAAGGAAATAGCCGGCACTGGAGGTTTGCATGGACCACCTCTGATAAGTGTTTTTGCAAACTTGTAGTGAAGACTACGGAGTTTACGAGCACCATTTGTATCGAAAGTGCGTTTTCCACAAACACCAAAGTCATATAATGACCTGGGAGTACAACCGTTTTGTAAATTTTATGTCCAAGCTGAAGGATGAGCCAAATTGTACTTTAAGTTATTAATGACCCTTGGCAGGATTTATTTGCATTTTAAAAGCTATTGTTAAGAGGCTTGTTAAATTTTCTCTTCGAATCAAAAGTGATTCCCACTATCTGAATTGTTTTGTTAAATTGATGGTCTGACTAGGAAGACGTATTTTTTTTTTTTTGTCCCTAGACTATTTCGCTCTGTTTCTGGTGAAGAAGCATGCTTGCGTTTTCTGTGGGTTTACTGTAATTCCGTGTGTGTTACACAATGGGGCAAATTCATTGGAGAAATTGTTAATTTAAAAATTAGGAAGTTTATGTAAAACTTGTACCATAAGAGTAAAGTTGTCTGCAAATAAATTGATTTTCTTCTTATTGGTTTTGGTAAAGGCTTTCATGCAATAAGGTTGAAGTAAAAAGGACTCAACGCTGCTCCTTGAGTAACTCCGAGAAGCGATGAGATAGGAACAATGTGGCCAAAATTACTGTAAATGGTTTTCCTGTCCTTCAAATAGCTGGATATGAGCTGGGGTGTCTTCAAAGGACAGTTGACCTCACGGAGAGCTTCAAGGATGGATTACATATGAACCATGTCAAAAACTCGGCTGATATCTAGACTGAATACAAATGTTTTATTATGCTCCTCTAAGTTTTCGTCACTGAAGCCATTGATGATGTCAATATATATTTATATCGTTAAATTCTAAATATCAAAAATAATAATCTGCTAATCAAATATAGATATTTTGCTAAATTATTAAGCTCGAGTAGGCATATTTGCTGCTAGTAAAAAAAGAGTCATTGAGTGAAGTTAAAGACTGTTAAGTGTAAAGTTAAGCAAAAGATAATATCAAAATTCGAAACTATTTTAAACGCGCAAGATTCTTTTTGAAATTAAACAATTTCTACTGCCCTTACTGCAATAAAGCAGTAAGGGCAGTAGAAATTGTTTAATTTCAAAAAGAATCTTGCGCGTTTAAAATAGTTTCGAATTTTGATAACAGATGGCGCGCTGGTGCATCATATTATAAGATAATATGGTCATCAAAGAGCCGGATCATGGCTGAAAGAGAAACTCGACTTCGTCAACTTCCGTGCAAGACAGCAGTTTGCCGGCCCGCACTAGAGAGGATGATGATCTAGTGCTGGCTGTCCATCTCTCTGTTGTGTAACTAACTATGGAGACATCTGTAAGGTCGAAATTTGTGTGACAAAAATCCTAGGCGAAACCTCTTGGAAGGTTCAACATTGACGAACCAGGACCTACAAAATATTTTCCTTTTCAGAAATAGACTAATAAATTGTTTTAATTGAACAGAAAATATATGTTTTAAACAGTCTTTTGGGACCTAAGTAGATCGATTTGAATCCTCAAATCTCTTATCAGGGCAAGATATAAAAAGGATTCCTGAGCTATCAAACTGATTGTGGTAAATCATTGTTTGATAACTCTATCGCCACTGCCAGCATTCTCTTAACTTAAAATTTTACACAAATAAATTTTCTGGCAATGCGTTTCTTTTAAATCTCTACAGACCTTACTGCAATGATATGATTTAATGAATGAGAGGGCTTGGCTCATCAGTAGTATTCTCTTTACTCCTGTCATCCATAGACGCCGGTCGGTATCCTTATGACTGAAGAATTATCACCGTAATCCAGCATTTACGGCAGCTCTTCTCGTTTGTTCCAGGGTTAGTCAAACAGGATTGTCGATATGATCCATTCCTATTTCCCTGTTCTTCCAACCTGTCCTGTAAATTTATTCCCCAGTTCTTCTTCTGTTCAGTTCTATAGTTCGACTACAGTTCTACTGTTCTGTTCAGTTCAGTTTACAGTTCGAAATGAAAAACAACAACAACAATCTACTCGATAATTATTAATTATCTCGTTAAAATTTTTACTTGAGAATACGGCGATCTAAAACCCGATATTATTTTGCACTAAGTGTTGAAAGATCCTGCTGAACTGCCACTCGGCGGTCAAACCCGCTCTGATCAAAACGCAAAAATGCCGTCTTCTTAATCTCTTCACCATCAATGGCTTCCATGCCTCGCCAACCTTCATCTCATAGTATTAGTTTGATGTCCGTTTTATCGCTTACAATTATTTCTAGGATTGATCCAGGTTCCTATACTTTGCGTCTTTTCACTAAAGCTTAATTTGCAAGCTGCTTTCCCCCGCGATGTTTTAAACAGTCTTTTGGGACCTAAGTAGATCGATTTGAATCCTCAAATCTCTTATCAGGGCAAGATATAAAAAGGATTCCTGAGCTATCAAACTGATTGTGGTAAATCATTGTTTGATAACTCTATCGCCACTGCCAGCATTCTCTTAACTCCTGTCATCCATAGACGCCGGTCGGTATCCTTATGACTGAAGAATTATCACCGTAATCCAGCGTTGACGGCAGCTCTTCTCGTTTGTTCCAGGGTTAGTCAAACAGGATTGTCGATATGATCCATTCCTATTTCCCTGTTCTTCCAACCTGTCCTGTAAATTTATTCCCCAGTTCTTCTTCTGTTCAGTTCTACAGTTCGACTACAGTTCTACTGTTCTGTTCAGTTCAGCTTACAGTTCGATATGAAAAACAACAACAACAATCTACTCGATAATTATTAATTATCTCGTTAAAAATACTAATCACATAATTTTTCAATATCGGGATAATAATTGGGCTTAAATGCGTAGTCCATATTTCGAACTGTAAAAATGATTCAATCTAGACGTTTCTAGAAGTTTGTCGGTTTACTTCGGTTTACTACCTTATATAAGAGGCATTCTGTGACAATTTTATTATAGTGTACAAAACAGTTTATATTTTCTCCACCAACAAACATTAGAGAACAGCCATAGTTTGATATTTTTCTCGAGTCCCAGAAGCATGTGCTATCATATCTAGCCATTGACGTGTTGTGTTTGCAAGATTCCGCAATCGCTCGATATCAAGCGGGTGCTTACACAAGGCCACTATTGCGTGGAAAAAAGTTTACAAAGATTTATCATTTTGCTGATAAATGTATTTAAAGGTTATTGCGAGCAAATGGCATCATTCAAATAGACGATCACTTTACTAACTAGAACAACGAATGAGCAATAGCAAAATAAACTACTCAGCACGATTTTTTAAAATAAAACTAACTTTTTACTGACCTTACTGCGATGAAAAGATCCGTGCTTTATAGTTTCATCTCTTATATAGATATATATAAATGGCGCGTTATTGCCTTAAGTTCAATTTTTACCTAACTGGCCTCGTAAGAATCATTTCCAGAAACGCAAATATTTACGATGCAAATATTTACATGTATTTATACTGTCCGTAAAACTTATTTCCATATTTCTTGAAAATAAAGATACTTCGGCCAGTAAATCTTTTTATTGTAAAATATTATAAAGATTTACTGGCCGAAGTATCTTTATTTTCAAGAAATATGAATGCCGGCCAGGCAGCCTCAATATTTATGATTATTTCCATAGTTTACTTAAATATGATAACCAAGATTCACCCTACAGAGTCGCGGATATCGCCCAAAACTACATTAGAGACTACATAAGCAAGGCTTTAACAAAGTCTGGCATAAAGTCATAATTTACTAAACAGTTAAACATGGACTTTCAAAGGATTGGATCCATCTAATCAGGGTCTACCTCGAAAGGAGGAAGCTTAGAGCCAGGTCGAAAACAGCACTTTCTTTGACCAGCATGAGAGTCCCCCAAAGTTCAGTTTGTAGGGCCTGTACCGCTTCAATCTATTGCTTGATGACATACATCCCCCCCCTCTCTTTTTCTCTCTTCAAATGTGGATCCAACTATACGTAGATGGTAATGCAGTAATGGGCAAATCTAACATCATCGAAATGATGCGGTAAAAAAAACCTGGTGGCCGCTGAGGAAATAAAGGATTGGTGCCACATCTGTGCCACAGACACGTCTGATGCCACAGACGCAAACAATTCTATTCAAGAACAGAAAAGTCAAGAAGTATGAGATCCCATCAACTAGCGCGATGATGTTTTTGGTCACCAGTTTTCATGGAGCAACAATTGTTCTTGTTCAAAGTTTTGCTTTCAGAGATCATATCAAAGCACAAACAAAGAGAACAACCCTTCCAAGATCGGGTTTTCAGCCTTTATTAGAAGAAGAATCCCATAGAAACTCACAAGATAAATTTAATATCGTATCTAGAAATGATAATCCCTAAATACACTTTTCTATGATTGTCCAGCTATATCGAGGTAGCCCATTCGAATATACAACATATACTAACTTTTAGAAACTAAACCTTGCGCGTCTGATAACGCGACGTGAGCTTATCCCTTTGTTCAGAACTCTTTGAATAGGAAAGCAACACTATAGAGTTGAATCCATATAGGACCTCATATAAGAGAAAACCCGTAAAAATATTTCGAAAGAACCCTCTCAAATCGAACATTTAAAGAAGCCAAGAGCTACTTTACTGGAATGGTCGAGCCAAGAACAAAGCCAAGGCAATCATTATTTGAATTCGACCAATCATCATGCGAAGGTAGTATTAAAAAATTTAGCCTTGAATATTATATATATTTGAACAACAAAAACACACATCACATATATTTCTTATTCTGTTAAATACAGCTTCACACGGCCGTCAAATCGGTTGCATCAAGTTATCTTTTGAAACGACAGACACTCATGGACAAAGCTTAAGGAAGTTGTACCTTTTAGCATGTACATCAGGATTCAGACAATAACTCTAATAAATATTTGATAAACAGTGACCTTTATTGAAGACAAATGAGATAACCAAGTGTGAATAAAATTGCCTCTGTCTTCTTAAAACAGACGGCCGGCGACATTAAAGACATTCCACTTCCTTAAGTTTTGTCCATGAGTATATATATATATGTATAAACGCACATACATAAATATTAGCAAGAGCTGTGTGAGACTCACATCACTAGTGAACCCTTCCATCAGTATTGCCAATACAATCCAGAGAACGTCACTATTATTGACACTTGCTATACAGTTAGTTGGTAAACTAACTATTCTGCGCTATATAACGGTTTATATAAGGCTCAAACATACAGATAGGGACTATGCCATCACTATTACTGGTAGAGATAAGATATAAATGCTTTTGCGTTTGAATGCTTTGCATGAGGAAGAAACTCAACTGCAATAACTTTTATTTCTCTTAGCCATTCTACTACGATTGCAATGTCTTCTTCAAATTGTCTACCATTACCAGTAAATCTCTAACTATTTTAAAAATATATATTTAATCTGAAAAAATAGTACAAATGTGATATTGTACTGGGATAAGGTCTATATATTATGAAAAAGGCATCTCCTTATCGTGCAACTGAAAGTTGCTAATGTCTTGCGCCATCTATCGGAATAAATATCAACTATTCTCGTTAATTTTTAATTATTTCAGAATTGGCCAAATACCCATTCTTGGTTAATCAAGAAAAGCTAACCACGGACGCGTTTTTTTAATTATTCCAGAATTGGCCAAATACGAGAATAGTTGATATTTTTTCCGATAGATGGCGCAAGCCATCAGAAACTTTCAGTTGCACGATAAGGAGATGCCTTTTTCATAATATATTTAATCGTTATATCATAAATATATTTTATATTTTTTCTTATTTTTCACATGTATATTATATATAGGCTTTATATATAGCTGTTTAACTGATTAACTAATCTCTCCCAATATATTTTTCAACATAGTAAAAACAGTAAGAGAGAGAGAGAGAGATGTTTTAAATATAAAATAAATGGTATAATTTCATAGTTAATATAATAATATATATTTTCCCCCTATTATTTATACATAGAAATCGATGATTAAGTTTCCAGAGAGTTTTTAAAAAGTTAGATATATATATACATAACCCGAATATAAAGAGAGACATGTTTTCTACATAAAAAATATATATATTAGGCGAATTTATTTTATGATTACGATGGAGTAAGTCTAAATAAGCTACATAAACTATATTTTCAGTCAAACCTGTCTATAGCGCCCCCTCTTGGGACTCACCAAAATAGGGTGCTATAGAGAGGGGGTGCTATAGACAGGTCGTTTTTAATGTAAATCGCATCGTACTACGTATTTAAAAGAGAGGGAGGCGCTATTTAGAGGGGGCGCTATAGACAGGTTTAACTCTATATCGAAAATTAAATAAAAATATATAAAACACAACTATATTGTATTTAAAAAAAAAGGAGAGCGAGTGTATATTCCAAATGACTCACAGGGATGAAGCGGACCAAGTTTCTGGCGTCTCACCCGGAGCCTATCTGCACCACTTATCACCGCCCTCCAGATAAGCTCTGCTAACCTAGCAACAACTCCAGGCGAAGAGCTCTTTCAGGCCGAGATGCACCCAGACATCCTCCGTTGACACAATATTCGAATCAAGCTTTCACACTCAGCCATATAGTTAGGGATTTTTGTAATGAAATGAACACAAAGTAGTCAAACTTATCGCTACTTTTTCTAGATACCGTTCAGGTACTAGACAATTTGACAATTAAAATAATTTTATTGACATCTTGTCAATACAGTGGACCCTCGGTTTACGAGCACCTTGGAGTACGAGCTTTTCGCAGTACGAGCAAAATTTTTTGAAAAAAAATTACCTCGGATTACGAGTGAAATATCGCATTACGAGCAACTCGTGATGGTTGCCCGTAATCGTGATGGATGAAAATTCACTGGGATCCCTCCCTTCAGATCAGATTCGGGAAATATGTAAAATGTGGGAAACTGTGCAATTGTTCGTAGCAAGAAGAATTGCCCGAGTTTCAATCATTAAAAATAAGAAATTAGTTTCGCACTACGAGCGTTTTGGAGTACGAGCATGGCTCTGGAACGGATTATGCTCGCAAACCGAGGGTCCACTGTACATGCAAAAGTGAAAAGTCTGCACTATTTAAAAAAGATAATTATATATATGCATAATACTATGTACAATGAACATGGCGCCTCTGCCACCGCTGCAGAGTTTGGTGGAGAATCGCCAGTGGGTCTCCAGCGACACCACGCATTTCGCTATCTACGAAGATTACGTAGATCGCGTACTTCGCCGCTGAGGAGATGGTGATGGCGTCGTCCTTGAGATTAACTAGAAAGAACCAGGACTGCAGGTCCGGCAGCCGGCCGATGATGGAGAATGCCTCTCGGATGACAGGACGAACGGCGCTGCAGGACCAGTAGCGGTGGGCCAGCGACAGGTCGATGGAGCCGCAGGCGATGCAGACAGGCTGACTCGACGCCAGGTGCTCCAGATGTGGCAGGGCCAACCGCATTGCGATGTCCGCCACATTCAGGTACTAGAGCAGGGACTTTTTAGCTTCAATACCCCAAAAATAAATAATAAAAACTGAGCTAGAACAAGCTATTTGAGATAATATAGAGAACCAGAGTCTTGAAATTGGATTATATATAAATGTATAAGCGTGAATTGTTGTGGCATAAATATACTCTATTCCCTTCTGTTTTCTTTAGTAACAATCCACTTTCTTTTTATGACTTCTTTGATACGTGAAATCTAAGAAATCTGAATATACTCTCACGTAGTAAAATGAGGGAAGAGACGAACATGGTGATGACACGGCAATATATTTTTATCAAAACAATTACCAACTTATTAACAAGCAAGAGATAAAATAAGATAAATATATGCTTAATAACAAGGTATCTATATTAATAATTTGTTAGATAAAAATTATGCTACAATATAAATAGACATTTCGACCAACGTAAGAGACCCCGTCCCATTATAGGGAGTTGTATCCTTCCTTCAGTAACTCCCTCCCCTCTCTCCTTCCCCTGTTTTATCTATTAACATACTTCACTTGAAAGTATAGGAGCATAGAGTCCCATGCTCTTATCTACATGGGCCTGTCTACTCCTTATATACCTCTTCTACAGTGGATCTCCAAAGTTTAAAATAACAATTTTGCGACGTTGTAGCGCTCCTCACCTGAGTTAGCACACACACACACACACAAAATCATTTTTGTTCTCTTGGCGTTAGAAGTCCAAGAAGCCCGAGAACGCACACACTAATAAAACTGGCCAAAAAAAAATAGATTTTGTCAGTTGACGGCAAAGAAACAGCTGTTCTAGGATTTTTTCGATGTGCTAATTCCAAATCTGCGAACCTTTTCTTTCTATCAGATCTTGTTTTAAAGGGATGCGCTGTTGTCAACTCATATATTGAAGACATTTTATTACCTTTGTCCATGTTACTTCTCCAGTGGTACATAGTCTCACTCTACGTGAAAATCAGCCAATGCGATGAAGAAGAAGACGCTGCGTTATGTGGCGCCAGCTTCGTCAGGTCATTTTTTTAAATAAAGGAATCAAAATGTGTGTAAAAACAAATAATTAATTTAATTAATTTTGTTAATTTTGGTAATTAAAATATTAAAAAATAAATTATACCATTAAAATCTACATGCATTTTTTACCTAGCATAAACATTTTCTTTAAAAAGTAACAACAACGATTCATAGAGGGCGCGACTTTGTTTACAGCGGCAGCGGTAATTTCTAAACATTGCATCAGACACAATAGAGTTGACTTGAGAAAGTTTACGCGCCATGATCTTTTATGATTATAAAAGTAATTTAACTTTTAAAGAATCCCATGAAAGATTGATGAAAGCTTTAGGAGATAAAGCTCCTTCTATTAGGACAGTTTTTATTGGTTTAATGAATTTAAATGTGTTAAAACTAACCTTGAAGATGAACCTTGTTCAGGTTGACCACCAACAGCAGTAACCCAAGAAAAAATTGAGCTGGCAAGATTTTTACTTAGAGAAGATCGAAGAATTACATATCAGCAGTTAGAGAAAAGTGTGGCCATTGAATCGTCAGCAATCAACAGTGGTGCGTTAAATGGTGTAATTTCATGTTGAAAAAATTTGATGAAGGAAAATCAAAGGCTGTTTTTAATATTATTACAGGTGTGACGAAACTTGGATTTACAATTTTGATCCAGAAACAAAACGGTAATCTACTCTTTGGTGCTCTTCAAAATCACCTCCTCCTAAGAAAGTTCGCAGAGCTCGAAGTGTTGGAAAATAAATGGTCGCTTGTTTTTTTAGAAGAAGTGGTTTCATTGATATTGTGAAGTTAGAAGATCGAAAGACAGTTAATAGTGACTGGTATACAACAAAATGCCTTCCAGTAGTATTTGAAAAAAAATCAAGCAAAGCAGACCAAGAGCTCAACTTAGAGGAGTCCTTCTTCACCATGACAATGCAAGACCGCACACCTCAGCCCAAACATTACTTTTTAGCCAACTCTGGTTTCCAATTAGTCACTCGTCCACCATATTCACCAGACCTAGCACCTTGTGACTTTTTTATATCCAAAAGTTAGTGTTGAAAGGGATAAAATTTGACACTGGTGATGAAACACTGCAAGTCTTTGCCGTAAATTCCATCCCCGAAGATGACTGGTGTAAGGTGACTTTGATAATTAGTTTTCACGGATGAAATGTAGCATAGGTGCTAAAAAATGCATGTGGATTTTAATGGTATGATTTATTTTTAATATTTTAATTATTTAATATTGATTGCAAAATATTTTGGAGTGACCCTTGTATCTTTTTCTGAATTTGGAATCATATATTTTCAATAGTTACTGATTTCCCCACCTGTTAATTTTAATTCCCTTTAGTCTACAACAAATATAGAGTCCACTAGCAGAAGATCCTGCATGAACCATCTCAATATGTTTTGTTACATATGAGGCAAGTACACAATGCAAGTTTTCAGGAAATTTTCGACTACAAAGTCCGTCTTACTTACTTACTTTGGAGTTAAACTAGGAGACCAAGATAAAACGTGGGCTCTACATTGTGTTTGTAAAACTTGTTATTGATAATTTGCACCAGTGGACGAATGGTAAAAGAAGTCTCAAGTTCGGAGTGCCAATGATTTGGAGAGAACCAAGAGACCACACTAATGATTGCTATTTCTGTACCATCATCATTGTTAGTACCAAATGAAATAATTGCCATAAGTGGACTTTTCCAAACCTGCCTTCTACAATATGTCTAGTTCCACACTTGGAAGGCTCACTTTTCATGGACTTCCACAGTTCTCTGATATGATCCAGTTGCTGCAAATCATAATACAGAAGATGAAGACTGATAATGATGTTATTTCTTTAAGTCCTCAACAATTTGTCTAAAAGGAGCTAAATCATTCAAGACCTGAGCTTCTCAAAAGAATCTTCTAGGGTACTTGCTTATCATTTGGCTGTGTGTGGAAAAAAAAACATACTATCACCTCAGAGAGAGAGAGCGAAAAACAATAATAACATTCTAAGAGTGAAGAGGAATTACTTCTGTTCTTCTCTCACAAGAACATTCTTGTGTGTTTCCATGATGTTCGTGGTGTAGTGCCAAAATTAGGTCTTTCTGAGTATTCACCTGGTAATTGACATCTCTTCATTGACAGTTCCAAAGTTTAAAGTCAAGAAAAATTAATCTCCTGATCGTGCAACTGAAAGTTGCTGATGGTTTGCACCATCTGTCGGAATAAATAACAAGTAATCATTGATTTTTAATTATTCCAAGATTGGCCAAATACCCTTACTTGATTAATCAAGAAAAGTTAATCATGTATGCGTTTCAGGCAGTTGGCCCTCATCAGCATGGTTAAAGCAGTACCTCGATGACCAAAAAAAATTGGTCTTTGAGGAATCCTGGAAAATCATGAAGAGGTATTTAAGGCCGGAAGGGCGTGAGAATGCCAAACTATGTGAAAAATAAAACAAAAGTGAGATTATACTGGGATCAGGATAATACATTTTCTTGATTAATCAATAAAAGGTATTTGGCCAATTATGGAGTAATTAAAAATTACCACTTAATTGATATTTATTCTATCAGAAACTTTTAGTTGTATAATCAGGAGATAGCTTTTCTTAATTTATCCACCTGATCCCAGTAAAATTTCACTTTTTGTACTATTTTTTCACAGAGTTAAGTGTTTTCTCCTTTGCAATAGCAATAAGTATGGGATAGTTCCAATTGCTTATTCAACAAATATGAAAGAAATGTATGAGACAGTTGCATTTGAAGTCCAGCAAGCATCAGTGCCAGCAAGATGGTTACATGAAGTACACATTATTCTTGTGTCTCTGGAAAAGCAGCACAAAACATGATCACAGGATAAAAAGAGCCTGGCCTGTGAGGGAAAACATGGCTATTGGTGAAAGAAAAATCATTTATGCGCTGCCTCTCTTTTCTTGAGAAAAATCATTTTGCTCTCGCTTCATATAAAATTAGTGTTTCTGAAACAGCTTGTTAGGGCCCTTAAACATTATGTGTCCTATTTTCAATACATAGAGCATAAATTTCCTAGACTGAAAAAAAAAAAAATTATGGCTGGTGTTCTTGCTGGGCCTCAGATATGGCAGTTCATAAATTACCCAATCTTAGCATCTCCATGAATGAACTTGAACTTGGTGCTTGAAACTAGTTCATCTTGGTTATTCAAAACTTTTTGGGTGGCTACAGTCCAGAGTAAAATCTAGAGCAAAAGCTACAAACTTCAAAATGTTGGATACAATATGAGTATAAAAGTGCCTTACTTGCATAGCCACTTGGACTTCTTTCCTGACAATTTGGGTGATAGGAGTGAGGAGCAAGATGAAAGTTTTCACCGGGCTATCATACCCATTAAAGATTTATAACAGGGAAGATGGGCCACCCACATGCTGGCAGATTATATATATACTGCTGGAACCTTCAAAGAGACTGTCAAAAAAGTATCACTGTCAGAAATCCTATAAACAAAGCTTCCAGGGGCTGCAGATGACCCAACTTTCAATCTTTTGTGTACGAAAATAACTACAAATAAATTAAGTATTCCTAATTTTAAATAAGTTCATTTTTTCCCACAAAAAAAAGAAAGAAAAGAAACGTATGCAAATAACTTTTTTTAAAGCACAATCATCATCAGTTGCTTAACATGAATTCACATAAATTTCAAATTTCATTATTATTGAGCCCCGCTGTTTTTATTTTTCAAATTACCAGGGAAAAAAATATATATATGTGTGTGTTGTCAAGCGTTATTTTTGTGGTGTTTCTTTCCCCTCTTATCTCACCATTCTAAGAGCTGCAGACTCATGCTGGAAATTGTTATTAGTGTTCATCAAGTTGAGTTCAACTTTTGGCGCTATATGAACAAATATTCTCCAATTAGATATTTTGCCTGAATAGTTTCCCCAGCAGTTCTTGCTACAAAAGTAGTTTTCCAGTGCCTTCTTCCATCTATGATGTTGGCCAAATAAACTTGACTCTTCTGCTTTTTAAAAACAAGGATAAGAATATTTCAGGGGAACTAAGAAACAAAGTAAGCAGGAACATAATTGGTTATTTCCAAAAACTCTCAAAAACCTCAAAAATTCATCTTCAATGGATACCCTCACACGTTGGCATTGAAGGCAATAAGGCTGCTGATGCACAAGCAAAAAAAAGGCACAAGAGAAACTTTGCCACAGAAAAATAAACTTACTTTTAAAGAAATAGAGACAGTTGCCAAAACAAAAATAAACAAGAACTGGAGGATCCCACCTAAGCACAGCTGGTACAGTGAAGTGGACCCAGGAGGAGCTCTGAACCTCAAAAATAGACAGCATCAAACAACACTAACAAGAACAGACCATCTCAAGCCATTGAAGATAGAAAAAAGCAACAAAATCTATCCTATTTGCATAAAAAGTAGCTTGGCACCTGCAGCTCCAGAACATATTTTGGCTTGAATTAGATGCACTAAACAGGACCTTTGGGAAAGGCTGCTGCTTTTCATAAAACAGCTCGAGGAGCAAGAACTCATGGAATTCATGTAATCTTTACACAAGGGGATAAGAAAACAACGACAAGTGTCCTTTTCATCAGAAGAATCAAGTTGAAAGCTTATCCTAGCTTTCATTTGGTTCCCTTTTGTGCTAGAGGATTGTAGAGGCTTTTGTATTTTCTATGGCCATTTATGGATGTGAGAGCTGGTCTTTCATAAAAGAAGAATTGGAGCTTTTGAAATGTGGACATGGAGAAAGATACTCAGAGTGACATGAACAAATATATAAAAAAGGACAAATATTTCATTCTTAAATGAAATTAATCGTGGGAGATCTCTAGAATCCCAAATATATAAACAGAGACTGACCTACTTCAGACACATAACAAAAGTAAATGGATTAGAAAATAGGTTGATGTTGGAAAAATTGAAGGAAGAAGAACGCTTGAGTTGGCTGGAAGGGGTCAAGGAAGCTATTGGAAGGACTGTGATGATAAACGGAGAATGATGGTCACCAACAGATCAAATTGGAGAAAACTCCATATAGTCACCAAGAATCGAACTCGACTTGATGGACACTAACAAAAACAATAACAAAAAAATATAAATAATCACAATTGATGTATTGTTTGACATATTAATAGCATTTGTTGACAATAGAGTACAAAATTTATAATAAATATATATATAATGTGACTGCTTTACCATATTAATATTTCATAATAAAAGAGACAGAAATTACTTTTAAACAACAGCATTTTATTATATATATGTAACACACCAAAATGATTTGAAATGTCTTTAATATGTTACATCAATAAGAAGGTCCTCCAAAAGCCTGAAACAAAACAAATATTTTAGACAGCTTCAACTATATTAAGTTTTTTCATGTCATATTTTATATATTATAGGGAAAATTGAGATTCAATTTCTTGAAAAAAAGAATACAATTTTTTTATTAATTGCTATGGTGAAACCCTAAACTCATTTGGTATTGGAGGCTGCACTTGAGCACACCTCACACTAATGTTAATCAGTCCCCCCCCTTAATAGTTAAATCAATATATTTATTTAAATATCACTAAATTAGAGAATTTTGATTTTGAACCATTATGAGTCTTGGAGTCTAGTATCCTTTTACTTTACTTTTGCAAGCTATTTTTATTCTCCTTTTTCAGTAATATATATAAAAGGTAATTAGGAATATTATTACACTTTCAAAACCTGTGTTAAATCAAGGCTTATAGATGTTAAACACAAGGTAATAAGACCAAATACAAATAAATAAATAGTGTGTGACGTTTCGGTAACAACGCTGTTACACACTATTTATTTACTTGGATTTGGTCTTATTACCTTGTGTTTATAATCTATAATCCAAATTGTGCCTTGCCCTGCTTTTCACATATGTAGACGTGGTGCACTTATAGTAAAAGCAGTCGCCAACTTCTACCCATCATGATTATCATGGCCCGTACCACGTGTACTAGGGATAAGCAAAAAAATTGTGCCTTATCGCTTATAGATGTTGTTTCTTCGTATTGTACTACCAACAGGTATTCACTAAGAACATTAAAAAATTGTCTCTTCTTTAACTTTCTTAACATTGTAAGAGCAAACATTAACAATTATTCATTGTCTTCTTCTTTCTTATCTACAATCAATCATATTAGGGTATCAAGCCTGTAGTGGGTGAGGTTTTTGTTGGTGTCTACTGGGGATGAGTAAAGCTCATCCATTGATGAGCCAATACAATCAATAATATAGTTTGGGGTTATTTTATTCATTATGAAATGTATTGATGTATGTAATCTATAAGTTGATAAGGCACAATTTGGATTATAGATTATAAACACTAGGTAATAAGACCAAATTCAATAAATAGTGTGTCACGTTTCGGTAACAACACTGTTACCAAAACGTCACACACTATTTATTTATTTGGATTTGGTCTTAATACCTCATGTTTATAATCTATAAATGAAAAAAAAAAATGTATAGCAAATGTGCTTAATTTTTAAAAAAATGTCTGCAGCAGAACTTCTATACTCATCCATTGGTGGTGAGACAGTGATCCTGATAATAAAACGATAAATGGTCTCCAAATATTTATCAGACTCCTTCCATATCTTATCTCAATGTGTGAGGAATGTCTTGAAGAGATATCTTTTTAAATGTATTTCCTCATAGTGGACATCTATTAATAAAATATTTTTATATTGATATGGCACAATTTAGATTATAGATTATAAACACAAGGTAATAAGACCAAATCCAAATAAATAAATATTGTGTGACGTTTTGGTAACAACGCTGTTACCAAAACGTCACACAATATTTATTTTTTTGGATTTGGTCTTATTACCTTGTGTTTATGTTTTTATATTCTTTTTTAAAAAGGAATTTTAAATATACAGGGTGTACCAGGTAAATTGGGACTAACTTTGACAGTCCATAAAACAAAAACTACTTGAGATTAAAAACTCGTTTTTTTTTTCATTACGTAGCCATATTCATGTAAAATGCAACAGTACATGTGTGCGCAGTGTAGTGATGAAGAGTAACCGAGAATTTGAAAATCGAGCTGCCATCATCGTTGCTCTGCGCGCCGGAAGGAGCCCCAAAGAGATAGTGGATTTTCTTAAGTTGCCCAAAACCACTATTTATCGTGTCAAGAAGCAGTTTGATGAGGCCGACAGTAACAAAGAAGGGATAGCTACAAGGAAAAAGCACTCGCGTCGATCGGACAGGGTAAGAGGCGAAGAATTTGTCAAAAATGTCAAGGAGAAGATTGATGGAAACCTTGGGAAGAGCATGAGGGCCATAGCCAAGGAAATGGACGTTGGCTCTATGACAATTGTCAGAACTATCCATGAGGACCTTGGTCTCAAGTCTTATGTCCTTCGGAAAGGTCAGTTGCTGACTGAGAATATGAAGAATAACAGAAAAGGAAAGGCTGCTGCCCTCCTCAACAACCTGAAACACGACTCTTTTGGCATGCTAAGGTTCTTCTCTGACGAAAAGAACTTTGACGTGGACCAAAAGGTAAATCCCAGGAATGATCGCTGGATCTGTAAAGACCCCTCAGAGATACCTGTCGTGATGCACACGAAATTTCCTGCCTCCGTAATGGTCCTTGGCGTTATCAGCAGTGAAGGTGATGTCATGCCTCCCCATTTCTTTGAGAAGGGCCTTAGGATGAACGTTGACACCTACATCAATGTTCTGGAGACCATTGTGAAGCCTTGGATGGACATGGTGGCCGCAGGAAGGAAGTATGTCTTACAACAGGACTCAGCTCCAGCCCATAAGGCAAAAAAGACACAATCGTGGCTGACACTTAACGTCCCTAGTCACTGGGGTCCTGATATTTGGCCCCCTTTTCTCCAGATTGCAATCCCCTCGACTACTATGTATGGGGCGTTGTTGAGAGAGATGTCAACAAAGCTCCTCATACCACCATCCAGTCTGTCAAGAAAGCAGTTCACACGGTGATGACCCAAATGGACAAGGTCATCGTCGCCAAGGCCTGTGCTTCATTCCGCACTCGCCTCGAGACTGTTGTAGCTAATAATGGAAACTACATTGAATAAATAAAAACTATATCCTTTTATCTACTACTGTGTCAAATTTCATTCGGATATTTTAATTTTTACTTGCAAAACATTTCAGTTAAAATACCATTGTTGAAATTCCCAATTTACCTGGTACACCCTGTATATATACATTTTATTAAAATGCAAATGAGGATGCTTGTTTAATCATTTGATGGAAATAAAACCTTTTCATGATAAGGCACAATTTGGATTATAGATTATAAACACAAGGTAATAAGACCAAATCCAAACAAATAAATAGTGTGTGACATTTCGGTAACAGCGTTGCTACCAAAATGTCACACACTATTTATTTATTTGGATTTGATCTTATTACTTTGTGTTTAAAACCTTTTCATGTATACAGTGAAACTTTTAAATTATAATATAGAAATAGGGGTATGTTTTCTTTCCTATTTTCAATAGATTGCTGATTAGGTCAAATTTTATTATAAAGGTATCTTGTGATCTTGACAGAAGTGCACTATAAGTAGGATATATTTATAATATATAAAGATAGCATTATTTGCATATATTGTCAAGTTAAATAAGCATTTATGGTAATTTACATATTCAAAAATTATTTTTTATTTTTTTGCTTATCCCTAGTACATGTGGTACAGGCCATGATAATCATGGTGGATAGAAGTAGGTGACTGCTTTTACTGGAAGTGCACCACATGTCTACACATGTGAAAAGCAGTTCGACTTTGCACTTACAAATGTGCCAGAGCCCCGTTTGGTTACTTGCACTCACTGGTGGGGTTGGACTTTTGCAAGAATCGGGGGCCATTGGAGCTTTTTTTTAACATAAAAAAGTGCCCAATGCAGGAATTGAACCCAGGTCGTAGCGGTCGAAAACCAACGGTTTAGACCATCCTTCCACTGACCCTCGTTCAAAAATTATAATTCCTTGTATCATATGAGTGGGGAAAAAATTCATACAAGGATAAGCTTCTTGAATATATTAATATATATTTTTACAAGAAACATTCCTGGATGATATTTCCCCTCCAAATGTATATATTCCTAAAACTTGGATCACTATAATCACAATAATAAAGAGTGGGGATTTTGAGGAGAATATAAAGATTGAACACAACTATCTTCTCCTTGGCTGGGTATATTTGTGCAGTGTATACCAGGAAGTTTTTTTTTTATAAGGAAAATATTTTAATCAAATGTCAGCCTTTTTTTTTTTTTCCTCCCTTAAAGTTTCCTCTAATGTTTTTTTTTTTTTTTATAATTCCCACTACAACTGCAACTGCATGCCAACTGCATTTATTAAATAGAATATCTTTGAAACCATCAAATTTGAAATAGAAAAAATGCAAATGGCTTCCAAAATAAATTTAAAAAAAGGCTTTCTAAAAACAAAAACATTATTACTTGGGAAAAAAAAAGGCATTTTCAAAACTTTTCAAAGTGAAACAACACAGGAAAATTTTCAGAACATGTCAAAATAAGAAAATATAACTTTTCTATTATAAGCGATAAAATAGAAGGCTATTAAAAATTGCTACAAAGAGGAATCAAGCTCTACTTTTGCGCAATCGGGCCCGTGATGCAACAAAATTATTTTTTTGGCATGAAATATGATTTTAAAGCCAGCAATGGTTTGCATGACAGGTTCAAAAACGAAATCTAGACTTAAGAAGAATATGTGGAAACATGGAAATGGAAGAAAAACATTTATTAACTTTATTTGAAAGGTGCAATGCTTGAAGAGTGCTTTGAAGCAACAAGGTATTAGAGCCATTTTTTCAAGTAAACATTGTATTATATAATGTGATAGATGTTTTAAAATCATTTTATATCTTTGGATATATAATTAATAAAACTTTGCCTAGGATTTTTCTTGATTTTTAAATTGGACAGAGAGATATATGTATGCTAATGATAAGAAGAACCTATCATCAGATAAAATTGATGAGGCACAATTTGGATTGTAGATTATAAACACAAGGTAATAAGACCAAATCCAAATAAATAAATAGTGTGTGACGTTTCGGTAACAGCGTTGTTACCATCTTCAGACAAAAGTACTGAATGTAAGTACTAGTGAAAGTGAAGTGAAAGTACTTTTGTCTGAAGATGGTAACAACGCTGTTACCGAAACGTCACACACTATTTATTTATTTGGATTTGGTCTTATTACCTTGTGTTTATCATCAGATAATTTATTTTATTATTTAGTATTAATGTAAGGAAATAGGTCGATTAAGGGAATTAGAACAAAGTGGCCACTATTAAGAGGCAGCCTCTTCCAGTGTGTATGGCTGTCCTTTGATTATACGGTCTAAAATAAAAAAAAATAATAATAAAAAAAATAGCCAAACCGTGATTATAGTGAACTGTAGCTATAGTGAACCAAAAGCTCTGTCCCATTGGGGTTCACTATAGAGAAGTTTTACTGTAAATATATATATATATATATATATTTTTTTTTTTTTTCAAAAAAATAGTATACAAAAAAGGGATGAAGCATGTTTACCAGCAAGGGAGCAATAATTTTAGATGAGGCAATGTTAATAAATAAAAACTATTATCTTCACAAAGACTGGGATATTGCTGAAATGGCCAGGAAGGTCTATTGTCTGGTTTATGCTTTTGAATTTTTGTGAAAGGCTTCCAATCAAGTCTTTTGTGCTTATTTTCTATATTGCTTGGTTTAGGTGTAAAATGTGCCTTGTCAGTTGATTGTGCTGATATATTATGTTTTTTTTTTTTTGTGTGTGTGACAGATTTTTACGCATTTGCGATGCTCAGTGAGGCATAATCCCTACTGTTCTACCTGTCTCACCCATGTAGAATGCCTTGCATCTAGTGCATGAGGCAGAGTAGACAGCATTGGAACAGTGAAGGGGATCTATTGTTGTATTCTTGGGGATGGGATGTCTTGAGGCCTAGGTCAGAGGAGATGCTGCAATATGTTTTGATTCTAAATTTACTTAAGGATTGAGCTATGGAGTTGTATATGGAAGAATATAGGATTATGCAAATTGTTCGAGGTATATTGGGGATGAAAAAATGCTTCTGTATGAAGGATAGAAGATAGCTTGATGCATTGAGGGGCCTGATGATGTTTGTTTTTCGAAAGCCTTGAATAGCCTTGAAAGTTTTCTTCTGACATTAATTTCAAAGCTGATTATTGGTCAGTGAGAAAATAAATGGGTGTATGTTTGTGTGAGATTATTTTTATAAAACATAGATATGGTGTTTATTTATGTGATCAGATAATCTAAAAATGGAATGATATGATTATGTTAAATTTCTAGGCAGAATGAAATGTTTGGGTTGCAGGAATTTAAAGTGTCTACAATGAGGTCGGGTTGGTTCCTTGGGCAAATACACAAGACAGCATCAAAGTATCAACACCTGAGAAAGATATGAGTGATGTCTGGAGTTGATCCAAGAGTCTAGGTCAGACATGACAATCTCTGTTACAATGATTGATAGACTGCTACCATTTGGGGAGCCTCGGATCTGCTTGAGCAGTTTTTTATTTGAATGCCAACAAGTTCATGTCTAGGTATGCTCTGTTGTGTGGTTTTTATGATGGCTAAGGTGTCAGTGACCACACTTTCTCATATTGGATAGTATAGGAAAATTACTTTTTACAGACTTAAACACAGACACTTCAACCATCAGAAAAATCACACAACATATCAGAGCATTCCCAGACATGAATGTGTTCGCTTTCAAAAGGCAAATGTTCAAGCAGATCCAAGGCTACTAATGGGTAGCTCTCTATTGACCAATGGGGCAGAAATTTAATGTCTGACTTCGATTCCTGGATAACTACAGACATCACTCCAATAACTTTCTCGGGTATCAATACATCATGATGTCTTATGTATTTGCCTAAAAAATCACCCTACAACCCAAACATTTCATTCTTTCTAGAAATAGAACATAATAATGTCATTCTATTTTTAGATATTCTGACCATATAAGTCAGCACAAATTTCCATATAACTGTATTTGATTTTTTAAAAATAACTTCAATCCAACCTATACCCATTTATTCTCTCACTGCCCCACAATCAGCTTTGAAATCAATGTCAGAAGAAAACTTTCAAAAGGAACTCGTACACCACACTTTTCTCTGCCTTCTTTTAAGGCTTCCGAAAAAACAAACATCAGGCACCCCAACATACAGGTTATCCTCTATCCTTTATACAGAAGAATTGTTTTCATCTCTAAAATTACCCTGAAACTAAACAGTTTACAAAGCCACATACTTGTGTAATCTCATGTCCAACTCCATGGCTTGAACCTTAATTGAATCAAGTAAATTTGGAATACAAATATATTTCAGCAACACCCCCGACCTAGTCCATAGACTGAGACATCCCATCACCAAGAATGCAACAATAGACCCCCTTCACCATTCAAATGCTGGCTACTCTGCCTCATGCACTGGATGCAATGCTTTCTACATGGGTGAGACAGGTAGAACAGTAGGGATTATGCCTCACTGAGCATCACAGCTGCGTAGAAATCTGTGACAAAAAATCCTTAATATATCCGCACAACTCTATACATAACAGGTACACTTTCAAACTATATCAAGCAATATAGTACATTATAGTAACATAAAGAACAAGGATCAAAGACTGATATTGGAATCCTTAGTTTCCCAAAAACTCAAAATAAACCAGACAATAGACCTTCCTGACCATTACTTTGAACCTTTGCCCAGATAATACTTTTCTTTTTACTACTACCTCATTTGTAATTATTGCTACCTTGCTGGTAAACATGCATCATGTTTGGCTTAATGGTCTCAATTAGGTAACTCTGCATTCTAGAAAGATCTTCAATATGGGTGAAATTTGTGTAAAATATTTGTAAAAATATGAAAATGTCTAGCTGTTCAAGATGAGCTAGACTCTTCAAATTCATAAAAAAAAGTTGGTAGCTTGGGAACTAATATCAGCATTAGAATCTCAAAGAACACTTTCAGTTGATGAAGAATCATCCAAAAAAGGAGATTCGGACGAAGTGGAAATGACGTTGAAAAAGTTTTTCAAAAATTGTAAGCAAAATAAGTAACAAAATAATGTGAGAGGGCATGGAGGATGATTCAGCAAGATTCTCAGGTGATTTCCAGAAAATGCGACATTGGTGCCAGCCTCCCCCTCCCTTGTTTACACAGAGGCCACTATAGTGGCTTGCAGCCAAGTAATAAGCCCTAACACGAAGCCACTCACATTGGCTTGCGGACCGGTAAGGGTTAAATCAATTATATAATTAGGCAAAATCATTGCCCCAGTATGTATATAAGATCATCTATGTATCTCTCAGCGTTCCTTGTACTTTTTACCAGTTGAAGGACCAAAAGGTTTGAAAGCTTGTGGAATGATTTACCACTAATGAAACTTTTTGTCCTCACATTTTTTTTTCATGGAATCAAATTTGGTTAAACCTAATGGTAGAAATACAGAGCATATACATATATTCTACTGTTGAATTGTCCTGGCTTTTTCTGGGTAGGAATGCAAACTGATTTTCTATAGAATGAGATTTCCATCCTGAATCATTGGCTATTTTCCAATCACCTTAACAGCTTAGAAACATTGGTTGGATGCATATTTGAGCCTAGAAAGCATATATTTCACAGATGAGTTTTTTTTTTGTTTGCTTATCCCTAGTACATATGGTACAGGCCATGATAATCATGGTGGGTAGAAGAAGACGGACTGCTTTTACTGTAAGTGCACCACATGTCTACACATGTGAAAAGCAGTTCGACTTTGAACTTACAAATGTGCCAGAGCCCTGTTTGGCTACTTGCACTCACTGGTGGGGTTGGACTTTTGCAAGAATCGGGGGCCATTGGAGCATCACAGATGAGTAATGAGATAATGTGACAAAAATTTTCATATTAGTTAATATTGTTATTTAATTAAAGTAAATTAGAAGGATGAATCCATACCCAATTTAACATTGCATATAATTTATTATTAATAGTAATTAGATGAAACAAATCTTGGTATATATGTCTACATGAAAACAACGAAAGCAATACTTAAACATTATGTACATACAAGTTCCTTTTCAAACTCAGTCTCATCTATAGCCATTGTTAGTCTGTAATATTCCAACAAATATATAGTGGCACCATGTTTACTAGAGTAAAAGATATAATGTAAATTATACTTTACCCGAATCAGAACATGAATGAGAATGGCTGTTCCCACACCAAGGAGGAAGATAACCATGCTTCCTGTCCAATTAGGAACCATGTTTGGCCTTCTTTTTAGCAAAAGCTTGAGAGTTTCAGACTTTCTGGTTGAGTAGGGTGGATAGCGTCCTCTGAAAAAAACATCAAAATGGATTTTTAATATAATTCCTTATGCTATTATATATAATATGATGTTTAAAAGAAAAAGTAGTAAGCTATGCAAGATGACATCTTTTTGATTTGAGTATATATTTTTAAATTAATCATTTACTTTTTTTTTTCATTTAAAAAAAAGTATTTATTTATTGAATATGTATTATCAGGATCTCTTACACAGTGACGCTAAACAGACAGGACCTATATTCCAACCCTACCAAGATTATAGATAAATCCATGAATTCAGTTTCCATGTGACCTTGTCTCTTCTTCTTTCTTATCTCAAAGCCATGATAATCATGGAGGATAGTTAGCGACTGCTTTTACTGTAAGCGCACCACATGTCTACACATGTGAAAAGCAGTTTGACTTTTCACTTACAAATGTGCCAGAGCCCCGTTTGGTTACTTGCACTCGCTGGTTTGGTTGGACTTTTGCAAGAATCGGAGGCCATTGGAGCATTTTTTTTTTTTTTAAACAGAAAAAAGTGTCCAATTCGGGAATCGAACCCGGGTCATAGTGATCGAAAACCAAACGGTTTAACCAGCCTTCCACCGACCCCCTATGTGACCTTGTATAATTATATAATAGGATAATAATAAAAACAGATTAAACTAAATTCGAAGCCCTTATTTTATTGAACATTTTATATTAGAAACATTGAAATACAAGCCAGAAAGGCACCTACTACTGTGTTTATATGGCTCTCTAGAAATAAGGCTGAAATAGAAAGATAGCACCATTATATTAGAAACCTCTATTTCTGAAAATTGAGAGAAATTTGTATTGCTACATTTTTTTTTAGTTAACCCTTAAATGGACGGGTGATTTTTTCTTACGTAACTGGACGGGTTTGTGTTGATTCAACCCACTTATGTAACTTTATGAAATAAGCGCTAAATAATGATTGAAATCAATATTCAAAAAATATTTAATGAATACAAATGTTAACATACAGATTTTGACTTTTAAAAATTTTTAATATGATCTATTTACAGTTTACAGAAATTATTAAGAAATGTTTTTTTGCAAATGCTTAGTTGACATACAGAGCAAAGCGTTTTTATTTTTTACCGCATTTTTTGATGGACATTTGTAGCGCCTTTTTGGAGCATCAGATTATTGTGGCATCGTAGATTCCCTTGAACCATCATTATTTTTTAATTGTTGTCTGTAATTCCTGAGGGAGAGAATTGAGATTATGTGTGGGACCAGGTTTCCATCAGTCAATGTTCCCCAAGATCATCAATAAAATTACTTCTTTCTTTTTTATTCTTTCTATCAATCTGATTACCGATTTTCTTATTTTGGGATCATAGGAGGCTAATGTGGTTGTTTCAGATAGACCAAAAGTAGATGTTCCTGATTCTCTATTAGGGTGCGGTTGAAATTGTGGTGGAATCTGAGGTTTGTTCTTTCTCATCCTTCCTAAATATGTAAGGCCACGTTCTTTCAACTTATCTACTATTTCTACTCAAGTGAACCAATTGTCTGCTGTAATATTTCTATTACTCTTCCAAAGTGGTCGACTAATCTCTAAAACTTATATATATTTTGGCCTGGCAGACATAGTTCTCTCTGTTGACTTGGTTGATAATTCTACTTATCCAAAGAAAGAAGTGTTATTTTATGAAAGGAAGCTAAAAAGTGGAAGATAGCGACTCAAGTATGAGCCACGAGCTAACTCTGACACGAAAAATTCTCACGCTTCTGGATGGCCTGGGCAGATTTCGCCCCCACATGCAAATTTAACCCCCCCCCCCTCCCAAAACTGATATTTATAAACGATGGATGGAAATTGTTTGTATCACTGTAAAATTAGAATACATGAAAGATGGTAGCTCTCAGTAAACGAAAAATATATATTTTCATATATTAAGTTTATGCATGGGCGGAATCAACCCAGCCTGTCCAGTTAAGGGTTAAAACTTTTTTACAGACCTTTTAGTGCAATTGTAAAAATTGAAATGAATAAGAGCTTCATCAGTGGTGAACCCAGGGACGAGTGGGTAACACCCTCGATTCCCGACAGTCATGAACCGGGATTGAATCCCGCGCTAACATTTTGTTTAATATGTGAATAACCTTCACATATTATTCACTGTTTCAATTATCATAAACTAGGTTGTTCTTGTTGAGCGGTACCTAATAAAGTGATTTTGAACCGGTGGTGAACCCAACCAGCAATTTTGCCAGTTAAATATCCATAGTGCTCTACAATTATATTAGGCCAATTGTCTTATATAGTCTGCATTTATTAACTCTTTAGGTGCTTGCTATTTTCATGGTCATTCCTGATAAGTGATAGCCTTCAAAAGCAGTACTCTCTTCAGAAAAATTGTAAAAAGCCCCATAGGCAACATGGAAAATATCACCATTATTGCAATAGTGATACAAAAGAATTGGTGACACAAAAGTACTGTTGTGAGATAGTAATTAAACAAAAAATAATTATAAAGAGTAACCATAATTGATACATACTTTCCTAGCATTTCCCCAACTGGAGTGAAGGATCGCCGGAGCACAGACTTAGGATGAGAGAATGCATCAAAGGAAGCCTTCCCATGGTACTTTCCTAAACCGCTGTGTCCAACTCCGCCAAATGGGAGCTCCAGAACTGCACAGAAAGTTTGCAAAATTTAAACAATTTATTTGTAAGGAGAATATTCTTTACCTCTAAATACAGTACACATATCAATATTTTTACTATTAAAACCAATAAAATTCAGGACTATTATCAGTACCCCCCACCTTAAGGATCAATATAATATCTTATCATGTTATAATAAAGAGTATATATAAAATTTGTAACAAATAAATTTACTGGCCATGTGTTTCTTTTCAATAATATTATCAAATATTTATCTCTACAGACCTTACTTCAATTATATAAATTATTGAATGAAAGGGCTTGGCTCATCAGTAAACTTCTGTCCATAGATTCACTAAACACCCCTAAGCTGCCTTCCATAGAAAATGTAGGGTATATCCCAAACCAATCCAATAGTAGAGCGGTCTAGAGATTAATTTGGTGAAACTGCTGAGAGGGTTCACTACTGATGAGCCAAGCCCTCTCATTCAATAATTTATATCATTGCAGCAAGGTCTGTAGAGATAATATTTGATGATCCCTACACCCCATTCCATGAGCTCGAGGAGCATGAACTCATGGAATTCGTGTAATCTTTACACAAGGGGATAAGAAACAACAACAACAACATATTTGATGATATTATTGAAAAGAAACACATTGCCAGTAAATTTATTTGTTACAAATTTTATCGATAGATGGCAATTGAATTTATATAAAAGAGTATATATATATAAAGAGCATTTCCTGACGGCACACATGAGCATTTTCTTAGTTTTTCACATAATAATGCAATAATGTGCAAAAAAAAATATTTTTTCTATATACAGTAGAACCTCCATGAGAAGTCACCTCTCTACAAAGGACAGTTTTCATCGCCCAAAATACCATTTTTACTATTTATCAACTCTCCAGTAAGAGGACACCTCTCCCTAAAGGACAATTTGGCTTTGCAACTAGGTGTCCTTTACAGGGAGAGAGAGGTTCTACTGTATATAATTAATACAAATACTCTTAGTGGTGGAAATCACATAACTTTGGTTTTATAAGAAGAACTTCCTAGATAGTGATTTAGGAAGTGCAGAGAGTTAGTCATAAATATTGATATCCTTGGTGTGTGAGACAGATATTTAATTGATATGTGTACAGTAGAACCTCCCTATAAAGGACACAAGGTTGTGAAGCCAGTGTCCTTTAGAGTGAAGTGTCTTTAACCGAAGAATTATTAATTAGTAAAAATGGTAATTTTGGCAATGAAAAATGTCCTTTGTAGAGAGTATCCTCTTTTTTTTATGGAGGTTCTACAATATCTAAAAATAAGTTGATCAATACAAAATATTTTTAGTATTTAGCTAACAATGAGCTAAACTTCGATTTCCAGCCTGATAGCAACCTCTTCTTGGCTTGGAAATAAGAACTGCTTAAAATTTTGTACAAATAAATTCACTAGCAATGTGTTTCTTTTAAATAATATCATCAAATATTATCTCTACAGACCTTACTGCAATGATATAAGTTATTGAATGAGAGGGCTTGGCTCATCAGTAGTGAACCCTCTCAGCGGTTTCGCCAAATTAATCGTTCTACTATTGTATTGGATTGGTTTGGGATATACCCTGTATTTTCTATGGAAGGTAGCTTTGGGGTGTTTAGTGAACTATAGACATAAGTTTATAGGTCTGTAGAGGTACATACATATAATTTCAAGGTAACACATCGAGCAAAGCTCTTCCGCAAATATGGTTTCATAACAAATATATTATATATATAGAAATTTAATTGCCATCTATCGTTAAAATTTTTTACAAATAAATTTACTGGCAATGTGTTTCTTTTAAATAAATGAATAAATAAAAGAACCTCTCTTAGTTTACACCTCTTGATTTCTAAATTTCTTACAATGTAGGAAGTGAGCCATGGACCTGAAAATACTATATTTAAGCACAATCTGGGCTATAAGCTAGGTGAGATAATTCAAATCATCAAGTCTATTTTTTTTTGGGAAGGTAGTGAGGAAATTTAATTATCAAAAACTCGTCCTTTATCTTCCCCAAGTTTAATTGAGAGGGCACAAAATACTTTATAGTTTTATAGACAATTGTTGAGTGCTGTTTGATGGATTTTACAAAGAAAATTGAACAATTCAAAAATGAGGGTTTTTTTTAAGAGTGTGTGTGTATCTCTGTGGACGGTTTTTCTTTGTAATTTTATATATACAAGGGATTAATTTATTGAATAAATCTATTTGGCTTGTCCATTTTTAACTTGTAAAAATATTTAAAAAACAACTAGATTATAAGGGGAGGGTCGGTGGAGAGTTGGTCTTATTACCTTATGTTTTTAATCTACGTATAATCCAAATTGTGTTTTATCTATTTTAGGTAAGTATATAAGTATACTAGCCGAATGACCCGGCCAACGCCCGGGTTTTACCCGATTAAATGTTTTTATTCAAATACTATTCGTTACAATTATAAATTGGAGCCATGGATGTCACTCTTGTGAAATGTCCCGCTCCAAACTTTACATGTACATTAGGTCAGCTGGTATTACCCCCCATTTTCACCGCTAGAGGCGCTGCTTGCGAGCGAAAGGGCAAATTTGCCACGCAATTTGCAAATAACTTGTATACATACTTGTATACATAGACCATAAATCTGTACATAGACAGGAAAAGCACATATATTTTAATAATATAAATGAGTTTTAAAAATTGTAAAAAAAAAAAATGCATCGGCCGGGAATCGAACCCGGGGTGCCCGCATGGCAGGCGAGCATTCTACCACTGAATCAAAAGCAAACGGTGACATAATTAAGAAAGAATTGATTATGACGCTGATAACTGTATATATTAATTAGATCAAATTTTTAATAGTATTTTAAAATACATTCATAAAAAATGTGAGACTTAACTCACACATACCCTCTATAGGTGTAAAAAATATGCACAAGGATACCTATTCCAATAATTAATCCTCTGTATCAATTTTAAGGTAAAAACATCAGGCTTCCAGGGAATTTTTTTTTTTTTTTAATTTACACTCACAGACAAAACGCATGTATTTCAGCATGTATATCGAAATTCAGACATTAACGCTGATAGATATTTGATACACAGTGACCTTTATTGAAGACACACAAGATGACCAAGTGTGAACGAAATTGTCTCTGTTTCCTTAAAAAAATAGACAGCCGGCGATATTTCCACTTCCTTAAGTTTTGCCCATGAGTATAAAATTATTTTTTAAAAAACATAAGTGTCAAATTGTGTTCAAATTTTTAAGTCCATAATGGCATTAGCAAAGAAAGCTATAAACAGTCAAGAATATATATATACACAGTTAAGCCTGCCTATAGCGCCCCCTCTAAATAGCGCCTCCCTCTATATTGCGCCCGATTTTAAATACATAGTACGATGCGATTTACATTTAAAGTGACCTGTCTATAGCACCCCTTCTCTATAGCACCCTGTTTTGGTGAGTCCCAAGAGGGGGCACTATAGACAGGTTTAACTGTCTATATTTCTTTCAATTTTGAAAATTAGATTATGATAAATTTGAAACTAAGAAATAAAAACATTTTTCTTACTTGAAAGGTGAACAATTGAGTCATTGACGCATACACTGCCACTTGATGTAGAGTTAACTATTTTATTTATCACTTTGGAGCTTGTGGCAAAGATGTAGAGTGAAAGGGGCTTCTCCCTGAAATCATAGCAGAATGTTAGGAACAAGAAACAGATTAAATAGAAAAAATGTTATTTTGGTATACATATTGAAAGATGTGGGGAGCATATTATGAGTTTTAATATTAAAATGTGCTTCTCTTCAATCCATAAACATGATAATTATATTTTATCATTAAAATACCTAGAACTGAAAACAATTGAAATATATTGAGCATAGATGGAAATTTTGCCAGGAGGATATTGATCTAAAAAGACAAAGGTCGCCTCTCCCATCAAAATAGACGTCAAAACTAGGCGCCTTTTATACAAAGCTGGTGTTGTGGCTTTGTCACCGACCCGAGGCTGCTAGTTTGCGGTGACGGTCAATAGATGGTGTCTAGTTTTGACGTCTATTTTGACAGGAGAGAGAGAGAGAGAGAGAGAGGCAACCTTTGTCTCTTTATATAGCATGTTTCAAAAAAATTATTCAAGTGGACCTATTTCTTGAATAAGACCAACCCCACTAATTAGGACAATTAAACGATAAGACACACACACAATTTGATTATAGATTATAAACACAAGGTAATAAGACCAAATCTAAATAAATAGTGTGTCGTGTTCCGGTAACAACATTGGTACTGAAACGTCACACACTATTTATTTGGATTTGGTCTTATTACCTTGTGTTTAGTGAAACTAAATGTTACTCTGGCACCTTTCTAATTGCAAAGGCAAACTTCTAGCTACATATATAGGCTTGTGGTGCACTTACAGTAAAAGGCAGTTGATAACTACCCACCATGATTATCATTATTTTTATCTATGGAGCTCTCTCTTAACAAATATTTATGTAAAATGACCATTTTACACATTCACATTGGCACACCAATCTCCCATCTTTGAATAGAATATTTAAAACTTGCATAATTTTAATCAGAAAAGATCAAGGTAATAAGATCAAATCCAAATAAATAATTGGTGTGTGACGTTTCAGGAACAGCATTTTTACCATTTGCAGACGAAGTACTGAATGAGATTCAGTACTTTGTCTGCAGATGGTAACAATGCTGCTACCGAAATGTCACACACTATTTATTTGGATTCAGTCTTATTACCTTGTGTTTATAACCTATAATCCAAATTGTGCCTTATCATCAGTTAAGATGTTGAGCAAATCTCATTAACCTAGTATGATTCTCTGGGATAGATATTTTATTTTCTTCCAGTGTATTGTTATTTATATGAAATTAAACATTTTAGAATTCCTTATTTTCCGATTATCTATTAGTGTTTACCTCTCGCTCAAACTTGGACTATGCTGAAAAAAATTATCTTAATAAATCAATAAACTCTCAAAATTAGCTGAAAAATTAAATATATAAATCAACCCAAACAAATCTGAAATTTTCATATTCACAATCAACAAACATCTAAACTGCCGGTCCCAACCCCGGGTGAAAAAGGAGGAGGGGGAGCAGTAACAAGCTCGCTAAAAAACCTGGGCTCAGCTGGCCCGGCTGATAGTACCCTGTAAGGGCTCCTAATCCAGGGATACAGGATCGGCAGCATTTGAACTCCATGTTAGGAGCAGCTGCACATGGCGTCTGTTCCTCATGTCAGAGGCGGCCATTTCTTTTGGAGCTAAGTCGGCCTGCCACTGAGTAGTGCTCCCAGTCCTAATGACAAAGGCAGACGCATTCTACTTCACCCAATCATGATGGTTGTCAACAGAAAGTCTCAAGCTTTACAAGCTTGACACCCTAATATGATTGAGTGGAGATAAGAAAGAAGAAGAAGAAGACAAACATCTTAAATCTCACACACCTCAAATACAAATGAAAAACCAAAGCATCCAATACAATCCAAACCCTAAATATCTGGGAATCATGCTGGACCCTTCCCTATCCTTCAACAAACATATTGAATTTGTAAAAACTTGAGCCAAAAAAAAAAAAAAGACTCAATCTACTTACTAAAAAGTACCTCTGGTAAATATTGCAGAATTTGAAGTTGGTCTGACCTCAATTCTAAATAAATGGCAAATGAACTTGACAAAATTTGTTGGAAAAAAAATTAAAAACTGAACAAGTAGACTGATTTATAAATAATTAATAAGCAAAAATACATTTTTAAAAAAGCTTTTTTTTAAATGCTCTAAAAATAAAATATTGTATCTTCTGTCATTGAGCAATTAGATGTATCTGAGTGAAAATAAAAGCGGTGGGGGATGATCATCATGAATTTCGAACCTAATGTGATTTAATATGTAGCAACTGATTAGCGATTTTTATGTGTTTGCTATATTTTTACCTCTTCTCTAAATATGATCGTCCCCTGCCGCTTTTATTTTCACCCAGATACAGCTAATTGCTTGATGACAGAAGCTAAAATATTTTATTTTTTCTTTTCAGTGCATTTAAATAAAAGCTTTTTTTTAAATGTATTTTTACTTATTAATTATTTAGTTAGTTTTTAGTCATGAAATTACAAAACTTAGAATCAAAAGTTCACTGGGGATTAGGCCTTAAATAGAAGGGAGGTTTGCTCGCAGCAGATTGGTCAATGTAAGGAGTGTAACACAAGACTTAAAAAGAAATATAAAATTTGTTCATTTCTGGCCATTCCGACCACCCAAAAAATTAACAACCCTTGAAAACCGGAGCAGAAGAATCCAAAAGGATGTTCAGTCCTCAACACCAAGCTACTGGCTATTAACCTGGCTTTGACTCATTTGGATGGAGTGACAGCAGAAAACTTTGTCTCCTATGTCAGTAATCCAGGCGCTCACCAACTGCTACACAAGCTCTAAAAATTATGAGGGATGTTTCTGCTAACTTGGATGAGCTACATAAGGATTCACCCTAGCATTTCAATGGATTCCATCATATATTGGGCTGAATGGTAAATTGTGGATGTGTCCTGGCAAAGACAGCTGCCCAGCCACAGCCTGGACCTTGATCAATTCAAGTCAAACCAGAAGAGGAAACTGAAGGAGGACCTCTTCAACCTCACTTATTGGTGTTATCTACCCGAGAGACCAGAGGTGATCATCAATGCCAACTTGCTCTGTGGAGATGCCTCATGCTTGTCCCATCTCCAATGGGGCACACTAGGCAAATCATCAGCATTACAAGGATTTAGATAAAGCAATTTTACTTGACTCTAGATTTTTAGTACTTGTAAACATGTTGATTAGTGATAAGGCACAATTTGGATTATAGATTATAAACACAAGGTAATATAAGCCCAAATCCAAATAAATAAATATTGTGTGATGTTTCGGTAACAGCGTTTTACCACAGCCGCTGTGGTAAAATTTCTCATTCAGTACTTTTGTCTGAAGATGGTAACAACGCTGTTACCGAAACGTCACACAATATTTATTTATTTGGATTTGGTCTTATTACCTTGTGTTGATTAGTATAACACATCTATATTTTAAGGTTAACAATTAAATATACTTGCCCACTGTTGATAATATCAATAGCTTCATCTTCATTTTTCACAGTGATGATTGGAAGAATGGGGCCAAATATCTACAAATCCAAGAATTAATGTAGTCGAGTATTGATTACTCATTAAAATACTGACCTCTTCCTTCATGAGGGGATCATCAGGGCTAACATCAATCACAACAGTCGGGGCCACATAGCGTTCAGCTGCATCCACCTGTCCACCCAGAGCCACTGTTCCTCGTGTGGTGGAAAGCAGACCCTCCAGCCGCCTGAAAAAGAATGCCATCAAAATTACAAGCTACAGTAGTTACATAATCACTGATATATTTATAGAACCATTTGTGTGCATAGTACTTCTCTCAAAATGATAGAGTGATACAACACAATTTGGATTATAGATAAGAATCACAAGGAAACAAGATCAAATAAGTAATTTATATATGATGTGTCAGTAACAATACTATTAACATCTTCAGTACATTCATTTCATTCATTTAGCATAGTTTTCTGAAAATGGTAACAAAGCTGTTCCAAAATGTCAGATATAAATTACTTATTCTGATTAAGTCTTGTTGGTTTGTGTTTTCTTAGTCATATCACACCAAGTGCAAAATATAAAATGTTTTATGAAATTTTATCTGCATTTATACGATATCTTTTTTTATTTTGCAGTTGTTCTGGCCAACAACTCTATAGGGAGGTTTTGTGGGCATTTTAAACAACCCAGACATGTAAAAGAAAGTTTTTTCGAGCACCTTTCTACTTTCAAAATGTTTAAATGATTCCTAATCCCTCCTCAATTCTTGCCCTATCCAAACAGCATTAGTGGGTGTAAGTAGCCAAAAGGGGATCTGGCACCTTGTAAAATACAAACTGCTTTCTATGTGTGGTGTAGGGATGTGATGCATTTGAGAATAAAAAGCAGTCACTAACTACTAAGTATAGTTATCAGGCCTGTATCTTTTGCATTTAGGATCATTAAAAAAAAACTCCTATACATAGTGTGGGAAGGATTCACAAAAAGTTACCCATATGGTTCTATGAATATCTTTTTAAAGTGAAATTGTCTTAGTGAAACTATAATAATTTTAAAATATCAGTTGTGCAGAGGAATATTAAGAAATAAGACTAAATGATGTAAATTTTGCTGAGAGAGGATATTGATCTATATTAAAATAAAAATTGCCTCTCCCATCAAAATGGACATAAAAACTAGACGGTACCCGTTGACCATCACCACAAACTAGTGGCCTTGGGTCAATGACAAAGGCATAAAATCAGCTTTGGAAAACTAAGAGCCCACCTGGAGACCATGATTTCAGGCTGTGGTCCTCGTCAGTTCATATTTTGTCCATAGATTTGACCTAGCCCCTTTGCCAGGGATCTCATGAAATAAATCCTTCCCTGGACTGACGAGGTCCATAGCCCGAAACCATGGTCTCCGGGTGGATGCTTCTCAGTTTGCTAAAGCTGGTGTTGAGACTTTGTCACCAACCCGAGGCTGCTAGTTTGCAGTGATGTCAATATATGTGTTAAATTTTTATGTCTGTTTTGATGGGAGAGGTGGCCTTTATTTTTATAGAAGACTAAATGAGTGAACCAAGTAAGCATTTAATAGAAGCATTGCTACAGTCATAATGTATTTTTGAATAGTAATAACCTCATAGCAAATATAATGTTGTTTATAACATGATTTGTCATCATGCAATATGCCTTTTAACTTAATTATGGCATTTGAAAATATTTTGAGAATATTTAAGATCATAAGAGTTTCATAGAAAAAAAAAAATGAAAAGAAGAATGATAGAAAAGTTAGGTGAAAATACTTACCTCTAATTTAAAAATTAATCAGAAAACAAAAATGTCAATTGCTCTCAAGATGAATAATTTCTTTGTGGTGTAAATTTTATATCTTATCTAACACAAGGGCAAATGCTTTGTTGCCTCAATTCTTGTAATTTTTTTCAACTCTAGGAGAATGAATTTATAAAAAAGGGTGAGACATCCAGAAAGAGAAACAAAAGATTATTTTGGCAAAACCTAACAAAGAAAATATTTGTAGTATAAATTGTTGAAATTTTTAGCAACATTTTTTTTATTATCAATAAACAAGGTACGTTGTATACACCAATAAACTACACAAAATTTCCATGAAAATATTCTGAATCTTGAAATGTGGCAGGTTATCATTTATGCTTAAAAACAGAAAATCACGATTGTAACATAATGAAAGAACATCACTTAATCATCCAGCTAAATCTTTCTGATAGCAGAGTGTCATTCATCGGAAAAGATATTGACTGAGCTTTGATTTTTTTTTTTTTATTCCAGAATTTACCCAATACCTTCTTGATTTAACTAGAAAGACCAATCATTTAAAATTGCATGAAGTTCAAAAAGGTGTTGGATATGTCATGGTAACATTATTTGATTTGTTAGTCTCTCTAATAATTGCAATTTATGGATAAAATATTTTATCCGATAAATGTATGTCATCTCCAGGTGAGTGAAAAGAGAAATAATTTTATATGTTGTCTAGAATCATATTTATATTATTACAGATGTTAGGAAAGACAAACATCAACAATTATTTTAATGCGCAAAACAAATATTAAAACTTCTAAAATATCTGAGGCAAATGAGGGAAGTTTGCTGTGTACCAAATTTAAATATCAAAATTAATAATATCTCTGCTCATAAAATAAGAGTTTATAAAAATAAAGGATACCTCTACCATCAAAATAGGCGTTAAAACTAGATATCATCAATTGACTGTCGCTGCAAACTAGTGGCCTCAAGTCAGTGACAAAACCATAACACCAGTTTTTTTTCAAACTTTATTTCATGAGATCTACAAGGGATCTTCACAACCCTGCAAAGAGGTGTTTAACTGGCAAAGTGGCTAGGCCAAATCTATAGCCAAAATATAAATGGAAATTGTTGCTAGGAATAAAGCCTGCCCTTGACTGACGAGAGCCAATAGCCCGAAACCATGGTCTCCAGGTAGACGATTCTGTTTGCCAAAGTTGGTGCTGTCTTTGACACCAACCTGAGGCTGCTAGTTTGCAATGATAGTCAATATATGGCATCTAGTTTTGAAGTCTTTTTGACAGGAGAAGCGAAATTTATTTTAATAAATCAATATCCTCCCTGCAAAATATACATTTATAAAATAATAGTTATTTGCTACATACAGTAAAACCCTGCTAATACGAACCCTGGATATAATGAACCTTCCCTTATAACAAACCCACGCCGATTCCCAATTCCATTCCATTGAAAATACCATCGTTATAACGAACTTTGCGATTTTTAGAATAACGAACTACCCCTATAACGAACCTATTTTCGGTCACAAAATAATAAAATCTACTTAAAATACTATGCTTATAACGAACTTAGAATTTTAATTTTAAAAAAATAAAACAACAAAATTTTGAGCATGTTTCAGCTCGCAGATCGCGATTTCAAAACAATAAATTTAGCGGCATTGTTTGTTTTGATTTTTGCACTTTATTTTTGCTGTATGTTGTATAAATTTTTACACATTATACTTTTTATTAAATAGAATATCTTTGCATCCATTAAATTTGAAATATAAAAAATGCAAATGGCTTCCAAAATAAAGAAAACAAAGGCATTCTAAAAACAAAAACGTTATTTCTTTTTTAAAAAAGGCCATTTTCAAAACTTTTCAAAGTAAAACAACATAGGCAAAATGTTAAGAACATATTAAAATAAGAGAATATAACTTTTCTATTATAAAATATAAAGCTATTAAAAATTGTTACAAAGAGGAATCAACCTCAAATTTTGCCGCGATTGTACGTTTTAGGGCTAAAAAAAAAAAAGTCCAAATAAACAGTCCTGTGATGAAACAAAATTATTTTTATGCCATTAACTATGGTGATTTTAAAGTCAGCAATGTTTTGCATGACAGGTTAAAAAAAAAAAAAACGAAATCTAGACCTAGAAGAATATGTGGAAACATGAAATGGAAGAAAAACATTAACTTTATTTGAATGGTGCAATGCTTGAAGAATGCTTTGAAGCAACAAGGTGTTAGAGCCATTTTTTTCAAGTAAACATTGTATTATATAATGTGATAATGATGTTTTAAAATCATTTTATATCTTTGAATATATATTTAATAAAACTTTGCCTAGGATTTATCTTGATTTTAAAATTAGACATAGAGGTATATGTATGCTAATGATAAGAAGAACCTATCATCTAATGATTTCTTTTATTATTCAGTATTAATGTAAGGAAATTGGTCAATTAAGGGAATTAAAACAAAGTGACCACTATTAAGAGGCAGCCTCTTCTTGTGTGTATGGCCGTCCTTTAATTATACGGTCTAAAAATTTTGAAAAGTAAAAAAAAATGGCCAAACCGTGGCTATAGTGAACCAAAAGCTCTGTCCCATTGGAGTTCACTATAGAGGGGTTTTACTGTAGTTTGTTCCTTCCCTATGGGAGCTGTGAACCACAGATTGCAAATCTGACATGGATATGACATGCTTCTATCAAAGAATCCTTTGAAGTCTTGGAAGTGTGTCCCTAGTAGCTATGTGTCCTTTTTGTTAAAGCATAAAGGGTGGCTTTTTCATTATATTGTCTATAGGGGCTTTGTTATCTTGGAGGGAAGTCTTGGCTTTGATATAATGGTAGAATTCTGGAGTTAGTCGCAGAAAAATGTAGACCACAGCACCCATGACTTTAAGCTCTGCTCTGCAATCTTCAGTTTGTCTTCCCTAATCTACCCAGCATCTCCACCAAAAAGTGTCATAATAAATTAAGAAAGACAACCCTCTTAATGTCAAACAATGCAAAACAAATTAAAACTTTAAAAATGCCTGAGCGGCAATGAGAAAAATAATCTGTATAGCTGAAATATAAATATAAAAATTGATATCTTCATAAAATTATTGTTATTTGTGCTGTAATATTAAAACAAATGACTTGAAATAAAAAAAGTGGAATGCACATTCTTAAGGGAGATTTCACCCATGTTTCAAAATGAAATAGCATACAGACAGCTGAAATATTGTTTATTATTGAGGAAACTTTTAATTAATTCTTATAATTCAATTGAAATTTTTTTCACTTTTAGTTATTTGGTGTGAGGTCAATAAGTGAATTTAATATGTGTTTCTAACTCCGCCTTTGCCGGTTCCAAGCCCAGTTGAAAAAGGAGGAGGGGGAGCAGTATCAAGCTCGCTAAAAAAAACCTGGGCTCAGCTGGCCTGGCTGATAGTACCTTGTAAGGGCTCCTGATCCAGGGATGCAGGATGAGCAACGTTTGCACTCCATGTTATGAGCGGTTGCACATTGCATCTGTTTCTCATGTCAGAGGCGGCCATTTTTTTTTAGCTAAGTCAGCCTGCTACTGAGTAGTGCTTCCAGTCTTAATGACAAAGGCAGACGCATTCTACCTCACCCAGTCATGATGATTGTCAAAAACTGCATAATTGACTGTATTTGCTCAACCATTGATCAGCTCTACTCATCCCCAAAAGACACAAATCAAACGTATCAAGCTCTTACATGCTTGATACCTTGATAAGAAAGAAGAAGATATTTGCTTCTCAAGCTTTACAAAGCCTAGGCATGTGTACAGCAATATAGAAGAGTAATGCTCTTATCTATCTAGATGTTATGATAATCATAGTTGTGTTTAATGAAAAGTGCATCCATTCAAAATGTGTGTGAGCTGTAGTGTTAATTCGACTAATGAAGTACAGAGAACTGTGATACAGTTTTTAAGGGCAAAAAGGGTTGACCCAGGGTTTCTGGAACAGATCATCACTCTTGATGAAGCCTGGTATTTCATGCATGAAACATCTAGTAAATGAGACAGCATGGAATGTTGGCTGTTTTCTTTACAAGGGTTTGACCAAATTTCTGCCAACAAGCCTTATATGAAGATGACTACATTCATGACCAAATAATGGAAGATGTGCTATCATTAATATATAGATAATATTCAATAAAATATACTTTCATTTACTCTCTCTTCTATAGTACTATTAAACTTATTAACCATACAAACTAATAACTAATGTAAAAAAGGTCATATAATAATAATTTCAAAAATTTGGGAAAGAATTGAATGCCAATAACCCAGAAAATAAAAAAGATCTTTGAAAAAGAAAAATAACAAAGGCAACTCCTAATCATGCAACTGAAAATTTCAAGGCAACTATTGCGTTCTAATAGAAATAATATCAATTTGACCTTCATTATCATTTTCCTATTTTTTCTGATAGTCAAGGAAAGCAGAACATATAAGGTGATCTAAAGGTGAATCAAGGTGATCAAGAGGCTTTCTGTAAAAAATTTTAAAATTTCCTTTTCTTCATTTATCGGGAAAATTCTCATCAATAATTTTATCTTTAAAAAATAATGCCTAGTTGACATTCTGAAAAAATCTAGTAGAGACATGAATAGGCTTTAATCAAAAGATAAATACTCAACATATCAAGTAAATAAATTATTTGAAAAGAAAGATCCAAAACTTTAAAATGGCAATATCTGTAAAACTTATTTTTATATACATGTAGTAACATTATTTTTTCCTTCATCTACTAAAATTTCCACTGCTCACCTCTCTATAAGAAGCACATGATAATGGATCCAACTTGTTTAATCTTCAGCCTCCATCTTCTGAACTGCAGATGTGGAAGTCCCTGGGAAAATTCTCTTTTCTCAACATATTGGAAGACATCTGCAGAAGTGTTCAAATAGAGAATGTGATGCACCACTTTATGTTTTCATTATTCAATTATTTATATCAAATAATTAATTTGATCAAAAATTTTTTTATTATTATTATTTTTAATATTCATGGTAAAAATATGTTTGTTTTTTTTATGTTGAAACTTCAAATGTGCAAATGTATATTGTATACAATTTTTTAATGTCATTATAACAGTTTAAATTTTGATATAACAAATTTATGTTTGTTATTCACTTTTTTATATGCTTTATTTAAATATGAATGTTTCCTTATTTCATAGACCACTGAATTTTCTTTCTTTCTTTTTTTTTTTTTTTTTGTAGCTCACTTTGATATTCCAAAGGTATCATCACATTGGAAATAGTTAATTTTTGCAAAAAAAAAAAAAAAAAAACTTTCTGTACTTATACACAAGCTAATAAGACCAAATCCAAATAATAGTGTGTGACTTTTCGGTAAAGTGTTGTTACCGAAACGTCACACACTATTATTTGGATTTGGTCTTATTACCTTGTGTTTATAATCTATAATCCAAATATTGCCAATTTTTCTTTAATCATTTATGTATGCTTTGATATATACATGGACACCATAATTAGTTTAACTAAGCAAAACATACCTTAAGAACAAAAATGTAATAAAAGTACCTAACAAAGTTTTTAAATTGCTCCCAAATCATATATTAAGCTCAATAATCAATTTTTTTTTTTTTATGCCTCACTGGAGCTGGCTCATTTCCCTGACAGATATAAAGCATAAATCATCTGTCCCATACTCAAAAAAGGTATAATAAATCCATACAGGTACCTAGAAGCTACAGGCCCATCTCACCTGCCATCTTAAAATTATTTGAAAAAATGGTGTTAAGGAGACTGAGAAAATCCCTTGAAGAAAAGAGTCCACTCAGATCAGAACAATTTAATTGCCAAGCAAGCACTCAACAATGCCAGCTAGTGGTTGTCACTGAAAAAAAATAAGAAGTCTTAGAATTAGGCCAAATTAAAGGAGAATTTTTTTTTTACATTGCCAAAGCATTCAACAAAGTCTGGCATGAGGCTTTTCTATACAAAATGTTTGAAAAAAGCACCTCCTGATACCACCACCTTAGCCTTGGAATATACATTCGACAGACTTCATAGGCAGATTGCAATCATCTTCAAAAAATTTAAATATATATATATAGTAGAAAAACTCTGTGTAAGAGGACACTCTCGATAGAGGACACCTCTCTACTAACCTAGGTGTCCTTTACCGAGAGGTTCTACTGTAGAATGAATTTGTATCAATTTTTAAATTGAAATCTCTTTAAATATCCATTGAATCTGAGATTGGTCAACTCTGAAAATTTTATAATTTCCACAAATTACACTAAGTTAAAAAATTTGGGGAATTCCACTATACAGTTATGTTTTGTAGAATAATATTATTTTTATAATCCCTAAAATATGTGGTACGGCCATGATAATCATGGTGGATAGTAGGTAGCAATGGCTTTTACTGTAAGTGCATCACATATCTACACATGTGAAAAGAAATTTGACTTTTGCACTTGCAAATGTGCCAGAATCCCATTTGGTTACTTGCACTCACCAGTGGGGTTGGACTTTTGCAAGAATTGAGCATCACTAGAATTTTTTTTTTTTTTTCAGAAAAAAGTGGCCAATGTGGGATTTGATCCCAGGTCGTAGTTTTTGATAATCGACAGCTTATACCACTCATTCACCAACCCCCATAATACTCATGATAAGCAGCACTTATTTCTTTAAATTCAATAGAAACAATGTTTTTTTTCTTAAATTTTCTATATATATTTTTAATTATTAATAAAAGCTGGCATTTTATAAAATTTTATGAGATGGATATACACAATTTGTGCATGGAAGAACAAGAGAGAGGAAATATGCACTATTTTTAAATTTTAAAAGAAAAACATGTGCTTATATTTTGCACATTAATATAACTCTTAACAAAATTTCAAAAATCATTTATATCAATCATCTAACAAAAGTATCATACAAGCTTGATACCTTAATATGATTGAGTGGAAATAAGAAAGAAGAAAGAAGAAGATCTAACAAAAGAGGCAAACTTACGCTACATGCTTGTTTGAGACGATTCTCCCAAAATCAGGTGAATTTATTGGGTCAATATCACCATAAAAACTTTTGAGAGTGTCAGCAATCACTGCCACTAAACGGTCACGTGTGGTGGCTGATGTCAGAATATAGTCTGGAGCGATGCAGGTCTGGCCAGCATTCAGCATCTTGCCCCACATCATCCTCTTGGCAGTCACCTCCAAGTTGGCATCATCAGCAATGTAGGTTGGGCTGTAAACACAGAGTTTAATTAAATATTACATATTTTTCCATTTAATTTTGTAAGGATACTTTTAGATCCTGATAATGCACAATTTGGATTATAAACACAAGGTAATAAGACTGAAATCCAAATAAATAAATAGTGTGTGACGTTTCAGTAACAGCATTGTTACTATCTTCAGACATTCACTACTTTTGTCTGATAATGGTAACAATGTTGTTACCGAAACGTCACACACTATTTATTTATTTGGATTTGGTCTTATTACCATGTACTTTTAGATCCTGTTTATAAGTATGCCAAAAACACTTAACCCTACCTAACCCTTTCAAAGATGCAGAGCTCTGGTGACTGTGAGGCGTAGAAAGAGCATCAAGTCTTCAGCCTTGACCCCACCAACACCTAACCAGAGTTCAGGATTGACTCTACCTTATGGATGAGCCACAGACCCATAGAGCAATACCATATCACCATCTTAAGGTGGAATGCCAACTGCACCACGAGCCCTGGACCTTTCCCTAATCTGACCCCAAGCCCAAGATGCTCAGGTTCCACAATATTGTTTTTTTTTTTTTTTTAAATCGTCAAAACATTGTTCTTTTAAAATATCAAAATTTTAAAAATGTACCTTTTGAATATTTTATAGGCTACTTTTTAAAATAACATTTATCACAGATTTAAGAGATGTAATTAAAGCTTTGGGGCAAGTCCAGCAATACTGGGGCTGTAGCATGGATTTTGATTTTAGAGAAAAATTAATTATAAGACATTAACACATCATCTATATATAAGAAAAAAAAATATTTTAAAAATGAAATAGGCATTCTACTGTTCTTACAGAAATGAAAAAATATTGGAAAGGCTCGGCTCATCAGTAATTTCGCCAAATTAATCTACCAGACAGCTTTTTAAATATCTTACTGTATTAGAGCACTGAAAAGCTGTCTGGTGGATTAAATTGGCAAACTGCTAATGAGCCAAGCCTTTCCAATATTTTTTCATTGCAGTGTAAACAGTTTTAAAAAAAAGTTTTATTTGATAAAGAAAGATTCATGTGTAATAGTTTTATTTCTTTTTATGAAAGGTTAAAAAGGGGGGAAAGGAGCAGTTTCTGAACAACTGAGAGTGCAGTTTTGTCCAGCCATTGGCAGTAGTTAGGACCATGTTGTACTCCTTTTTACCTTCCTGAAACTTGCCCCCCCTGGCTGGACTCTTTCTTACAATCCTAGAACTTGCCCTGGCTGGACTCCTTTTTACAATCCTAGAAATTGCCCTGAATGGACTCCTTTTTACAATCCTAGAAATTGCCCTGGCTGGACTCCTTTTTACAATCCTGAATAACTTGCCCTGACTGGACTCCTTTTTACAATCCTGGAACTTGCCCTGACTGGAGTCCTTTTTACAATCCTGAAACTTGCCCTGGCTGGACTCCTTTTTACAATCCTGAAACTTGCCCTGGCTGGACTCCTTTTTACAATCCTGAAACTTGCCCTGGCTGGACTCCTTTTTACAATCCTGAAACTTGCCCTGGCTGGACTCCTTTTTACAATCCTGAAACTTGCCCTGGCTGGACTCCTTTTTACAATCCTGAAGCTTGCCCTGGCTGGACTCCTTTTTACAATCCAGGAACTTGCCGTGGTGATGGGGCTGCCGCAGTGATAAATACCTAAAGTAGGGGGGGTTGGGATGGAATGGCTTATTGGCATTTTTTTTCTTTATTTACAATTCCTTGGCTGGCTTTATGTATATATGAATTATATATTTTAATTAACACCCATTTTTGAGTGATAAGGTATACAATTTGGATTATATATTAGAAACATAAGGTAATAAGGCCAAATCCAAATAAATAAATAGGGTGTGATGTTTAAGTAACAACATTGTTGTTATGTTTAAACTGACAAGAATCATTACTTTATTGTTAGCCAACACAACATCAGATCTCTATATGTGCCAGAGACAAATAAATTTGTGATTTGAGCTTCTCTGACCTCAGGCGCTCATTTTTTGGACATGTAGATATTTGTGTGTGTGTGAAATAGCTAAAAATAACCAGATATCAATATATCATATCGTAACAATTTCACTAATTAATAACTATAGTTTATGCATTTAGAAAAAAGTGTGCATATACACATATTAAAAATTATCATGAAATGTTGGTGATTTTCAAATAAATAAAAATTTGACTAAATATTCTAAGACTACCATACTTACCACTTTCCCCCTAGCTCCAAGGTCACTGGGGTGAGGTGCTTAGTGGCTGCCTCATAAACCAGCTTGCCGACAGTTGTGGAGCCTGTATAGAAGATGTAGTCAAACTTCAGCTTTAGCAAGGCCTGGGCTTCCTCAGCTCCTCCAGGAAACACGTGATAGCAATCCTGTCAACAACAAGAGGCAATTGGGTAATTTTATTTTGTCAATTTCCAATTGTTACATATTAATATAGAGTTTGATCTTTTAAAAAATTAATGGTCAAATAGTAGATGGCAAAGAGTCATAGGATCAAAATTTCCATGAATAAGCTAAGATAATAAAAAGACCTCTTTATGGTATAATAAATAAGCACAAAGATAAATGATTTAAAGTTTATATTTTAATAGGACAAGTGCCGTCTTATCATCCTGATTCTTTTCCCTGAGAGAGAGAATTGATCTTTTTAAAAAATTGTGTGTGTGTGTTTTTTTTTTGTTGAGTGCACCTCTTTTAGCAAAATTGAAATTGAATGTCAATGCAATCAATAAAATTTATAGTTTATAACAAATACATGGCAATTTATAATACAAAATAAATAGGGGCTAATGATATTTTTAACAGTTACTTGTCTGTGTATAGACAAAATACCCACTTTTATAATAAGGTAAAAAGTTATGGCATGAAGTTCAGGACTTTCCAACCCTTTGCCTGAATTCCTTTCCCAGTTCTTCAATTATGAAGCTAAATGTAGTGGTGGGGAAATGCCCTTACCAAATCAACATCTAATTCAATTCAAAAAATACACTTATATATTGTACTTATAAATTGGTATGCCCAAGAAAAATTATAATGTAAATTCTAGTGGCTAACAAAATAAGCAAAAGGGTATAACAATATTTAGATCTTGCTTAAATATGCAAATTATCAAATCTGTACTGCAATATACACTATAACCTCCATGAGAGGACACTCATGCTAGAGGACACCTCTCTACAAAGGGACAGTTTTCATTTGCAAAATAATTGTTTTTACTATTTAGTAACTCTTCGGTAAAAGGATATCTCTCCCTAAAATACACTTTGGCTCTGCAATTAGGTGTCCTTTAGAGAGAGGTTCTACTGTATCTTATATATATACCTGATCAAGGTACTTGGGGATCAAGTTTGCCAGCAGCCCGCTTGTGGCAGGAGAGAGCTCCGAGGGTTTGAGCACCACAGTATTTCCAGCAGTGATGGCACCCACGAAAGGTGCAAGGGCAAGTTGCAGTGGGTAGTTCCAAGGACCAAGAACCAGCACCACACCATATGGCTCACTGATAATGTAGGGGGTCATCCAGTATCAGCACCATGTTTTTCTGAACCTGGAATCATTTTAAAATTTTGTTATAATGGTATACTCATCCAAGGCATGTCTGAAAAATAGTTTTAAAAAAGGTGTTATATATTTTTGCATCATGTTTGATGTGTCCCTCCATTTATTCAAAATAATCTCTGATATATTTTAATAAATATTAACAGATTATAGTATTATTCCTTTTGTTACATTGTTATTGTTTAAATCTTTAATTTTTATTTTGGGGGGGAGTGATGCGAAGATTCAAAATCACAAACTACAAGGAAGACCATTTTTTATTAACCTTTATTATGGAAACTGCTATGGAAATAATAAGGCACAATTTGGATTATAGATTAAAAACACAAAGTAATAAGACCAAATCCAAATAAATAAATAAATAGTGCGTGACATTTCTGTAACAGCGTTGTTACCGAAACGTCACACACTATTTATTTATTTAGATTTGGTTTTATTACCTTGTGTTTATGCTAAGGAAATACAGTGTAACCTCGTTAATTCGACACACCCAATTCGACACTCGGCGATAAATCGACCATGTTCCGATGTCCCGACCTCCGACCTATCAAATAACAAACCGTAATTCGACAGTATCGATAATACGACAGTTCCAATAGTTCGACCATTTTAAAATTCGAATTTCGACAGTTGAATGTTATTTTACATGCAACTTTACTGCTAAACGGTATTACGGCGGGCGCCAATCGGCATCTGGTTAGTTTAAGTTTCACTTTGCAGTGCCGTTTGCGCAATTTCGCGGATGTTATTGTTGATTTTTTTTACGCGGGAATTTCGGCATCATGCGCTAACTAATAATAATTTTTATTTTTTTATTTTTAACATTGAAATATTTTAGCTATTTTTAAATTTATAAATAATTTCTTTTTAAATAAATAAATCTTTATAAAATGATCCAACAATGATTATGATAACATTTTAATTCATTATTCTGTGTTAATTTGAATAAATGAGTGGGGCAAGAATGTCAGGTTCTGCCAAAAAAAAATTGGAAACGTAGTCAGTATCACCAGCTCACTTATGTGGAAAAAATGAAAATTATAGAAGAAATAGAACAAGGAAAATCACATAGTCAAGTTTCCAGAGAGAGAAATATTCCACGGTCCACCATTAGAATAATTTTTAAAAATAAATTCGCCATAAAATCTGCCTTTTTAAAATCTAATTTTAGCTCTACCTTGAAACGTGATCGTGGCGGGGAATTCCCAGAGATTGAAGAAGCCCTGTTTAGGTGGATAAGGCAGGCAAATGCCATGAAACTTGCCATAAATGGCAATATCTTGAAAGAAAAGGCTATACTCTTGGCCTTGAAAGTGGGTCAAGATAATTTTGAAACTAGCAATGGCTGGCTAGAAAAGTTTAAGGCCAGAAGGAATATTGCTTTTAAACGACTTCATGGAGAAGCTGGAAGTGTGGATGCCAATAGTGTAGCCACTTGGAAAGGTGAGATTATTCCTTCACTTTTAGCTAAATACAGCCCACAGGACATTTTCAATGCTGATGAAACAGGGTTATTTTATAAACTTTTGCCTAATCAAACAATGACTATCAGAGGTGAGAAATGTGAAGGGGGGGTAAGAAGTCTAAAGAGAGAATATTACTCTTAAGAGAGAATGCTGTATGCTGTAATATGGATGGAAGTGAAAAACTGCCTTTACTTTATATTGGGAAATATAGAAGACCACGATGCTTCCATGGCATGAATATTCCCTCAAATTATCATTTTAATACAAAAGCCTGGATGACTGGGGCAATTTTTACGGATTGGCTGAAAAAATTGGACCAAATATTCAAAAGAAGAGAAAGAAAAATTTTATTAATTTTATATAATTGCCCAGCCCACCAAATACCTGAAGGGTTACAGAACATTGAAATAAGATTTTTGCCCGCCCTAACTACAAGTGCATTACAACCCTGTGATATGGGTATCATTAAAGCCCTAAAAGACCAATATAGGAAACGAATGATAACGTATCTTCTCACTTGCATGGAAGAAAAAAAAATGCTCAAGTTCATTTACTCTTTGCAATTAGCTGGCTAGAGGCTGCATGGGTTGGGGTTAGCTCTTCCACAATAAAAAATTGTTTTTCTCATTCAGGATTTGTGATGGATGAAGCAATGGAAGAAGTTGTTGAAGAAGAAATGAACAGATGTTTTGAGGCATTAAAAAACATCAAGCCATTGATGTCAACTATATTAACTTCTTGGAAGTTGATAAAGATGTGCAAGTTGCTGGGGAACAGTCCATTGAAAAAATTGTAAAGGAGGTAATGGGAAAAGAAGAAGATGAAGAGGTAGAGCCAACAGAAAAAGATTTAAAACAAAACATCAATAACACCTGCAGCAGCAGTGGATGCCTTTAATACAATAAAAACTCTTTGTTATTTAAAAGACATTTCTGAGGAAGAAAGGCATGCATGTCTTTTAAAAATAGACTATCTGGAATACATCCTGAATAGGATTTCAGAGAAAAAACAGACATCTATAAAATATATATATTTTTTTAATCTTGATTCTTTTCAAAAATTATTTTTTAATTTTCTTTTTATTTTTCATATTTATTTTCTTTAAACTATTATTCACAATTGGAATAAAATATTATTTGTTTCGAAAATATGTATTATTGCCATTTTGTCCCAGATACTAAAAGTTAATCATGAAAATAAAAAAAATAAATATAAAAAAGTACACACACAATGGTTTCAATTAATATCATTAATTTATATTACAAAGCTATTTATAAAAAATATATATTATTTTAGCTAGTTAGATGATTAGCTAATCTCACCTTAATTCAACACTTCCTTTAATTCAACCGAAAGCTCTGATCCCTTGGGGTGTTGAATTAAAGAGGTTCGACTGTATATATGCCATCAAGAAATAGGAAAACAAGGTTTATTATCCTGCAAATGTATATTGATGGAAATTTCACTAAAGGAATATTAATCTATAAAAAGAAAGGTCACCTCACACCTGTCAAAAATAGATACAACAAAACTATGTGTCATCATACACATTCAATCATTTCAAAATTTCAACTGATTTTTGCCTTTGGCTTTTAGGAATTTAGTTACTCGACATTGTTCTAACTTGGAGTCAAACAGTTTCAAAACACACCGAAGTGATTTTATAAACTCACATACTCTGTATAAGTTTTTGCACATGTGCATTAGGGGAGTCGCTCTTACAGATTATTTTTATGTCATAAATTATGTTTACCGATTATGTTGGTCGATTTTATGTATATTATCCTGTTTTGAAATAGACAAGCCTTATTGGAGAGAGAGAGAGTAAATGTAGATATAAATTGTTATTAGAGAGATAGGAGGGGGTCGGTGGAAGGATGGTCTAAACTGTTGGTTTTCGACCGCTAAGACTCAGGTTCGATTCCCACATTGGGCCCTTTTTTCTTATTTAAAAAAAAAAAATGCTCCAATGGCCCCCGTTTCTTGCAAAAGTCCAACCCCACCAGTGAGTGCAAGTAACCAAATGGGGCTCTGGCATATTTGTAAGTGCAAAAGTCAAGCTGCTTTTCACATGTATAGACATGTGGTGCACTTACAGTAAAAGCAGTCGCCTACTTCTACCCCACCATGATTATCATGGAGATAGAGAGATAGAAACATTTATTTAGAATCAATTAAAATTTACTAAGAAAAAATAAATTGAAATAAAAATAACAGATAAAAGCTTGAATGCTAAAGTTTTCCTTGAGGCCTTCCAAAATTATCATCTGCTTAGTAATGCAGAGAAATTTCAAAACTAATTTCAGTAGTGTTGCAATGTTTATTTTTTGTTGGACAATTATGTACATACTCCACTTAGAAGGTGTGAAGCCAAAACAATATTGTTGTCTATTGGACAGATGTTTGGTATAAAGAATAGTTCAGGATATTTTCATCGGTTATACAGGACTTGAAAACAGAATATCATAGGGATAAGGCACAATTTGGATTATTGATTATAAACACAAGGTAATAAGACCAAATCCAAATAAATAAATAGTGTGTGACGTTTCTGTAACATTTGTCTGAAGATGGTAACAACGCTGTTACAGAAACGTCATACACTATTTATTTATTTGGATTTGGTCTTATTATCTTGTGTTTAGAATAGCATGGGAATTTTATTTATTTGTGTATCTGAATTCTTGAATTATTTATGAAATAACATATGTTATTAGCACTTTTTAGGCTTTCTTCCTTTACATGTGCACAATATTCATCATTGTAGCAACATAATAAGTTTCCATAGGAGTTTCCATACACGTTTCTTTCAAGTTTGTAAAAATTGCTGGTAAATTTAATTTTAAAAATTACCCATAGAAAAATAAAGCCTGTAAGGGATCAAGCAAGTTTAACATGAAGAACTCTAAAACATTTTTTTTTTCTCAAAAAAATCTGAGTGCAAACAGGCTTATGAGCAAAAATTATTTTCTAACAAAATTTTCTTTCACACTGTTAAAAGCTATTTACATTAAGCAGTATCAATATTATAGTAATTTGTGCCAAAATAGACTGTACTTACCGCAGTAGGTTTGGCCCCATTCATCAATGTTGTAAAGCATCATGCGGATGTCGTTCAGCACATACTCCACCTCGACCAAAATGCATTCTTGCTTTGGCTGCACAAACACAATACCTTGTTGCTTGCAAAAAAACTGCCTGCAAATCTCTGTATCCTTTTACTTTGGTATTATGCAACAGTTTTCTATATGAATGCATTCCAAAAACATTGGATATATTTTTAAGAAACATGTGTAAATATATGTGATAATCTGTATATAGGATTATGTACCCCCACCACAATCTATATACCATGTATCATCTAAAGGTTTAATAAACTTTAGGCCTCGTGAGATGGAAAGAAACAAAGTAACAGGATTGTATCATCCAGGAAGTAAAGCTCACTGCCCTGGACCCATAAAACTTAAGTTCAAAGGCCTTCTTCTTCCTGGAGGATTGCAATCATGGCGGCAATGGAGGTTCAGAGCCAATCACCTTTAAGGAGGACAAACTAGTAACGAATCACCAGAGCACAAGTGTGAGGATCTTAGCCAATGAGAAGTCTGAGATAGTTGATGATGATTACCTCAGACAAGAAAAAAGGCAGAACATAGTTAACCATGCTACGAGATAGGTGTGCTCAACATAGGCTCCAACCAAGGCAGTGTACGCTCCATAGATATGAAAGGCCAGCCGCCTCCGCCAAACTTTTCTTCCCTCCCTCGCAGGTCCTATTCAAACCCATCCAAAAGAGTTGTGTTGTTCTTCCCCTGTGGAACCCTTGTCACCCCGACCAAGACTGCCCACCACCATCATCCATCCCCACATATACATATCATTATATTCTATCAAGGAGATCAAAAATTGCTCTCAAATTTATTGATAATAAGTTTTTTTGTTATAGTCTTCCTTCTTCTTCTTTCTTATCTCCACTCAATCATATTAGGGTATCAAGCTTGTAAAGCTTGGAGTTTGAGGCTGATATGGTGTCTGTTCCTCATGCCAGAGGCGGCCATTTCTTTTAGAGCTAAGTTGGCCTGCCACCGAGTAGTGCTCCTAGCCTTAATGACAAAGACAGACACATTCTACTTCACACCAGTCATGATGGTTTGTTATAGTGCTAATGATAAGTATGATGTGTGTTGTGTATAAACTATTTATTTATTCACAAGATTCACTGTCATTTAAAATTCCTTTTCAAATGCCTGCTATTAAAAGCAGATTACACCAACACGAAAGTAGCCTTTGAATAAATTAAACTGATGGAACCACTTATGTATGTACATAGGTAAATTGAGAAGGTTATACTGTATATTGTTAATGTGGAAGAGAGAATGATTTGGTTGCACAAAAATATACTTTTTTTAACCCATTCACATGCATCGGCTGCCACATAATTCATGGTTACAACAAACAAGGTATCAAAATCATGAATCCCTCCTTTAAAACTTCATATATATATTTTATATAAATTTATTTATTAAAGATTAATTGTATGTTATTATTGAATTATAAATAGGCTTTTTATATACAGTTAAACCTGTCCATAGCGTCCCCTCTTGGGACTCACCAAAATAGGTTGCTATAGAGAGGTCACTTTTAATGTAAAATGTTTACATTTTAATGTTTAAAATCGGGCGCTATAGAGAGGAAGGCGCTATTTAGAGGGGGCGCTATAGACAGGTTTAACTGTATATTGTTTGAAGCATTGATTTTATAAGAGGAAAAATGCAATTTAAAAAAAATTAAATAGAAAAAGTTACAAAAATATTAGTATAAAAATACTATCTCAAGCCTTGTTTATTAAGGAAATTCTTGCTATAAACTATATTTTTATTGAATATTCCAGCAGTCATCCATGCAGGCATCTTTGTTACGAATGGTACACTGATATATTGTTCCTTTTTCTCTCTGTAGGCAAAGGAACTAGCTAACTTTTTTTTACTCTGGAGCTGAGAATATGTTCCATGGTGATGGGTTCCATTTTTTTAGAAGGACCAGGCATGTTGAAGATTTTTTTCTTCCATCATAATTTTTCCAATCAAACACTAAATGATGGAAATGTGAAAGGCCAGCCTATTAATAGGATATTGTGGTTTTCTTGTAGAGTATGATGGCATTTTGAGCATAGCTTTCATAATCATGCTCACAAAAGCCTATTTTCATCACTTTCTTTGAACAATATATGGGTATATAATTTGTTGGGGCAGATTAACACCTTCCATGCCTCAATTATACACTTAAACCATTAGTGGAATTTCTAATTTCTATTCAGCAGCTGTTGTCATCATGTCTTTCGTTCATTCTATATACAGAGATATTCGTTTCATTGAAAAATTTTGGTATCAATATCATACTGAGCATAAATTCAATCTGTTTTGAAATATTCTCTATTACATCTATTGTGAAAAAAAAAAACTAAAATCGTCTATAATTTCTGCATCCCATGGTGAGCCATAGTGAGATTGGTAGGTGTAAATTGAGAAGGTCGTTTACTCTTGTGAAGGAAAACATGAATCCACTGAGTTCCTTCCTCGAGGGGAAAAAAGAAAAAAAGAGCTCATAAACGTACGTGGACGAAGAATGGAGATGAGAACTGTCAGAAAGTTGTGCCATGTTGAAAGAAAGGTTGGTAAAGGACGAAATGGGGGGAGGGGGACGGATGGCTCCAAACAAGAGTGATTTATTGTCCTAATGACAGCTGACCAATCCCAGATGGTCCCGTCAGAGGGGGCTACTATTCCCTCCCTCTCGAGAGCAAAAATATTGTCCTTCAGCACTGACCAGCTCGCGGTGCCTGGCCAATAATTATACTGGCTTTCCGAAATCTAAGGGTCAATAAATGCATCAAAGCAATGCACCTATTTGATCATTGCCCATGTAGAGGCACCAATCATATGAATTAAATGTACAGAGCTATAATTGCAAATAATCAAAATGTATATATTTGATGATTTTGCCGAGAGAATATAGATCTATAAAAATAAAGGCCACCTCTCCCGTCAAAATATACGCTAATTAAGCGCCATCTATTGACCGCCTATGCAATCTAGCGGAATCGGGTCAGTGACAAAGCCACAAAAACAGCTTTGAAAAATTCAGACGCCCACCTGGAGACCATCGTTTAGGGCTAATGGCCCTCGTGAGTCCAAGGTGGGCTTAGATTTTATGATATCCACAAGGGATCAAATGAAATATATGGCGCACAGAAATTTCGTATATTTTGATGAGAGAGTTGACCTTTGTTTTTGTAGATCAGTATCCTCCCGGAAAATTTTCCATCTCTATTTTGGCCGCCATAGATTCGGCCAGGCCACTTTGCCAGCAAAGCACCTCTTTGTAAAATTCTGAAGATTTTATTTAATACCTTGTGAATCTCGCGAAATCAAAACCCTCCCTGGAATGACAAAGCCCAAAACCATGGTCTCATTTTGAAAAACCTAATGTCAATTTCCATATTTCGCCCTTGTAAAGCTCTTTCGTAAACTTGAAAAAGACGACAGTGGTTCATGGAAACTACAGTAAAAATGGGGGTAGGTGGGGAAGTTATATAAACCGTCGGTTTTCGAAAGACACAACTCGGGATCGAATCCCGCGCATTGGGCCCTTTTTTTTCCCCCTAATTAAAAAAAAAATTGCTCCAGCGGCCCCCGATTCTTTAAAAAGTCCAACTCCACCAGTGAATACAAATAACCAAATGGGGCTCTAGCACCCTTGTAAGTCAAAGTCGAACTGCTTTCCACATGTGAAGACACGCGATGCACTTACAGTATAAACAGTCGCCAACTATTACCCACGATGAATAGCATGGCCTGTACCACGTGTACTAGAGATGATATAAAAAGATTGATGTCGACTTTTGTTGTCCAGTTAGAAAACAATTAATATACCTGCCTACGTTCGCATCTAGCATAAGACTGAATGCGCTGCTACTCATCCCAAATGCAACACCATTAAACCCTTCGTAGTCCGCAATTAGTGTAAGCCATCAGTGGCAGGAAATCCTGCTGGCTGACTCGAAAATATTATGGAAGTATCCGATTGGCTTCAAATTCCGGCCATGATTAGGGGGCACAAGGACGTATATAAAATCAATTGTTAGCATTACAGCTCGTATGCAAATCATGAGTGACAGTAATATTTATTTTGAAGGCCTATAAAATGAGGTAACAGAAAACTTGCATTAAATCTTGTGCTTATTTTTAGAGTGGTTTGCTTGCTTATAAACTTATTATATCTTATAAAAATACACAGCTCCGAGTTATAGAATATTTTTACAGAAATGTGGCGCAGTCAGACCATCAATGGAATCGGGAGTTGCAAAGATCGACGGGGTCGCTTGCACCAGCCTCGTCGTACTACTGTATTGAGAGATAGGCATATTGTGGGAATGGCAATAATGGATAGTACTGAACAATCTTTTGGTAAGAATTAAAATAAGAGTTACAACCTGTGCCAACAGAGGTAATCATTGTTGCAAATATCTGTGACATATGGAGCTAGCTATAATGGTGCGCACCACATAAACTAATTGTGCGACATCGTATTTCAGACCAAACTATTCGGACTGCAACATCGGCTGCATTGATGTATAGCAGCTCTGCGGCGAGAGACTGGCACTATACATTGCCATACCGAGCCGTCATCCGGCGTTTTGGTTTGAAAAAGAATGGCATTAACTCCCGCACTTGCATAATATGTATCGAAGTGCACTCACCAACAACCGCTACCTTCAATGCTTGACTGCTGCAGGTTTCACCAAGATAATGCACGACCGCATATGGATCGCAACGTTCAGAAATATTCAGAACATTCGAATTTCTTTTAATTTCGATTATATTTCGGAGGTTCGTTCCATTGAATAAATTCCTCCTTCCTTCACAAAAAGTCGTCTGAATATTTAGATCTAATATTTAATTCGTCATTCGTCAAAGCGGTCACTATCAAGCAATTTGTATTTTATATCAAATTTATGTGATACAAGGTTCAGCAAATACAATTTATTTATGTTTTTAATATTTAAAATGTGAATTGTTCTATATTTTAAAATAAGAGTGTAAAAGAGTTAACTGAAAATAGACATTATCTTTATATCAATAAAATAAATTATCGAATTTTCAAGAATTATCTTATCACACATTCTTGCAATGTGAAAAAAAAACAACCGGGAAATTATAGTCATTAGTCGTATGTTTATTTAAAAATTAATACATTTAGAAAGTAGTTCGATTCTTCATTCCATGGTACCAGAGATCTGTTTAGTTACGTGACTTCACCGGTAGAGTTGTGCAATCTAGAAGACCATTAAATAAATTTATAATTAAAGTAAACAATTTTTCAATGAAGGATATAATTCCGTGTCTGGGCAGTCAAAAATCAAACCGTAAATAATAACCGTTAATCAAAATGGATTAGAGAAAGAGAAAAACGTTCACGTTTCGAACATGTAGCAACTCTCTCTCTCTCAAGCTGAGGAGATGCTGATGTTTACTTACGTTTTCGTTTACGTATACGTTTTCTTCGTAGATCGCGAAATACGTGGAATCGCTGGAGACCCGCTGGCAATCTTCCACCAAGCTCTGCAGCGGTGGCTGAGGCGGCATGTACAATGTCATTGTACATAGCATATTTTTTTATATCTATTTTTCGTTTTTTTAATCATTTTCATTATTGCTAACTTCTCATAATTAGTGCGGACTGTGCACTTTCCTGTATTGACAAGATTTCAATAAAAATACGTTAATTGTCAAATTGTCTCTATCTCAACCCGCCTATAGAGAGAGTTGTAACGAATGTGGGTGGGAAGGAGCTAAATTGAGGCAGGAAGGAGGAGGCCTGGGTTGGGTGGGTGTTTGGTTACTTTTTATTTTTTTCTAAGATAGAGGGGGGAGGGTGCTGGAGTTTATTTTATTGGCTTGAATTGAATGTAATTTCGAGGTCATTTGGTTGCTGAAAAAATGCATGTTTTTTTTAGCACCTAGTCAATCAAGTTTACAATCCTCTTTTTAACCACACTTGAAGGGCCTAATGATTATATTCTAATTTGCTTAAAATTCTATAAACACTATGAACTTTTTTGTTGTTGTTTCTTTTGGTTGATGAGTTTATTCTTAGTCACACTCTGTTTTTATTTATTTTTATTTTTTGCAGACGTGTGGAACTCTTAATGGTTGTAGGACTTTGAAAATGTTATAAGAAAAACGATCGCTACCAAAATGACAACAAATAGTTTTTTTATAGCACACTTATTATTCTAATTACATTCGCAAGCTGTTAAGTTTTAGTACTTTGTTCTCACACTAGACTTCCTTAAATGTATCCCTCCCCTAGCAGAATCTTCTTTCTGTATCCCCTTTGCGCGGTCCACTCGCGTAAAATAAATAAAATAATAAGTAAATAATAAAATAAATATAACTTGGATTTTATTAATTAAATTATTAATCATGTTTCTTTATGTAAGAGAGAGAGAAAGAGATATGTGTGTGAAATGTCTTCAAAAACAAAATTACTTTTCAAGCGTAAATTCGGAATAGAGTGAGAGATATCTATATTAGATTTATGACAATGTGATTAAATGTGATACTGTCGTTGAATATTTGACTATATTTGCCTAAAATGTTATATTTGTTAGGCAAAAAAAATCCTTATACAAATATAATTATAGCTTGAATTCACTTTAGAAGCCGCCATTTATATTGAAAATAGCTTATGACTCATACTCGTTTGTTCGGAGGTGCATTTACTTTATTTGTTCAGGTTTTTACGCCACACCTAAGCCTCGAGTTTTGAGCAATAAGGAGAGGAGCCCAATAACAGGGTCATGGATGCCCAATGTAACCAGCCACCCACTCACTCAACTCTATCGATCCACTCAAGTCACCGGTTGCCATGCCAACCAATATCCCACCCACTCGACTTGGTCGAGAGAGAATTAATTCTTAATGCCTCCATGAAAAATAAAAATACGACGAGTTTGTTGCGACATTTACTGAGAGGGATGAGCCCTATCGCGACGTGTTGACTTGTTGTCTTTATTTATTCCTCTTTAAACAAAATATATATAATAAAATATGATGTGAATTTGGGCTTTATATATATTTTCCAATTGTATTATTTTGAATAATTTTTAGACAAGAAAGTACTACTGGCTCGGAGATATCGTTGGATTAAAGAAAGGGGTCAGCGAATGAAAGAGACAGCAGCTCGACAGGAAGGAGTTCTGAAGAAGACGCGGTCGGAGAAGGTCCGGTAGATAGCAGCTGTTGGCCTTAAGTCGGGAGGTGTCCTGAAGCTGACCAGGCCGGGTTGGCGACTGCTCTGTGGAAATGGACACCGGAACGTCAGTCGGTAGCGGAGCAGCCTACAAGTCGGCGTTGCCCAGACTGAACGTGTACAGTGTGGAGCTTCGCAAGAATGACATCTACGGCGCCAAGGATCCTTCTGACGGCGGAGGTTGAAGGAAAGTCCCACTTATTTTTTCTTTCCATTTTGCATCCGCGTAAATAAATCTATTGCTGCCTCCATTTACGAACGCGCGTACATCCTGTCTAGACAAAGACCACAAAAGGCGTTTGATTCCGCCGCAACAATAGTTTCCAATTTTAAATACAGATGGTGCGCTTTTACTCTATAACATATATGTGTAGATATTATACAATTTCACTTTTGTACTATTTTTCCTATATATGTGTGTGTACCAAAAATGGTACCTCTCTTTCTAAAATGAATTTTTAAAATGCAATGCCCCTCCAATATATAATCTCCAATAAGTTTTTTAATCTGTCAAAAATTGTTTTTCTTCAGTTGACTCTCTGAGACGGCTATGATGGATGAAATACGGCTTCAAGGACATAAATATAAATACATAATATATTAGCAATTTGATGCCAAATGTTTGAAGGGAGAACAGATTCCTTTATCTACATTTCATTTCTCTCCAAAAGGTGACTTACCTTCTTGAGATCCTTGTAAAGAGCTTCTATAATCAGATCTGTATTTTGTTCGACCAGCTGGTAAAGAGCTTTCAATTGTCTCTTTCGGAAAGCAATGGGCTTCGTCTTCCCGGAGAGGAAGGCATCTCTGGCCTTCGAGAGGACCTGCACAAAAGTAAAAACTTCATACAAGGTAAAAGTAAGAGCTATAGGTATAAAAAAAATAATGTTGAGCATAATTGATGAAAAAGAAAAATATCCTTGTGAACAATGCTAAGGAAATTTGTATATCTATTGTGCAGACTTCATATCCTTAAACCAGTGGTTCTCTCCCAACTTTTAAATTAAATGCATTTTTGTGACTACACATCAGAATTTCATGAAGACACACACCAGCAAACTTTTAATACTATATATTAAAATACTTATTTCAAACCCCAACGTTTTAACCCTAATGTGAGATAGCTCTGTAATAACAATGCCAGCACTAACAAAAATTGATAATAAATTTGGGCTAAATCCATACCGGGCGTGAGACTTGTTATTTGTAATACTTGAAAGCTTATAGATTGATTATAATCAAAGATATAATAAATAATTATTTATATATTTTCGATTTGGATAACTAACATTTTATTAACAGGTTTCTTGATATACTTGTGATTGAAAGTTGCTGATAGACTGGTCGTTTGCGTTTATTGCCGCTACAAAGTTCGGATGGTACCGCCGCATGTTGTATGATGATGCTGTTCATTCTGTGGCCTTGGTAAAAAGCAGTCACCTACACGATTTCGATATTTTTCATTAATTTTTTATTGAAGTACTCAAAATTTATCGTTCATATATAATAAAATCAGAAAACACTCCATGGCTTAAGCAATCAATTCGAGGACTAACAGACTGGGTGGATAGAATCACTAGATATACTATGTGAGAGCTTAAATTATAATAAAAATTTAAGAGATGTAATTCTGCATATTTATTTAATAGTGATAATGAAAACATAAAAATGTTCACTATACTATTAAAATATGCATATAAATAACAAGTTAAAACACGATTCGTTTTAAGATTATTCTGCAAAAACAATAACGCACATAAACGTTTATATATATATACAATATAATATAATGCGGCTTGTGATTGTATTCAGCTGAAATTTTAAATTAAAACTCGATTTATTTTTCTTTTTTAGGCGTTTCATATGAAAACATATGTAGACAAAAGCTGAAAAATTACATTAAATCTGGAATAACTATATTCCATGACATGAATGCTAATATGATCGTTAGAAAACATGCAGACGAATATAGAAACGAGCCTGGCACCCGGATAAAAATCACCCAGCAACATACAAACATCCTCCAAGCTGATATTTATAGCGCTCTTCGTCTATTTGCCTAATCAGAAGCCTTGTTAGGTGAAGCTACTAATAGCTACTTGTTTTCCTTCAGCACCCCATGTCTATACTTTACATTTCGTGCATCTCTTTTCCTCGACTACAAGGTCTCTATTCTTTCCCTTTCACACATTATTATTTGATATATAATTTTATGTTTTGAAAATAGAGCAATCCATAAATAAATCTTTAAATAAAAATGCATATATTGGATCAAAATATCATTTATTTTACCAATATTTCAGTTGGCTGAACGCCAACCTTTATCAAGGTATAAATGTTATAATACCTTGATAAAGGTTGGCGTTCAGCCAACTGAAATTTTGGTAAAATAAATGATATTTTGATCCAATATATGCCTTTTTATTTAAATAATTTTATATTTATAGCTATTTAAGCATGATACATTAGCGTGCCATTCGTTTTTTATTGAAAATGTAAACTATTTATAAACGCGCGTATATTGATGAGCCAGGTCCTTCCATTATTTTTAGCATTGAAAAATATTTAAATTATATTATTTAAATAAATATACGCACACACACACAACTCTTTTATTAATAGTTTTCAATTTATGAGTATGTAAGATAGTATTTTAGCAGATCATTCATTCTATGTTTATTGAATTTATTTTCAGGTTTATTTTTAGGCCTTTTCATTTTTTATAGTTTTTATTAGTTCTGTTACGCTCCAGGTACCTGGGGATAACCGAATAAAAATGGAGAAAACCATTTTTGCATATGAACGTTTAGGATTAAGTTTCTTTAAAAAGGGTGACAGCGGGTCACCCACTGAAGAGCGTCGGAAATAAAGAATATTCTTATATATAAAAGTCAATGTCTGTTTCGCGATAAACTCAAAAACTACTGAGCCAATTGGTACCAAAATTTGCATGTCGCTTTTTATAAACCTGAGGAAAATTTTCGGCTACATTTTGATTGGTATTTTTTGGCTATTTCTTTTTTTAATTTGAAGAACTTTTATTTTTACGCGGAGTAAATACGGGGCGAAGAAACAACACCAGGCCAATTAAGCGATCAATGAGCGTTCTGCATTTTTTTTTTTACAAAACTATTGAGTATTGAGAGAGAAATTTATATTACTAACTGTCGTCCGGTAAGACTGCCATTGACCCCACTGAATAGTCGCCAACGTTTGGAATGGTGCCGGGCTAGATCGACGTGGATGACGGAATGGCACAGAGTCTTATTTTCAGATGAGTCACGCTTCTGTTTGTCCAGTGATAGTTACCGTGTGCGCGTGTGACGTCGAGATGGAGAAAGGTCCAATCCGGCAGCATTTGTGAAATGCCCCACCGCGCGACAACGCGGAATCATGGTATGGGGCGCAATCGTGTATGATACCAGGTCACCTTTAGTTCGTATCAGGGCACTATGACGGCCCAACGATACGTTGATGATGTGTTGCGACCGGTGACACTCCCCTACCTTCCGAGGTACCCAATGCCCTTTATCAGTAGGATAACACCCGACCGCACACTACTTGCATTAGCCAACAAGCTCTGCAAGATGTACATATGCTTCCCTGGCCAACGTACTCTTCTGACCTCTTACCAATCGAGCACGTCTGGGACATTATTGGACGCCGTTTACATGCCTTACCTCAGTCGCGTTCAGAAGACGAACTGTGGGAAATGGTTGAAAGGAAATGGAAAGCCATCCCTTAGGGCGTCATCTGTAGTCTGATTGACTTTCTACCTAGACGTGTTGCTGCGTGCATCGCCGTCCGCGGTGGTCCTACTTGCTACTGAGCTTTCTGGACCCTCTTTCTTGGTATTCCATTTTCAATGCCACAAGGTGATGAACGTGAGCTGTCAAAAATTACAAAACTATAAAAAAAACTCTAACTGGCCGAAGTGTCTATTTTTCACAGAAATATGAATGCCGGCCAGGCTACCTCTATCTTCAGGATAGAAATTCAATTAATGACTATAAAAAACATTACATGCTGTTTGGCTAATGAACTCAACACTGATTGCTTGATTAAAGTCACGTGACCATGAACGGACAATCAGTGCACGAATAAAACTACATACATATAAACATTAAGGTCTATATATTATACCAATAGTACATAACATGAATATTACGTATAAAGGTTATTTTTGTGTCATCAATTAGTTGTTAAAAATTATTTAATCTTATATATGTGCTTGTTTCCTTCTATATGACATTTTGAGTGATATGAATAACATTTATATATTATTCATTGCTATGTTATTTATGAGGGATAAGGTGTTCTAAACTCTATTATTTGTGAGAGGTAGTTTTCCTACATTTGATCGTTTAATAGATACGGTATTTTTGGCGAGAGAGGATTCTAAATTTGCACTAGAAAATAAATTCAAATATCCGGTTTATATTACTTTTTATATAGTGTATCGCCCAAAACGATAAACATTTGATAATTTGTGAAATAATGTTTAAAATACGCAGGTTTTGGACATTGCCGTTTCAGATTAAGGAGAGTATGACAAAAACAAACTACCTAGGTCTAATATTGAAATAAATTTTATTGAAGTTCAAATAAAAGTAGATTAATAAATGCAAAGAAAATATTTCGCAAACCAAATCTATTCTTTTACAAGGCGATGAACGTGAGCTGTCAAAAATTACAAAACTAATTCCTTTTGAGTTCAGTTCAATTAATATCGCGGTGAAACTAGCTAAGTCACAGTAAAAGTAAATCGAGCTTGCACATCTATCACGCCATACCCAATCCTTCTCTGTGGTGGCCTAGCAAAAATTCTGGCATTAATCAGCTCTCTAAATTCGAAGCCAGGTGCTGCCTTAGCTGTTGGAATTATTCAGGTCGACGATCCTTGTAGGAAAAATCTCAAGAATTGAGAAAAATCTAAATTTCAGAATGTATGCAGAAGAGTATATTAATATTAACGTCATGTGCCTTTCTTTTCTTCTCAGCAAATGTCATACATCTCCGTTTCTTCTTCTTCAAAATATTAAAAACCCGCATATATTGTGTGAAAATTGAAATCTCAACATTGCAAATATATTTATTTTTTAAATTATCATATATTTAATCTTTGATTTTGAGGGCGTGATTTAATTAAGTAGAAAATATATTTCCACATGAATAAAACTTTGACATTTTATTTTGAAAATATCGAATGAACTGTTCGACACTTCAGAGCTCTACTCGTGTGTCCGTATGACCTTGTCATTCTTGCTGACGAAAGTAGCTGATGCCAGGACTAGGTTTACCTAATGACAAAAAAAATGTTCTGGTTGCTTTGGGGATTAATTTAATCAAAAATATTGTTTTTATTTATAATTATAATTTTATAGTTTTTAAGAATCTAATTATATCACAAAAAAATAATTTTGAAATTATCTAATCTACATATTTGAAATATAAATGTGTGTACCAATTATGTGTAGATTTATTTATTACAAGAGAAGGAATCGTCTGACATCATCTTGAAGAAGAAACAAAACTTAACGGCGACGAGTTTCTTTTATTAAAGCTGTAAATTCGGCTGTAAAACTCGAGTTACCTGTCGAAGGACCTAAAAGTCCGAATGCTTGCCGAATTTTAAAGCTTTAATAAAAGAAAATCGTCGCCGTCAACTTTTGTTTCTTCTTCAAGATGAAGATTTATGAAAAAAACGAAAGAAAAAAAAAAGATAAAAAGATCAGGTGTTGAAATCAAAAATAAAAATGGCATATCCTGACCAGGAGCGCATGTGCTTTACAGAAGGCAGAGCGCCATCTGGTGGAACAGAAATCAACTAAACATTGATTTAGCCTGTTCCCTGATATTTGGCCAACCCAATTTCTTGATAAATCAAGAAAAGCCATCCACGAACGCGTTTCGCGCTTTTTGGCATTCGTCAGCGTGGAGTAGGCTGTACCACTGCGACCAAAAAGATTTTTTGGTCCCAGTAGCTTCTTGAAAAACCAAGAAATGGGTATTTAATGGGTATAAAGATTTATATATAGAAAATATAATCTCATCAATTAAAAATAAATAAGTATGTGATTGCCTTTTTATATTCAAAATTCATTCGTATCAGCAGATTTTTCTTTCATTGAAAGGATCCATAATACCATTAATAAAAGCAAATTTTGCAGACTCCGTGACGAATTCATAAATAAAGGCAATTTTTGTGTGCATATTTCGATC
>CP092886.1:36017034-36033004 GCA_030710605.1 Cordylochernes scorpioides | reverse complement strand
TTTGCTGAACCTCGTATCACATAAATTTGATATAAAATACAAATTGCTTGATAGTGACCGCTTTGACGAATGACGAATTAAATATTAGATCTAAATATTCAGACGACTTTTTGTGAAGGAAGGAGGAATTTATTCAATGGAACGAACCTCCGAAATATAATCGAAATTAAAATAAATTCGAATGTTCTGAATATTTCTGAACGTTGCGATCCATATGCGGTCGTGCATTATCTTGGTGAAACCTGCAGCAGTAAAGCATTGAAGGTAGCGGTTGTTGGTGAGTGCACTTCGATACATATTATGCAAGTGCGGGAGTAAATGCCATTGTTTTTCAAACCAAAACGCCGGATGACGGCTCGGTATGGTAATGTATAGTGCCAGTCTCTCGCCGCAGAGCTGCTATACATCAATGCAGCCGATGTTGCAGGCCGAATAGTTTGGTCTGAAAAGACGATGTCATGCAATTAGTTTATGTGGTGCGCACCATTATAGCTAGCTCCATATGTCACAGATATTTGCAACAATGATTACCTCTGTTGGCACAGGTTGTAACTCTTATTTTAATTCTTACCAAAAGATTATTCAGTACTATCCATTATTGCCATTCCCACAATATGCCTATCTCTCAATACAGTAGTACGACGAGGCTGGTGCAAGCGACCCCGTCGATCTTTGCAACTCCCGATTCCATTGATGGTCTGACTGCGTCACATTTCTGTAAAAATGATCCCCTGACTCTAAAGGCCACAGTTATCTGTGTCAAACTCTGTGTATTTTTATAAGATATTATAAGTTTATAAGCTAGCAAACCACTCTAAAAATAAGCACAAGATTTAATGAAAGTTTTCTGTTCCCTCATTTTATAGGCCTTCAAAATAAACATTACTGTCACTCATGATTTGCATAATAATTGATTTTATATACGTCCTTGTGTCCCCTAATCATGGCCGGAATTTGAAGCCAATCGGATACTTCCATAATATTTTCGAGTCAGCAAGCAGGATTTCCTGCCGCTGATGGCTTATACTAATTGCGGACTACGAAGGGTTTAATGGTGTTGCATTTGGGATGAGTAGCAGCGCATTCAGTCCTATGCTAGATGCGAACGTAGGCAGGTATATTAATTGTTTTCTAACTGGACAACAAAAGTCGACATCAATCTTTTTATATTATCTCTAGTACACGTGGTACAGGCCATGCTATTCATCGTGGGTAATAGTTGGCGACTGTTTATACTGTAAGTGCATCGCGTGTCTTCACATGTGGAAAGCAGTTCGACTTTGACTTACAAGGGTGCTAGAGCCCCATTTGGTTATTTGTATTCACTGGTGGAGTTGGACTTTTTAAAGAATCGGGGGCCGCTGGAGCAATTTTTTTTTAATTAGGGGGGAAAAAAAAAAGGGCCCAATGCGCGGGATTCGATCCCGAGTTGTGTCTGTCGAAAACCGACGGTTTATATAACTTCCCCACCTACCCCCATTTTTACTGTAGTTTCCATGAACCACTGTCGTCTTTTTCAAGTTTACGAAAGAGCTTTACAAGGGCGAAATATGGAAATTGACATTAGGTTTTTCAAAATGAGACCATGGTTTTGGGCTTTGTCATTCCAGGGAGGGTTTTGATTTCGCGAGATTCACAAGGTATTAGATAAAATCTTCAGAATTTTACAAAGAGGTGCTTTGCTGGCAAAGTGGCCTGGCCGAATCTATGGCGGCCAAAATAGAGATGAAAAATTTTCCGGGAGGATATTGATCTACAAAAACAAAGGTCAACTCTCCCGTCAAAATATACGAAATTTCTGTGCGCCATCTATTTCATTTGATCCCTTGTGGATATCATAAAATCTAAGCCCACCTTGGACGCACGAGGGCCATTAGCCTGAAACGATGGTCTCCAGGTGGGCGTCTGAATTTTTCAAAGCTGTTTTTGTGGCTTTGTCACTGACCCGATTCCGCTAGATTGCATAGGCGGTCAATAGGTAGCGCTTAATTTTAGCGTATATTTTGACGGGAGAGGTGGCCTTTATTTTTATAGATCTACATTCTCTCGGCAAAATCATAAAATATATACATTTTGATTATTTGCAATTATAGCTGTGTACATTATATACATATGATTGGTGCCTCTACATGGGCAATGATCAAATAGGTGCATTGCTTTGATGCATTTATTGACCCTTAGATTTCGGAAAGCCGGTATAATTATTGGCCAGGCACCGCGAGCTGGTCAGTGCTGAAGGACAATATTTTTGCTCTCGAGAGGGAGGGAATAGTAGCCCCCTCTGACGGGACCATCTGGGATTGGTCAGCTGTCATTAGGACAATAAATCACTCTTGTTTGGAGCCATCCGTCCCCCTCCCCCCATTTCGTCCTTTACCAACCTTTCTTTCAACATGGCACAACTTTCTGACAGTTCTCATCTCCATTCTTCGTCCACGTACGTTTATGAGCTCTTTCTTTCATTTTTTTCCCCCTCGAGGAAGGAACTCAGTGGATTCAGGGTTTTCTTCACAAGAGTGAACGACCTTCTTCTCAATTTACATCTCCCAACCTCACTATGGCTCCACCATGGAATGCAGAGAATATAAACGATTTTAGTTTTTTTTTTTTCACAACAGATGTAATAGAGAATATTTCAAAACAGATTGAATTTATGCTCAGTATGATATTGATACCAAAAAATTTCAATGAAACGAATTTCTCTGTATATAGAATGAACCAAAGGCGCATGATAAGATAACAACAGCTGTTGAATAGAAAGTAGAAATTCCACTAATGGTTTAAGTGTGTAATTGAGGCATGGAAGGTGTTAATCTGCCCCAACAAATTATATACCCATATGTTGTTGAAAGAAAGTGATGAAAATAGGCTTTTGTGAGCATGATTATGAAAGCTATGCTCAAAATGCCATCATACTCTACAAGAAAACCACAATATCCTATTAATAGGCTGGCCTTCCACATTTCCATAATTTAATGTTTGATTGGAAAAATTATGATGGAAGAAAAAAATCTTCAACATGCCCGGTCCTTCTAAAAAAAATGGAACCCATCACCATGGAACATATTCTCAGCTCCAGAGTAAACAAAAGTTAGCTAGTTCCTTTGCCTACAGAGAGAAAAAGGAACAATATATCAGTGTACCATTCGTAACAAAGATGCCTGCATGGATGACTGCTGGAATATTCAATAAAAAGAATTTCCTTAATAAACAAGGCTTGAGATAGTATTTTTATACTAATATTTTTGTAACTTTTTCTATTTAATTTTTTTAAATTGCATTTTTCCTCTTATAAAATCAATGCTTCAAACAATATACAGTTAAACCTGTCTATAGCGCCCCCTCTAAATAGCGCCCGATTTTAAACATTAAAATGTAAACATTTTACATTAAAAGTGACCTCTCTATAGCACCCTATTTTGGTGAGTCCCAAGAGGGGACGCTATAGACAGGTTTAACTGTATATAAAAAGCCTATTTACAATTCAATAATAACATACAATTAAATCTTTAATAAATAAATTTATATAAAATATATATATGAAGTTTTAAAGGAGGGATTCATGATTTTGATACCTTGTTTGTTGTAACCATGAATTATGTGGCAGCCGATACATGTGAATGGGTTAAAAAAAGTATTCTTTTTGTGCAACCAAATCATTCTCTCTTCCATATTAACAATATACAGTATAATCTTCTCAATTTACCTATGTACATGCATAAGTGGTTCCATCAATTTTTGATCTCCTTGATAGATATATGTGGGGGGGATGGTGGTGGGCGCAGCCTTGGTCGGGTGACAAGGATTCCACAGAGGAAGAACATCACAACTCTTTTGGATGGGTTTGAATAGGACCTGCGAGGGAGGGAAGAAAGTTCGGCGGAGGCAGCTGGCCTTTCATATCTATGGACATACACTGCCTTGATTGGAGCCTATGTTGAGCACAGGTTTCTTGTCCGAGATAATCATCATTAACTATCTCAGACTTCTCATTGGCTGAGATCCTCACACTTGCGCTCTGGTGATTCGTTACTAGTTTGTCCTCCTTAAAGGTGATTGGCTCTGAACCTCCATTGCCGCCATGATTGCAATCCTCCAGGAAGAAGGCCTTTGAACTTAAGTTTAATGGGTCCAGGGCAGTGACCTTTACTTCCTGGATGATGCAATCCTGTTACTTTGTTTCTTTCCATCTTGCGAGGCCTAAAGTTTATTAAACCTTTAGATGATACATGGTATATAGATTGTGGTGGGGGTACATAATCCAATATACATATTATCACATATATTTACACATGTTTCTTAAAAATAAATCCAATGTTTTTGAAATGCATTCATTTAGAAAACTGTTACATAATACCAAAGGAAAAATATAGAGATTTGTAGACAGTTTTTTGCAAGCAACAAGGTATTGTGTTTGTGCAGCCAAAGCAAGAATGCATTTTGGTCGAGGTGGAGTATGTGCTGAATGACATCCGCATGATGCTTTACAACATTGATGAATGGGCCAAACCTACTGCGGTAAGTACAGTCTATTTTGGCACAAATTACTATAATATTGATACTGCTTAATGTAAATAGCTTTTAACAGTGTGAAAGAAAATTTTGTTAGAAAATAATTTTTGCTCATAAGCCTGTTTGCACTCAGATTTTTTTGTGAAAAAAAAAAATGTTTTAGAGTTCTTCATGTTAAACTTGCTTGATCCCTTACAGGCTTTATTTTTCTATGGGTAATTTTTAAAATTAAATTTACCAGCAATTTTTACAAACTTGAAAGAAACGTGTATGGAAACTCCTATGGAAACTTATTATGTTGCTACAATGATGAATATTGTGCACATGTAAAGGAAGAAAGCCTAAAAAGTGCTAATAACATATGTTATTTCATAAATAATTCAAGAATTCAGATACACAAATAAATAAAATTCCCATGCTATTCTAAACACAAGATAATAAGACCAAATCCAAATAAATAAATAGTGTATGACGTTTCTGTAACAGCGTTGTTACCATCTTCAGACAAATGTTACAGAAACGTCACACACTATTTATTTATTTGGATTTGTCTTATTACCTTGTGTTTATAATCTATAATCCAAATTGTGCCTTATTCCTATGATATTCTGTTTTCAAGTCCTGTATACCGATGAAAATATCCTGAACTATTCTTTTATACCAAACATCTGTCCAATAGACAACAATTATTGTTTTGGCTTCACACCTTCTAAGTGGAGTATGTACATAATTGTCCAACAAAAAATAAACATTGCAACACTACTGAAATTAGTTTTGAAATTTCTCTGCATTACTAAGCAGATGATAATTTTGGAAGGCCTCAAGGAAAACTTTAGCATTCAAGCTTTTATCTGTTATTTTTATTTCAATTTATTTTTTCTTAGAAAATTTTAATTGATTCTAAATAAATGTTTCTATCTCTCTATCTCCATGATAATCATGGTGGGTAGAAGTAGGCGACTGCTTTTACTGTAAGTGCACCACATGTCTATACATGTGAAAAGCAGCTTGACTTTTGCACTTACAAATATGCCAGAGCCCCATTTGGTTACTTGCACTCACTGGTGGGGTTGGACTTTTGCAAGAAACGGGGGCCATTGGAGCATTTTTTTTTTTAAATAAGAAAAAAGTGCCCAATGTGGGAATCGAACCCGAGTCTTAGCGGTCAAAAACCAACAGTTTAGACCATCCTTCCACCGACCCCCTCCTATCTCTCTAATAACAATTTATATCTACATTTACTCTCTCTCTCCAATAAGGCTTGTCTATTTCAAAACAGGATAATATACATAAAATCGACCAACATAATCGGTAAACATAATTTATGACATAAAAATAATCTGTAAGAGCGACTCCCCTAATGCACATGTGCAAAAACTTATACAGAGTATGTGAGTTTATAAAATCACTTCGGTGTGTTTTGAAACTGTTTGACTCCAAGTTAGAACAATGTCGAGTAACTAAATTCCTAAAAGCCAAAGGCAAAAATCAGTTGAAATTTTGAAATGATTGAATGTGTATGATGACACATAGTTTTGTTGTATCTATTTTTGACAGGTGTGAGGTGACCTTTCTTTTTATAGATTAATATTCCTTTAGTGAAATTTCCATCAATATACATTTGCAGGATAATAAACCTTGTTTTCCTATTTCTTGATGGCATATATATTTCCTTAGCATAAACACAAGGTAATAAAACCAAATCTAAATAAATAAATAGTGTGTGACGTTTCGGTAACAACGCTGTTACAGAAATGTCACGCACTATTTATTTATTTATTTGGATTTGGTCTTATTACTTTGTGTTTATAATCTATAATCCAAATTGTGCCTTATTATTTCCATAGCAGTTTCCATAATAAAGGTTAATAAAAAATGGTCTTCCTTGTAGTTTGTGATTTTGAATCTTCGCATCACTCCCCCCCAAAATAAAAATTAAAGATTTAAACAATAACAATGTAACAAAAGGAATACTACTATAATCTGTTAATATTTATTAAAATATATCAGAGATTATTTTGAATAAATGGAGGGACACATCAAACATGATGCAAAAATATATAACACCTTTTTTAAAACTATTTTTCAGACATGCCTTGGATGAGTATACCATTATAACAAAATTTTAAAATGATTCCAGGTTCAGAAAAACATGGTGCTGATACTGGATGACCCCTACATTATCAGTGAGCCATATGGTGTGGTGCTGGTTCTTGGTCCTTGGAACTACCCACTGCAACTTGCTCTTGCACCTTTCGTGGGTGCCATCACTGCTGGAAATACCGTAGTGCTCAAACCCTCGGAGCTCTCTCCTGCCACAAGCGGGCTGCTGGCAAACTTGATCCCCAAGTACCTTGATCAGGTATATATATAAGATACAGTAGAACCTCTCTCTAAAGGACACCTAATTGCAGAGCCAAAGTGTATTTTAGGGAGAGATGTCCTCTTACTGAAGAGTTACTAAATAGTAAAAAAAAATATTTTGTAAATGAAAACTGTCCTTTGTAGAGAGGTGTCCTCTAGCATGAGTGTCCTCTCATGGAGGTTATACTGTATATTGCAGTACAGATTTGATAATTTGCATATTTAAGCAAGATCTAAATATTGTAATACCCTTTTGCTTATTTTGTTAGCCACTAGAATTTACATTATAATGTTTTCTTGGGCATACCAATTTATAAGTGTATTTTTGAATTGAATTAGATGTTGATTTGGTAAGGGCATTTCCCCACCACTACATTTAGCTTCATAATTGAAGAACTGGGAAAGGAATTCAGGCAAAGGGTTGGAAAGTCCTGAACTTCATGTCATAAATTTTTACCTTATTATAAAAGTGGGTATTTTGTCTATACACAGACAAGTAACTGTTAAAAATATCATTAGCCCCTATTAATTTTGTATTATAAATTGCCATATATTTGTTATAAACTATATATTTGATTGATTGCATTGACATTCAATTCTATTTTGCTAAAAGAGATGCACTCAAAAAAAAAACACACACACTTTTTAAAAAATATCAATTCTCTCTCTCAGGGAAAAGAGTCAAGATGATAAGACGGCACTTGTCCTATTAAAATATAAACTTTAAACCATTTATCTTTGTGCTTATTTATTATACTATAAAGAGGTCTTTTTATTATCTTAGCTTATTCATGGAAATTTTGATCCTATGACTCTTTGCCATCTACTATTTGACCATTAATTTTTTAAAAGATCAAACTCTATATTAATATGTAACAATTGGAAATTGACAAAATAAAATGATACAATTGCCTCTTGTTGTTGACAGGATTGCTATCACGTGTTTCCTGGAGGAGCTGAGGAAGCCCAGGCCTTGCTGAAGCTGAAGTTTGACTACATCTTCTATACAGGCTCCACAACTGTCGGCAAGCTGGTTTATGAGGCAGCCACTAAGCACCTCACCCCAGTGACCTTGGAGCTAGGGGGAAAGTGGTAAGTATGGTAGTCTTAGAATATTTAGTCAAATTTTTATTTATTTGAAAATCACCAACATTTCATGATAATTTTTAATATGTGTATATGCACACTTTTTTCTAAATGCATAAACTATAGTTATTAGTTAGTGAAATTGTTACGATATGATATATTGATATCTGGTTATTTTTAGCTATTTCACACACACACAAATATCTACATGTCCAAAAAATGAGCGCCTGAGGTCAGAGAAGCTCAAATCACAAATTTATTTGTCTCTGGCACATATAGAGATCTGATGTTGTGTTGGCTAACAATAAAGTAATGATTTCTTGTCAGTTTAAACATAACAAAAATGTTGTTACTTAAACATCACACTCTATTTATTTATTTGGATTTGGCCTTATTACCATATGTTTCTAATATATAATCCAAATTGTATACCTTATCACTCAAAAATGGGTGTTAATTAAAATATATATTTCATATATACATAAATCCAGCCAAGGAATTGTAAATAAAGAAAAAAAATGCCAATAAGCCATTCCATCCCAACCCCCCTACTTTAGGTATTTATCACTGCGGCAGCCCCATCACCACGGCAAGTTCCTGGATTGTAAAAAGGAGTCCAGCCAGGGCAAGCTTCAGGATTGTAAAAAGGAGTCCAGCCAGGGCAAGTTTCAGGATTGTAAAAAGGAGTCCAGCCAGGGCAAGTTTCAGGATTGTAAAAAGGACTCCAGTCAGGGCAAGTTCCAGGATTGTAAAAAGGAGTCCATCCAGGGCAATTTCTAGGATTGTAAAAAGGAGTCCAGCCAGGGCAAGTTCTAGGATTGTAAGAAAGAGTCCAGCCAGGGGGGGGCAAGTTTCAGGAAGGTAAAAAGGAGTCCATCCAGGGCAAGTTACTGGATTGTAAAAAGGAGTACAACATGGTCCTAACTACTGCCAATGGCTGGACAAAACTGCACTCTCAGCTGTGCAGAAACTGCTCCCTTCCCCCCTTTTTACCTTTCATAAAAAGAAATAAAACTATTACACATGAATCTTTCTTTATCAAATAAAACTTTTTTTTAAAACTGTTTACACTGCAATGAAAAAATATTGGAAAGGCTTGGCTCATTAGCAGTTTGCCAATTTAATCCACCAGACAGCTTTCCAGTGCTCTAATACAGTAAGAGATTTAAAAAGCTGTCTGGTAGATTAACTTGGCGAAATTACTGATGAGCCGAGCCTTTCCAATATTTTTTTCATTTCTGTAAGAACAGTAGAATGCCTATTTCATTAAAAAATTTTTTTTTTCTTATATATAGATGATGTGTTAATGTCTTATAATTAATTTTTCTCTAAAATCAAAATCCATGCTACAGCCCCAGTATTGCTGGACTTGCCCCAAAGCTTTAATGACATCTCTTAAATCTGTGATAAATGTTATTTTAAAAAGTAGCCTATAAAATATTCAAAAGGTACATTTTTAAAATTTTGATATTTTAAAAGAACAATGTTTTGACGATTTAAAAAAAAAAAAAGGAATATTGTGGAACCTGAGCATCTTGGGCTTGGGGTCAGATTAGGGAAAGGTCCAGGGCTCGTGGTGCAGTTGGCATTCCACCTTAAGATGGTGATATGGTATTGGTCTATGGGTCTGTGGCTCATCCATAAGGTAGAGTCAATCCTGAACTCTGGTTAGGTGTTGGTGGGGTCAAGGCTGAAGACTTGATGCTCCTTCTACGCCTCACAGTCACCAGAGCTCTGCATCTTTGAAAGGGTTAGGTAGGGTTAAGTGTTTTTGGCATACTTATAAACAGGATCTAAAAGTACATGGTAATAAGACCAAATCCAAATAAATAAATAGTGTGTGACGTTTCAGTAACAACGTTGTTACCATTATCAGACAAAAGTAGTGAATGTCTGAAGATAGTAACAATGCTGTTACTGAAACGTCACACACTATTTATTTATTTGGATTTCAGTCTTATTACCTTGTGTTTATAATCCAAATTGTGCATTATCAGGATCTAAAAGTGTCCTTACAAAATTAAATGGAAAAATATGTAATATTTAATTAAACTCTGTGTTTACAGCCCAACCTACATTGCTGATGATGCCAACTTGGAAGTGACTGCCAAGAGGATGATGTGGGGCAAGATGCTGAATGCCGGCCAGACCTGCATCGCTCCAGACTATATTCTGACATCAGCCGCCACACGTGACCGTTTAGTGGCAGTGATTGCTGACACTCTCAAAAGTTTTTATGGTGATATTGACCCAATAAATTCACCTGATTTTGGGAGAATCGTCTCAAACAAGCATGTAGCGTAAGTTTGCCTCTTTTGTTAGATCTTCTTCTTTCTTATTTCCACTCAATCATATTAAGGTATCAAGCTTGTAAAGCTTGATACCCTTGTTAGATGATTGATATAAATGATTTTTTGAAATTTTGTTAAGAGTTATATTAATGTGCAAAATATAAGCACATGTTTTTCTTTTAAAATTTAAAAATAGTGCATATTTCCTCTCTCTTGTTCTTCCATGCACAAATTGTGTATATCCATCTCATAAAATTTTATAAAATGCCAGCTTTTATTAATAATTAAAAAAATATATAGAAAATTTAAGAAAAAAACATTGTTTCTATTGAATTTTAAAGAAATAAGTGCTGCTTATCATGAGTATTATGGGGGTTGGTGAATGAGTGGTATAAGCTGTCGATTATCAAAAACTACGACCTGGGATCAAATCCCACATTGGCCACTTTTTTCTGAAAAAAAAAAATTTCTAGTGATGCTCAATTCTTGCAAAAGTCCAACCCCACTGGTGAGTGCAAGTAACCAAATGGGATTCTGGCACATTTGCAAGTGCAAAAGTCAAATTTCTTTTCACATGTGTAGATATGTGATGCACTTACAGTAAAAGCCATTGCTACCTACTATCCACCATGATTATCATGGCCGTACCACATATTTTAGGGATTATTTAAAAAAAAAAAAGAATATTATTCTACAAAACATAACTGTATAGTGGAATTCCCCAAATTTTTTAACTTAGTGTAATTTGTGGAAATTATAAAATTTTCAGAGTTGACCAATCTCAGATTCAATGGATATTTAAAGAGATTTCAATTTTAAAATTGATACAAATTCATTCTACAGTAGAACCTCTCGGTAAAGGACACCTAGGTTAGTAGAGAGGTGTCCTCTATCGAGAGTGTCCTCTTACACAGAGTTTTTCTACTATATATATATACAGTCGAACCTCTTTAATTCAACACCCCAAGGGATCAGAGCTTTCGGTTGAATTAAAGGAAGTGTTGAATTAAGGTGAGATGATTAGGTAATCATCTAACTCGCTAAAATAATATTTTTTTTAAATAGCCTTGTAATATAAATTAATGATATTAATTGAAACCATTGTGTGTTTTTATTTTATTTTCATGATTAACTTTTAGTATCAGGGACAAAATGGCATTAATACATATTTTAGAAACAAAAATAATTGTAACAAATAAATTTACTGGCAATGTGTTTCTTTTCAGTAATATAATCAAATATTAACTCTACAGACATTAAAATATTAAATATAATATATTAAATAATATTTTATTCTAATTGAAAAATATAGCAGTTGAAAGGAAATAAATTGGTAAATAAAAATAAAATTTTAAAATATTATTTAAAAATTATCATGAAGATCTTTTAAAAAATTCCTTTATAGATGTCTGTTTTTGCACTGAAATCCTATTCAGGATGTATTCCAGACGGTCATTTTGAAAAAACATGCATGTCTTTCTTCTTCTAAAATGTTTTTTTAATAAATAAATTTTAATGTATTAAAGTCATCCACTGCTGCTGCAGGTATTATTGATTTTGTGTTTAAATCTTTTATAATAACACAGAAATGGAATATTGAAATAAAATGTTATCATAATCATTGTGGCTACATTTTATAAAGATTTATTTATTTAAAAAGAAATTATTTATAAATTTAAAAATAGCTAAAATATTTCAATGTTAAAAATAAAAAAAATAAAAATTATTATTAGTTAGCGCATGATGCCGAAATTCCCGCGTAAAAAAACAACAATAACATCCGCGAAATTGCGCAACGGCACTGCAAAGTGAAACTTAAACTAACCAGAAACCAAAAGTGCGCAGGCGCGATCCGATCGGCGCCCGCCGTAATACCGTTTAGCGGTAAAGTTGCATGTAAAATAACATTCAACTGTCAAAATTTGAATTTTAAAATGGTCGAACTATCGGAACTGTCGTATTATCGATACTGTCGAATTACGGTTTGTTATTTGATAGGCCGGAGGTCGGGACATCGGAACATGGTCGAATTATCGCCGAGTGTCGAATTGGGGTGTGTCGAATTAACGAGGTTATACTGTATATATATTTAAATTTTTTTGAAGATGATTGCAATCTGCCTATGAAGTCTGTCGAATGTATATTCCAAGGCTAAGGTGGTGGTATCAGGAGGTGCTTTTTTCAAAGATTTTGTATAGAAAAGCCTCATGCCAGACTTTGTTGAATGCTTTGGCAATGTAAAAAAAAATTCTCCTCTAATTTGGCCTAATTCTAAGACTTTCTTATTTTTTTCAGTGACAACCACTAGCTGGCATTGTTGAGTGCTTGCTTGGCAATTAAATTGTTCTGATCTGAGTGGGCTCTTTTCTTCAAGGGATTTTCTCAGTCTCCTTAACACCATTTTTTCAAATAATTTTAAGATGGCAGGTGAGATGGGCCTGTAGCTTCTAGGTACCTGTATGGATTTATACCTTTTTTGAGTATGGGACAGATGATTCATGCTTTATATCTGTCAGGGAAATGAGCCAGCTCCAGTGAGGCATAAAAAAAAAATTTCGATTATTGAGCTTAATATATGATTTGGGAGCAATTTAAGATCTTTGTTAGGTACTTTTATTACATTTTTGTTCTTAAGGTATGTTTTGCTTAGTTAAACTAATAATGGTGTCCATGTATATATCAAAGCATACATAAATGATTAAAGAAAAATTGGCACAATTTGGATTATAGATTATAAACACAAGGTAATAAGACCAAATCCAAATAATAGTGTGTGACGTTTCGGTAACAACACTTTACCGAAACGTCACACACTATTATTTGGATTTGGTCTTATTAGCTTGTGTATAAGTACAGAAAGTTTTTTTTTTTTTTTTTTTGCAAAAATTAACTATTTCCAATGTGATGATACCTTTGGAATATCAAGTGAGCTACAAAAAAAAAAAAGAAAGAAAGAAAATTCAGTGGTCTATGAAATAAGGAAACATTCATATTTAAATAAAGCATATAAAAAAGTGAATAACAAACATAAATTTGTTATATCAAAATTTAAACTGTTATAATGACATTAAAGAATTGTATACAATATACATTTGCACATTTGAAGTTTCAACATAAAAAAAAAAAAACATATTTTTACCATGAATATTAAAAATAAAAAAAATAATAATAAAAAAAATTTTGATCAAATTAATTATTTGATATAAATAATTGAATAATGAAAACATAAAGTGGTGCATCACATTCTCTATTTGAACACTTCTGCAGATGTCTTCCAATATGTTGAGAAAAGAGAATTTTCCCAGGGACTTCCACATCTGCAGTTCAGAAGATGGAGGCTGAAGATTAAACAAGTTGGATCCATTATCATGTGCTTCTTATAGAGAGGTGAGCAGTGGAAATTTTAGTAGATGAAGGAAAAAATAATGCTACTACATGTATATAAAAATAAGTTTTACAGATTGCCATTTTAAAGTTTTGGATTCTTTCTTTTCAAATAATTTATTTAGTTGATATGTTGAGTATTTCTCTTTTGATAAAGGCCTATTCATGTCTCTATTAGCTTTTTTCAGAATGTCAACTAAGCATTATTTTTTTAAAGATAAAATTACTGATGAGAATTTTCCCGATAAATGAAGAAAAGGAAATTTTTAGAATTTTTACAGAAAGCCTCTTGATCACCTTGATTCACCTTTTGATCACCTTATATGTTCTGCTTTCCTTGACTATCAGAAAAAATAGGAAAATGATAATGAAGGTCAAATTGATATTAATTCTATTATACCACAATAGTTGCCTTGAAATTTTCAGTTGCATGATCAGGAGTTGCCTTTATTATTTTTCGTTTTTAAAGATCTTTTTGTATTATTTTCTGGGTTATTGGCAATCAATTCTTTCCCTAATTTTGAAATTATTATTATATGACCTTTTTTACATTAGTTATTAGTTTGTATGGTTAATAAGTTTAATAGTACTATAGAAGAGAGAGTAAATGAAAATATATTTTATTGAATATTATCTATATTAATGATAGCACATCTTCCATTATTTGGTCATGAATGTAGTCATCTTCATAAAGCTTGTTGGCAGAAATTTGGTCAAACCCTTGTAAAGAAAACAGCCAACATTCCATGCTGTCTCATTTACTAGATGTTTCATGCACGAAATACCAGGCTTCATCAATAGTGATGATCTGTTCCAGAAACCCTGGGTCAACCCTTTTTGCCCATAAAAACTGTATCACAGTTCTCTGTACTTCATTAGTCGAATTAACACTACAGCTCACACACATTTTGAATGGATGCATTTTTCATTAAACACAACTATGATTATCATAACATCTAGATAGATAAGAGCATTACTCTTCTATATTGTTCTGTACACATGCCTAGGCTTTGTAAAGCTTGAGGTATCAAGCTTGTAAGAGCTTGATACTTTTGATTTGTGTCTTTTGGGGATGAGTAGAGCTGATCAATGGTTGAGCAAATACAGTCAATTATGCAGTTTTTGACAATCATCATGACTGGGTGAGGTAGAATGCGTCTGCCTTTGTCATTAAGACTGGAAGCACTACTCAGTAGCAGGCTGACTTAGCTAAAAAAAATGGCCGCCTCTGACATGAGGAACAGATGCAATGTGCAACCGCTCATAACATGGAGTGCAAACGTTGCTCATCCTGCATCCCTGGATCAGGAGCCCTTACAAGGTACTATCAGCCAGGCCAGCTGAGCCCAGGTTTTTTTTAGCGAGCTTGATACTGCTCCCCCTCCTCCTTTTTCAACTGGGCTTGGAACCGGCAAAGGCGGAGTTAGAAACACATATTAAATTCACTTATTGACCTCACACCAAATAACTAAAAGTGAAAAAAATTTCAATTGAATTATAAGAATTAATTAAAAGTTTCCTCAATAATAAGCAATATTTCAGCTGTCTGTATGCTATTTCATTTTGAAACATGGGTGAAATCTCCCTTAAGAATGTGCATTCCACTTTTTTTATTTCAAGTCATTTGTTTTAATATTACAGCACAAATAACAATAATTTTATGAAGATATCAATTTTTATATTTATATTTCAGCTATACAGATTATTTTTCTCATTGCCGCTCAGGCATTTTTAAAGTTTTAATTTGTTTTGCATTGTTTGACATTAAGAGGGTTGTCTTTCTTAATTTATTATGACACTTTTTGGTGGAGATGCTGGGTAGATTAGGGAAGACAAACTGAAGATTGCAGAGCAGAGCTTAAAGTCATGGGTGCTGTGGTCTACATTTTTCTGTGACTAACTCCAGAATTCTACCATCATATCAAAGCCAAGACTTCCCTCCAGGAAAACAAAGCCCCTATAGACAATATAATGAAAAAGCCACTCTTTATGCTTCAAGAAAAAGGACGAAAAGCTACTAGGGACACACTTCCAAGACTTCAAAGGATTCTTTGATAGAAATATGTCATATCCATGTCAGATTTGCAATCTGTGATTCACAGCTCCCATAGGGAAGGAACTAACTATGTAGCATATACCTATTATTTTATAGATGTATATTTTGCAGGGAGAATATTGATTTATATTAAAATAAATGTCGCCCCTCCCGTAAAAAAGACGTCAAAACTAGATGCCATCTATTGACTATCACTGCAAACTAGCAGCCTCGGGTCGGTGTCAAAGGCAACACCAACTTTGGCAAACTGAGAATCGTCCACCACGAGACCATGGTT
>CP092886.1:35982366-36016934 GCA_030710605.1 Cordylochernes scorpioides | reverse complement strand
TCGAGCTAATGGCGCTTGTTAAGTCCAGGGCAGGCTATCCTCCTAGCAACATTTTCCATCTATATTTTGGCTATAGATTTGGCCTAGCCATTTTGCCAGTTAAACACCTCTTTGCAGGGTTGTGAAGATCCCTTGTGGATCTCATGAAATAAAGTCTACTCTGGACTGACAAGGGCCATTAGTCCAAAACCATAGTCTCCATGTGGATGCTTCTCAGTTTGAAAAAGCTGGTGTTGTGGTTTTGTCACTGACTTGAGGCAACTACTTTGTAGCGGTAGTCAATCGATAGTATCTAGTTTTAATGTCTATTTTGATGGTAGAGGTAAGCTTTATTTTTATAAACTCTTATTTTATGAGCAGAGCTAGTATTAATTTTGATATTTAAATTTGGTACACAGCAAACTTCCCTCATTTGCCTATGATATTTTAGAAGTTTTAATATTTGTTTTACGCATTAAAATAATTGTTGATGTTTGTCTTTTCTAACATCTGTAATAATATAAATATAATTGTAGACAACATATAAAATTAGTTCTCTTGTCACTCACCTAGAGATGACATACATTTATCGGATAAAATATTTTATCCATAAATTGCAATTACTAGAGAGTAACAAATCAAATAATGTTACCATGACATATCCAAGACCTTTTTGAACTTAATGCAATTAAATTATTGGTCTTTCTAGTTAAATCAAGAAAGTATTGGGTAAATTCTGGAATAAAAAAAATCAATGATATTTTTTCCGATGAATGACACTCTGCTATCAGAAAGATTTAGCTGCATGATTAAGTGATGCTCTTTCATTATGTTACAATCGTGATTTTCTGTTTTTAAGCATAAATGATAACCTCCCACATTTTAAGATTCAGAATATTTTCATGTAAATTTTGTTTAGTTTAGTAGTGTGTACAACATACCTTGTTGAATAATAAAAAATAATAAAATAATTGCTAAAAAATGTCATCACTTTATAGTACAAATATTTTCTTTGTTAGGTTTTTCTAAAATAATCTTTTGTTTCTCTTTCTGGATGTTTTACCCATTTCCATAAATTCATTCTTATAGAGTTAAAAAAAAATTACAAGAATTGAGGCAGCAAAGCATTTGCCCTTGTGTTAGATATATAATTCACACCACAAAGAAATTATTCGTCTTGAGAACAATTGACCTTTTTGTTTTCTGGTTCATTTTTAAATTAGAGGTAAGTATTTTCACCTAACTTTTCTATCATTCTTCTCTTCATTTTTTTTTCTATGAAACTCTTATGATCTTAAATATTCTCAAAATATTTTCAAATGCCATAATTAAGGTATATTGCATGATGACAAATCATGTTATAAACAACATTATATTTGCTATGAGTTTAATACTATTCAAAAATACATTATGACTGTAGCAATGCTTCTACCAAATGCTTACTTGGTTCACTCATTTAGTCTTCTATAAAAATAAAGTCCACCTCTCCCATCAAAACAGACATAAAAAAAACTTAACACATGTATTGACCATCACTGCAAATAGCAGCCTCTGGTTGGTGACAAAGTCACAACACCAGCTTTAGCAAGCTGAGAAGCATCCACCTGGAGACCATGGTTTCGGGCTATGGACCTCGTCAGTCCAGTGTAGGATTTATTTCATGAGATCCTCAAGAGATCATGTGAAATATTCACAATCTGCCAAAAAGGTGTTTTGCTGGCAAAGGGGCTAGGTCAAATCTATGGACAAAATATGGACTGACGAGGACCACAGCCTGAAATCATGGTCTCCAGGTGGGCTCTTAGTTTTCCAAAGCTGATTTTATGCCTTTGTCATCGACCCAAGGCCACTAGTTTGCGGTGATGGTCAACAGGTGCCGTCTAGTTTTTATGTCCATTTTGATGGGAGAGGCAACCTTTATTTTAATATAGATCAATATCCTCTCAGCAAAATTTACATCATTTAGTCTTATTTATTAATATTCTTCTGTATAACTGATCTTTTTAAATTATGATAGTGTGTGTGTGTTTCACTAAGACAATTTCATTTTAAGAGGATATTCATAGAATCATATGGATAACCTTTTGTGAATCTTTCTCACACTATGTATAGGAGTTTTTTTTAATTATCCTAAGTGACTGCTTTTTATTCTCAAATGCATCCCATCCCTATACCACACATAGAAAGCAGTTTGACTTTGTATTTTACAAGGTGCCAGATCCCCTTTTGACTACTTCACCCACTAATGCTGTTTGGATAGGGCAAGAATCATTTAAACATTTTGAAAGTAGAAAGGTGCTCGAAAAAAACTTTCTTTTACATGTCTGGATTGTTAAAAATGCCCACAAAACCTCCCTAGAGAGTTGTTGGCCAGAACAGCTGCAAAATAAAGAAAGATATCGTATAAATGCAGATACAATTTTCATAAAACATTTTATATTTTGCACTTGGTGTGATATGACTAAGAAAACACAAACCAACAAGACTTAATCAGAATAAGCAATTTATATCTGACATTTTGGAACAGCTTTGTTACCATTTTCAGAAAACCATGCTAAATAAATGAATGAATGGACTGAAGATGGTAATAGTATTTTTACTGACACATCATATATAAATTACTTATTTCATCTTGTTTCCTTGTGATTCTTATCTATAATCCAAATTGTGTTGTATCACTCTATCATTTTGAGAAAAGTACTATGTTTGTACACAAATGGTTCTATAAATATATCTATCAGTGATTATGTAACTACTGCAGTTTGTAAATTTGATGGCATTTTTTTTCAGGCGGCTGGAGGGTCTGCTTTCCACCACACGAGGAACAGTGGCTCTGGGCGGACAAGTGGATGCAGCTGAACGCTATGTGGCCCCTACTGTTGTGATTGATGTTAGCCCTGATGATCCCCTCATGAAGGAAGAGGTCAGTATTTTAAAGAGTAATCAATACTCGACTACATTATTTCTTGGGTTTGTAGATATTTGGCCCCATTCTTCCAATCATCACTGTGAAAAATGAAGATGAAGCTATTGATATTATCAACAGTGGGCAAGTATATTTAATTGTGAAATTTAAAATATAGATGTGTTACACTAATCAACATGTTTACAAGTAATAAAAGTCTAAAGTCAAATAAAATTGCTTTATCTAAATCCTTGTGATGCTGATATACTAAATTTTAGGCTGGTTGATTAAAAAACAAATAGTTGTTCATTAGTTTTAAAAAAGAAAAGAATTCAATAGGCTCTATCTGTGCTATTTGTGTTTAAGGAACATTAAAAAAAATTAAGAGATAATTTTTCTTACTATAAATATTCAACATAAACATAGATCTTTTTTATTATCCTATGTATCATTATACAAGGTCACATTGGAACTATAAACATTGATTAAGTATGTGATCTGTTAAGGATTATGATAAAAGTCCCCTGTAGTTGCCCCATGCATGAGAAAAGAAGTTCTAGGGCTACTTTTTCCTCTTGCAGACAGGACAGGTTGGGAAGATCTGATTTGCCTAGTGTGCCCCATTGGAGAAGGGACAAGCACAAGGCATCTCTACAGAGCAAGTTGGTATTGATGATCACCTCTGGTCTCTCAGGTAGATACCACTAGTGAGTGTGGTTGAAGAGGTCCTCCTTCAGTTTCCTCTTCTGGTTTGACTTGAATTGGTCAAGGTCCAGGCTGTGGCTGGGCAGCTGTCTTTGCCACAGCATATCCGCAATTTACCATTCAGCCCAATATATGATGGAATCCATTGAAATGCTAGGGTTTATGTAGCTCATCCAAGTTAGCAGGAGACAGAGTCTTCTGCTGTCAATCCATCCAAATGAGTCAAAGCCAGGTTAATAGCCAGTAGCTCGGTGTTGAGGACTAAGCATCCTTTTGGATTATTCTGCTCCAGTTTCAAGGGTTGTCCATTTTTTTTATGTAGGCAGCATTCCCAGAATTTCCCTCCTTATCTTTGAAACCATCTGTATAGATCTGCATATATTCTTGGCCATATTCATAGATTTTTTCTAGAGCAGGGATTTTTAAAGGGTGGGTATTTCCATTTTGCTTAATGTTTATATTTCCTACAATAATATGTTAGTTGTGAATTGTTTTCTCTTATAGTTTGGTGAGATTTTGGGGTTTTGGAGGTGTTTATTAGGGAGAGCAGTGGGAGTTTGGTATTGGAGTACAGTGTGCGCATTGTGGCAATTTTTTTTCTTTATTCTGTTTAGGCATAATTTTTTATAAATCAGTCTACTTATTCAGTTTTTAATTTTTTTCAACAAATTTTGTCAAGTTCTTTTGCCATTTATTTAGAATTGAGGTCAGACCCGCTTCAAATTCTGCAATATTCCCTGAAGTTAGTTGTATTTTTCAAACCACATGTACATAATCCTGGCTGTAACTTATTGTAGTTCAACTATTTTTGTACTAAAGGCTTGTATCCAAATGGGGGATGCATATTCTATTAATGGTCTGATTATTGAAGTGTATATTATTTTTAATGTTTTTGTATTGACTTCCCAATATTTACCAGAGATGCTTTTTAGTAAGTAGATTGAGTCTTTTTTTCTTTTTTTTTTTGGCTCAAGTTTTTACATATTCAATATGTTTGTTGAAGAATAGGGAAAGGTCCAGTATGATTCCCAAATATTTGGGGTTTGGATTGTATTGGATGCTTTGGGCTTTCATTTGTATTTGAGGTGTGTGAGATTTAAGATGTTTGTCTTCTTCTTCTTTCTTATCTCCACTCAATCATATTAGGGTGTCAAGCTTGCAAAGCTTGAGACTTTCTGTTGACAACCATCATGATTGGGTGAAGTAGAATGCGTCTGCCTTTGTCATTAAGACTGGGAGCACTACTCAGTGGCAGGCCGACTTAGCTCCAAAAGAAATGTCCGCCTCTGACATGAGGAACAGACGCCATGTGCAGCTGCTCCTAACATGAAGTACAAACGCTGCTCATCCTGTATATCTGGATTAGGAGCCCTTACAGGATACTATCAGACGGGCCAGCTGAGCCCAGGTTTTTTAGTGAGCTTGTTACTGCTCCCCCTCCTCCTTTTTCATTCGGGGTTGGGACCGGCAAAGGCAGAGTTTAGATGTTTGTTGATTGTGAATATGAAAATTTCAGATTTGTTTGGGTTGATTTAGATTTTTAGTTTTCAGCTAATTTTGAGAGTTTATTGATTTATTAAGATAATTTTTTTCAGCATAGTCCAAGTTTGAGCGAGAGGTAAACACTAATAGATAATCAGAAAATAGTGAATTCTAAAATGTTTAATTTCATATAAATAACAATACACTGGAGGAAAATTAAATCCCTATCCCAGAGATCATACTAGGTTAATGAGATTTGCTTAACATCTTAGCTGATGATAAGGCACAATTTGGATTATAGGTTATAAACACAAGGTAAAAAGACCGAATCCAAATAAATAGTGTGTGACGTTTCGGTAACAGCATTGTTACCATCTTCAGACTGAAACGTCACACACCAATTATTTATTACCTTGATCTTATTGATAAAAATTATGCAAGTTTTAAATATTCTATTCAAAGATGGAAGATTGGTGTGCCAATGTGAATGTTTAAAATGGTCATTTTACATAAATATTTGTTAAGAGAGAACTCCATAGGTACAAGCCATGATAATCATGGTGGGTAGTTATCAACTGCCATTTACTGTAAGTGCACCACAAGCCTATATATGTAGCAAGAAATTTGCCTTTGCAATTAGAAAGGTGCCAGAGTAGCATTTAGTTTCACTAAACACAAGGTAATAAGACCAAATCCAAATAAATAGTGTGTGACGTTTCAGTAACAGCATTGTTACCGGAACACGACACACTATATATTTAGATTTGGTCTTATAACCTTGTGTTTATAATCTATAATCCAAATTGTGTGTGTGTCTTATCGTTTAATTGTCCTAATTAGTGGGGTTGGTCTTATTCAAGAAATAGGTCCACTTGAATAATTTTTTTGAAACAGGCTCAATATAAAGAGACAAAGGTCGCCTCTCCCGTCAAAATAGACGTCAAAACTAGACGCCATCTATTGACCGTCACCGCAAACTAGCAGCCTCGGGTCGGTGACAAAGCCACAACACCAGCTTTGTATAAAAGGCGTCTAGTTTTGAGGTCTATTTTGATGGGAGAGGCGACCTTTGTCTTTTTAGATCAATATCCTCCTGGCAAAATTTCCATCTATGCTCAATATATTTCAATTGTTTTCAGTTCTGGGTATTATAATATTAAAATATAATTATCATGTTTATGGATTGTGAAGAGAGGCACATTTTAATATTAAAACTCATAATATGCTCCCCACATCTTTCAATATGTATACTAAAATAACATTTTTTTCTATTTAATCTGTTTCTTGTTCCTAACATTCTGCTATGATTTCAGGGAGAAGCCCCTTTCACTCTACATCTTTGCCACAAGCTCCAAAGTGATAAATAAAATAGTTAACTCTACATCAAGTGGCAGTGTATGCGTCAACGACTCAATTGTTCACCTTTCAAGTAAGAAAAATGTTTTTTTTCTTAGTTTCAAATTTATCATAATCTAATTTTCAAAATTGAAAGAAATATATACAGTTAAACCTGTCTATAGCGCTCCCTCTTGGGACTCACCAAAATAGGGTGCTATAGACAGGTCACTTTTAATGTAAGTTGCATCTTACTATGTATTTAAAATCGGGCGCTATAGAGAGGGAGGTGCTATAGACAGGTTTAACTGTATATATATATTCTTGACTGTTGATAGCTTTCTTTGCTAATGCCATTATGGACTTGAAAATTTGAACACAATTTGACACTATGTTTTTTAAAAATAATATTGCACTCATGAACAAAACTTAGTGGAAATGTCACTGGTTGTTTATTTTTTGAAGGAAACAGCAGCAATTTCGTTCACACTTGGTCATCTTGTGTGTCTTCAATAAAGGTCACTGTGTATCAAATTTCTATCAGAGTTAATGTCTGAATTTTCAAAAAAAAAAAAACTAATCCCTGGAAGCCTGATTTTTTTACCTTAAAATTGATACAGAGAATTAATTTATGGAATAGGTATCCTTGTGCATATTTTTTACACCTATAGAGGGTATGTGTGAGTCTCATATGAATGTATTTTAAAATACTATTAAAATTTGATCTAATATGCTTATATACTTAGTTAAATGATTAGGCACAATTTGGATTATAGATACAAGGTAATAAGACCAAATCCAAATAAATAAATAAATAGTGTGTGACGTTTCGGTAACAGCGTTGTTACCATCTTCAGGCAAAAGTACTGAATGAGAAAAAAAAACATGCTGTGGTAAAATTTCTCACTCAGTACTTTTGTCTGAAGATGGTAACAACGCTGTTACCGAAACGTCACACATTATTTATTTATTTGGGTTTGATCTTATTACTTTGTGTACCTAAAATAACATTAAATGAGTTTGTTATAATAATTAGTTGTTTTTAAATATTTTTCCAAGTTAAAAATGGTCAAACAAAATAGACTTATTCAATAAATTAATCCCTTGTACATATAAAATTACAAAGAAAAACCATCCACAGGGATACTATTAAAAGAAACTCATCCTTGAATTGTTCAATTTTCTTTGTAAAAATCCCCCAAACAACACTCAACAATTGTCTACGAAATTATACATTAAAGTATTTTGTGCCCTCTTAACAAACTTAGGGAAGATAAATGACAAGTTTTTGATAACTAAATTTCATCGCTACCTTTCCAAAATAAAGAGACTTGATGATTTGGAACTAACTCACCTAGCTTATAGCCCAGATTGTGCTTAAATGTAATATTTTCAGGTCTATGGCTCGCTTCCCACATTGTAAGAAATTTAGAAATCAAGAAGAGGTGTAAACTAAGAAAAGTTCTTTTATTTATTCATTTAAAAGAAACACATTGCCAGTAAATTTATTTGTACACAATTTTAACAATAGATGGCAATTAAATTTATATATATATAATATATTTGTTATGAAACCATATTTGCAGAAGAGCTTTGCTCGATGTATTACCTTGAAATTATATGTACAGTAAAACCCCGCTAAGACGAACCATGGATATAACGAACCTTCCCTTATAACGAACCCATCGAAAATCCCAATTCCATTCCATTAAAATTACCATCGTTATAATGAACTTTTCACTTTTCAAACTAGCGAACTATCGCTATAACGAACCCAATTTTGGTCCCAAAATATTAAATTCTATCAAAAATACCATGCTTATAACGAACTTTTAATTTTAATTCTAAAATTCCAAAATTATAATTTTCAAAACTAATTAAAATTTTGTGTGAGCTCTAGCTCACAGATCGCAATTCAAAACAAAGAATTTAGCGACATTGGGTGTTTTTATTTACGTTCTATTTTTATACTGCGCTCTTTTATAAATTTTTCATGCCTTATTGAAAACTAAATTTCTTAGCTCTACATTAGGAAAATTCCTTAAAACATGATTTAAATTATTAAGACCAGTTTTAAAAGATAATGGAAGTGCCAAAGAAAAAGTCGCTCGTACCAAGATATCACTTGAAAAGAAATTAACCATCATAAAAGCTATTGAGAGTGGTACATCGCAAGCGGAACTTCGGATGAAAATGAAAATGAGCAAAAGTAGCATTTCTACGATATGGGGCAAAAAAGAAGACTATAAAAAAAAAAATGCTACAAAGAGGAATCAATCCCAACTATTGCCGCTATCGTCAGTGTCATTTTAAAAAATGATTTCTTTGCTAGATATGAAACCAAATTTTTGAGGAATATGTTAAAGCAGAAAAAAATAACAGACTTCTTCAAGTAATCCTTTGTATCCTATATTGTAATATAATATTTATTTATATAAAATATATTTTTATACCTTTTAAAATATTATTAATAAAGTTTTTATTTAATTTTTATATATAAGGTATACTTTTCTTGGATTTTTTTGACATATGGGGGGCAGGTTGCATTTATACTAATTAAATTATCAGAGGAACTGATCAAAAAGGCAATATTTTCACATGATTTTGTTTTTATTTTAATATACAGCTTTAATATATAGAAATAGGTTAATTTTTAGGGGGAAAAAAGCAGCCAATATTAAGAGGTAGGCTTCTTTTTTTTTTTTGCGCATGCCCTTTAATTATATCCTCAAAAAAAATTAAATACCCAACCGTGGCTATAGTGAACCGTGGCTATAGTGAACCAAAAGTCCCGTCCCAATGGGGTTCACTATAGAGGGGTTTTACTGTATGTACCTCTACAGACCTATAAACTTATGTCTATAGTTCACTAAACACCCCTAAGCTGCCTTCCATAGAAAATACAGGGTATATCCCAAACCAATCCAATACAATAGTAGAGCGGTCTAGCGATTAATTTGGCGAAACCGCTGAGAGGGTTCACTACTGATGAGCCAAGCCCTCTCATTCAATAACTTATATCGTTGCAGTTGATGATATTATTTAACAGAAACACATTGCCAGTGAATTTATTTATACAAAATTTTAAGAGGTTCCTTTTTCCAAGCCAAGAAGAGGTTGCTATCAGGTTAGAAATCAAATTTTAGCTCATTGTTAGCTAAATACTAAAAAATACTTTGAATTTATGAACTTATTTTTAGATATAGTAGAAACTCCATAAGATGATACTCTCTACAAAGGACATTTTTCATTGCCAAAATTATCATTTTTACTAATTAATAATTCTTCGGTTAAAGACACTTCACTCTAAAGGACACTGGCTTCACAACCTTGTGTTCTTATAGGGAGGTTCTACTGTACACTTATCAATTAAGTATCTGTCTCACACACCAAGGATATCAATATTTAGGACTAACCCTCTGCACTTCCTAAATCACTCATCTAGGAATCTCTTCTTATAAAACCAAAGTTATGTGATTTCCAACACTAAAGAGTATTTGTATTTTTTTTTTGCTTATCCCTAGTACATGTGGTACAGGCCATGATAATCATGGTGGGTAGAAGAAGTAGGCGACTGCTTTTTACTGTATGTTTCACATGTCTACACATGTGAAAAGCAGTTCGACTTTGCACTTACAAATGTGCCAGAGAACCGTTTGGTTACTTGCACTCGCTGGTGAGGTTGGACTTTTACAAGAATCGGGGGCCATTGGAGCATTTTTAAATTTTTTTTTTAAACAGAAAAAAAAGTGTCCAATGCTGGAATTGAACCCGGGTCGTAGCGGTCGAAAACCAATGTATTTGTATTAATTATATACAGTAGAACCTCTCTCTCTCCCAGTAAAGGACACCTAGTTGCAGAGCCAAAGTGTCCCTCAGGAAGAGGTGTCCTCTTACTGGAGAGTTGCTAAATAGTAAAAATGGTATCTTAGGCGATGAAAACTGTCCTTTATAGAGAGGTTCTCATAGTGGTTCTACTGTATATAGAAAAAAAAAATTTTTTTTTTGCACTTTATTATGTGAAAAACTAAGAAAATGCTCATGTGTGCCGTCAGGAAATGCTCTTTATTATATATATATATATATTATATACTCTTTTATATAAATTCAATTGCCATCTATCGATAAAATTTGTGACAAATAAATTTACTGGAAATGTGTTCCTTTTCAATAATATCATCAAATATTATCTCTACAGACCTTATTGCAATGATATAAATTATTGAATGAGAGGGCTTGGCTCAACAGTAGTGAACCCTCTAACCAAATTAATCTATAGACCGCTCTACTATTGGATTGGTTTGGGATATACCCTGCATTTTCTATGGAAAGCAGCTTAGGGGTGTTTAGTGAACCTATGAACAGAAGCTTACTGATAAGCCAAGCCCTCTCATTCAATAATTTATATCATTGAAGTAAGGTAAATATTTGATAAAATTATTGAAAAGAAACACATTGCCAGTAAATTTATTTGTTACAAATTTTATATATTATTAGATTATAACATGATAAGATATTATATTGATCCTTAAGGTGGGGCGTACTGATAATAGTCCTAAATTTTATTGGTTTTAATAGTAAAAATATTGATATGTGTACTGTATTTAGAGGTAAAGTCTATTCTCCTTACAAATAAATTGTTTAAAATTTTCAAACTTTTTGTGTAGTTTTGGAGCTCCCATTTGGTGGAGTTGGACACAGCGGTTTAGGAAAGTACCATGGGAAGGCTTCCTTTGATGCATTCTCTCATCCCAAGTCTGTGCTCCGGCGATCCTTCACTCCAGTTGGGGAAATGCTAGGAAAGTATGTATCAATTATGGTTACTCTTTATAATTATTTTTTGTTTAATTACTATATCACAACAAGACTTTTGTGTCACCAATTCTTTTGTATCACTATTACAATAATGGTGATATTTGCCATGTTGTCTACGGGGCTTTTTACAATTTTTCTGAAGAGAGTACTGCTTTTGAAGGCTATCACTTATCAGGAATGACCATGAAAATAGCTAGCACCTAAAGGGTTAATAAATGCAGACTATATAAGACAATTGGCCTAATATAATTGTAGAGCACTATGGATATTTAACTGGCAAAATTGCTGGTTGGGTTCACCACGGTTCAAAATCACTTTATTAGGTACCGCTCAACAAGAGCAACCTAGTTTATGATAATTGAAACAATGAATAATATGTGAGTTATTCACATATTAAACAAAAGGTTAACGTGGGATTAAATCCTGGTTCATGACTGTCGGGAATCGAGGGTGTTACCCACTCGTCCACCGACTTTTTTATTGGGTTCACCACTGATGAAGCTCTTATTCATTTCAATTTTTACAATTGTACTAAAAGGTCTGTAAAAAAGTTTTTAACCCTTAACTGGACAGGTTGGGTTGATTCCGCCCATACATAAACTTAATATAGGAAAAATATATATTTTTCGCTAACTGAGAACTACCAGCTTTCATGTATTCTAATTTTACAGTAATACAAACAATTTCCATCCATTGTTTCTAAATATCAGTTTTGGGAGGGGGGTTAAATTTGCATGGGGGGCAGAATCTGCCCAGGCCGTCCAGAAGCGTAAAATTTTTCGTGTCAGTGTTAGCTTGTGGCTCATACTTGAGTCTCTATCTTCCACTCTTTAGCTTCCGTTCATAACACTTCTTTCTTTGAATAAGTAGAATTATCAACCAAGTCAACAGAGAGAACTATGTCTGCCAGCCCAAAATATATATAAGTTTTAGAGATTAGTCGACCACACTTTGGAAGAAATACTACAGCAGACAATTGGTTCACTTAAGTAGAATTAGTTGATAAGTTGAAAGAACGTGGCCTTACATATTTAGGAACGATGAGAAAGAACAAATCTCAGATTCCACCAAAATTTCAACCACACCCTAATAGAGAATCAGGAACATCTACTTTTGGTTTATATGGAACAAACACATTAGCCTCCTATGATCCCAAAATAAGAAAATCATTAATCAGATTGATAGAAAGAATAAAAAAGAAAGAAGTAATTTTTTTGGTGATCTTGGGGGAGCATTGACTGATGAAAACCTGGCCAAACATAATCTCAATTCTCTCCCTCTGGAAAATTACAGACAACAATTCAAGAAGAATTATGGTTCAAGTACATCAAGGGAATCTATGATGCCACAATAATCTGATACTCCAAAAAGGTGCTACAAATTTCCATCAAAAAAAATGTGGTAAAAAATAAAAATGCTTTGCTCTGTATGTCAACTAAGCGTTTGCAAAAAAAAACACTTCTTAATAATTTCTGTAAACTGTAAATAGATCATATTTAGAATTTTTAAAAGTCAAAATCTGTATATTAGCATTTGTATTCATTAAATATTTTTTGAATATTGATTTCAATCATTATTTAGCGCTTATTTCATAAAGTTACCTAAGTGGGTTGAATCAACACAAACCCGTCCAGTTACGTAAGAAAAAATCACCCGTCCATTTAAGGGTTAACTAAAAAAAAAAATGTAGCAATACAAATTTCTCTCAATTTTCAGAAATAGAGGTTGCTAATGGTGCTATCTTTCTATTTCAGCCTTATTTCTAGAGAGCCATATAAACACAGTAGTAGGTGCCTTTCTGGCTTGTATTTAAATGTTTCTAATATAAAATGTTCAATGGGGGTCGGTGGAAGGATGATCTAAACCGTTGGTTTTCGATCGCTACGACCCGGGTTCGATTCCCGAATTGGACACTTTTTTCTGTTTAAAAAAAAAAAAATACTCCAATGGCCCCCAATTCTTGCAAAAGTCCAACCCCACCAGCGAGTGCAAGTAACCAAACGGGGCTCTTGCGCATTTGTAAGTGCATAGTCGAACTGCTTTTCACATGTCTAGACATGTGGTGCACTTACAGTAAAAGCAGTTGCCTACTTCTACCCACCATGATTATCATGGCCTGTACCACGTGTACTAGGGATAAGCAAAAAAAAAAAGTTCAATAAAATAAGAGCTTCGAATTTAGTTTAATCTGTTATTATTATTATCCTATTATATAATTATACAGGGTCACATGGAAACTGAACTCATGGATTTATTTATAATCTTGGTAGGGTTTTGGAATATAGGTCCTGTCTGTTTAGCGTCAGTGTGTAAGAGATCCTGATAATACATATTCAATAAATAAACACTTTTTTTTTTTTATAAAAAAAAAAAAGTAAATGATTTATTTCAAAACATGCTCAAATCAAAATTATGTCATTTTGCATAGCTAACTATTTTTAGTTAATATCTTATTATATATAAAATATAAGGAGTTTTATTAAAAATCCATTTTTGATGTTTTTTTCAGAGGACGCTATCCACCCTACTCAACCAGAAAGTCTGAAACTCTCAAGCTTTTGCTGAAAAGAAGGCCAAACATGGTTCCTAATTGGACAGGAAGCATGGTTATCTTCCTCCTTGGTGTGGGAACAGCCATTCTCATTCATGTTCTGATTCGGGTAAAGTATAACTTACATTAAATCTTTTACTCTAGTAAACATGGTGCAACTATATATTAACTAATATAAAAATTTGTCACATTATCTCATTACTCATCTGTGATGCTCCAATGGCCCCCGTTTCTTGCAAAAGTCCAACCCGACCAGTGAGTGCAAGTAATCAAATGAGGCTTTGGCACATTTGCAAGTTCGAAGTCGAACTGCTTTTCACATGTGTAGACATGTGATGTATACTTACAGTAAAAACAGTCATCAACTTTTACCCACTATTAATATCATGGTCTACCATGTGTACTAGGAATAAGCAAAAAAAAAATCTGGGAAATATATGCTTTCTAGGCTCAAATATGCATCCAACCAATGTTTCTAAGCTGTTAAGGTGATTGGAAAATAGCCAATGATTCAGGATGGAAATCTCACTCCGTAGAAAATCATTTTGCATTCCTACCCAGAAAAAGCCAGGATAATTCAACAGTAGATTATATGCTTATGCTCTGTATTTCTACCATTAGGTTTAACTAAATTTGATTCCATGAAAAAAAATTAGAGGACGAAAAGTTTCATTAATGGTAAATCATTCCACAAGCTTTCAAACCTTTTTGTCTTTCAACTGGTGAAAAATTACATGGAACGCTGAGAGATACATAAATGATCTTATATACATACTGGGGCAATGATATTATATAATTGATTTAACCCTTATCGGTCCACAAGCCAATGTCAGTGGCTTTGTGTTAGGGCTCGCAACTCGGCCGCAAGCCACTATATTGGCTTCTGTGTAAACAAAGGATGGGGGGAGACTGGCACCAATGTCGCATTTTCTGGAAATCACATGGGATTCTTGTTGAATCATCATCCATGCCCTCTCACATTAATTTGTTACTTATTTTGCTTGCATTTAAAAAATAAACCTTTTCAACGTCATTTCTATGTTCGGATCTCCTTTTTTGGATGATTCTTCATCAATTGAAACTGATATTAGTTCCCAAGCTACCAAAATTTTCATGAATTTGAAGAGTAGCTCATTTTGAACAGCTAGACGTTTTCATATTTTCACAAATATTTTACACAAATTTCGCCTATATTGAAGAAATTTCTAGAATGCAGAGTTACCTATTTGAGACCATTATGCCAAACATGATGAATGTTTACCAGAAAGGGAGCACTAATTACCAATGAGCTAGTAGCAAAAAGAAAAGTATCATCTGGGCAAAGGTTCAATGTAATGGTCAGGAAGGGCTTTTGTCTGGTTTATACTTTTGAGTTTTTGGGAAACAAAGGCTTCCAATTCCAGTTTTTGATCCTTGTTCTTTATGTTACTATAATGTACTATATTTCTTGATATAGTTTGAAAGTGTACCTGTTATGTATAGAGTTGTGCTGATATATTAAAGATTTTTTTGCCACAGATTTCTACACAGCTGTGATGCTCAGTGAGGCATAATCCCTACTGTTCTACCCATCTCACCCATGTAGAATGCATTGCATCCAGTGCATGAGGCAGAGTAGGAAGCATTTGAATGGTAAAGGGGATCTATTGTTGTATTCTTGGTGATGGGATGTCTCAGTCTATGGACTAGGTCGGGGGTGTTGCTGAAATATGTTTGTATTCGAAATTTACTTAAGGTTTGAGCTATGGAGTTGGATATGAGATTACACAAGTATGTGGCTTTGTTAACTTTTTAGTTTCAGGGTAAATTTTAGAGATGAAAAAAATGCTACTGTATAAAGGATAGAGGATAACCTGTATGTTGGGGTGCCTGATGTTTGTTTTTTACGGAAGCCTTCTTCTTCTTTCTTATCTCCACTCAATCATATTAGGGTATCAAGTTGTGACCCTTGATGGTGTCTGTTAGACAACCAATAATGACTGGGTGAAGTAGAATGCGTCTGTCTTTGTCATTAAGACTGGGAGCACTACTCAGTGGCAGGCCGACTTAGCTCCAAAAGAAATGGCTGCCTCTGACATGAGGAACAGACGCCATGTGCAGCTGTTCCTAACATGGAGTACAAACGCTGCTCATCCTGTATCCCTGGATTAGGAGCCCTTACAGGGTACTATCAGTGGGGCCAGCTGAACCCAGGTTTTTTAGTGAGCTTGTTACTGCTCCCCCTCCTTCTTTTTCATCCAGGCTTGGGACCGGCAAAGGCGGAGTTAAAAGGTTGGAAGCCTTAAAGAAGGCAGAGAAAAGTGGGGTGTTTGAGTTCCTTTTGAAAGTTTTCTTCTGACATTGATTTCAAAGCTGATTGTGGGGTAGTGAGAGAATAAATGGGTGTATGTTGGATTGAAGTTATTTTAATAAAATACAGTTATATATGGAATTTTTTGTGCTAATTTATATGGTCAGAATATCTAAAAATAGAGTGACATTAATATATTCTGATTATATAAAAGGGCGTACCTGGATCTGTAAAGAAAAAAAATGTTTTTTTTTTCTTTCTTTACAGATCCAGGTACACCCTTTTATATAATCTTAATTAATGGATCGCCTTTTGACTCAAATTATTATATTCTATTTATAGAGATAATAAAATATTTGAGTTGTAGGGTAATTTTTTAGGCAAATACATAAGACATCATGATGTATTGATGCCAGAGAAAGTTAGTGGAGTGATGTCTGTAGTTATCCAGGAATCGAAGTCAGACACTAAATGATTTCTGCTCCATTGGTCAATAGAGAGCTACCCATTAGAGAGCCTTGGATCTGCTTGAACATTTGCCTTTTGAAACCAAACACATTCATGTCTGGGAATGCTCTGATACGTGGTATGAATTTTATGATGTTTGCTGTGTCTGTGTTTAAGTCTGTAAAAAGTAATTTTCCTATACTATCCAATATGAGAGAGTGTGGTGCACTGACACCTCAGCCATCATAAAAATCACACAACAGAGCATGCCTAGACATGAACTTGTTGGCATTCAATAAACAACTGCTCAAGCAGATCCGAGGCTCCCCAAATGGTAGCAGTCTATCAATCATTGTAACAGAGATTGTCATGTCTGACCTAGACTCTTGGATCAACTCCAGACATCACTCATATCTTTCTCAGGTGTTGATACATTGATGCTGTCTCGTGTATTTGCCCAAGGAACCAACCCGACCTCATTGTAGACACTTTAAATTCCTGCAACCCAAACATTTCATTCTGCCTAGAAATTGAACATATATAATCATATCATTCCATTTTTAGATATTCTGATCACATAAATAAACACCATATCTATGCTTTATAAAAAATAATCTCACACAAACATACAACCATTTATTTTCTCACTGACCAATCAGCTTTGAAATTAATGTCAGAAGAAAACTTACAAGGCTACTCAAGGCTTTCGAAAAACAAACATCATCAGGCCCCTCAATGCATCAATCTATCTTCTATCCTTCATACAGAAGCATTTTTTCATCCCCAATATACCTCGAACAATTTGCATAATCCCATATTCTTCCATATACAACTCCATAGCTCAATCCTTGAGTAAATTTGGAATCAAAACATATTGCAGCAGGCCTCTGACCTAGGCCATAGACTGAGACATCCCCAAGAATACAACAATAGATCCCCTTCACCATTCCAATGCTGTCTACTCTGCCTCATGCACTGGATGCAATGCTTTCTACATGGGTGAGACAGGTAGAACAGTAGGGATTATGCCTCACTGAGCATCGCAGATGCATAAAAATCTGTCACACACAAAAAAAAAACTTAATATATCAGCACAATCATATGACAAGGCACATTTTACACCTAAGCCAAAAACAACTAATAAAATAAGCACAAAAGACTTGATTGGAAGCCTTTCACAAAAATTCAAAAGCATAAACCAGGCCATAGACCTTCCTGGCCATTTCAGCAATATCCCAGTCTTTATCAAGATAATAGTTTTTATTTATTAACATTGCCTCATCTAAAATTATTGCTCCCTTGCTGGTAAACATGCTTCATCCCTTTTTTTGTAGACTATTTTTTTGAAAAAAAATATATATACAGTAAAACCTCTCTATAGTGAACCCCAATGGGACAGAGCTTTTGGTTCACTATAGCCACAGTTCACTATAGTCACAGTTTGGCTATATATATTGAGACGTTACAAAAAACAATTTTCAATTGTACATAAATTCCTTTAAAATGTTACTTTAATTTTTCATATGTTTATTTTCAATTTCTTTTTCCATTCATTAAAGGTCAATGATGTACATACTAAATTAGTAAAAACTCAATAAAAACGATATGTAAAAATACACATAAACAAATGGCTTGTAAAAGAAAGCAGCAATAAATGAGTTTAGGCAAAATGTCTATTTCATTAACAAACATTTCACTTTTAAAATAATAAACTTTAAAAATAAAGTTTTACTAAACTAAAATTAGCGTTTTAAAAATAAAAACGTGGCAATATATATATATATTTTTTTTTTTTTTTACTTTTCAAAATTTTTAGACCATATAATTAAAGGACAGCCATACACACTTGAAGGGGCTGCCTCTTAATAGTGGTCACTTTGTTTTAATTCCCTTAATTGACCAATTTCCTTATATTAACACTAAATAATAAGATTAATAATTTATGATAGGTTCTTCTTATCATTAGCATACATATATCTCTCTGTATAATTTAAAAATCAAGACAAATCCTAGGCAAAGTTTAATTAATTATATATCCAAAGATATAAAATGATTTTAAAACATCTATCACATTATATAATACAATGTTTATTTGAAAAAATGGCTCTAATACCTTGTTGCTTCAAAGCACTCTTCAAGCATTGCACCTTTCAAATAAAGTTAATAAATGTTTTTCTTCCATTTCCATGTTTCCACATATTCTTCTTAAGTCTAGATTTCGTTTTTGAACCTGTCATGCAAACCATTGCTGGCTTTAAATTCACCATATTTCATGCCAAAAAAATAATTTTGTTGCATCACGGGCCCGATTGCGCAAAAGTAGAGCTTGATTCCTCTTTGTAGCAATTTTTAATAGCCTTCTATTTTATCGCTTATAATAGAAAAGTTATATTTTCTTATTTTGACATGTTCTGAAAATTTTCCTGTGTTGTTTCACTTTGAAAAGTTTTGAAAATGCCTTTTTTTTCCCAAGTAATAATGTTTTTGTTTTTAGAAAGCCTTTTTTAAAATTTATTTTGGAAGCCATTTGCATTTTTTCTATTTCAAATTTGATGGTTTCAAAGATATTCTATTTAATAAATGCAGTTGGCATGCAGTTGCAGTTGTAGTGGGAATTATTAAAAAAAAAAAAACATTAGAGGAAACTTTAAGGGAGGAAAAATAAAAATGGCTGACATTTGATTAAAATATTTTCCTTATAAAAAAAAAACTTCCTGGTATACACTGCACAAATATACCCAGCCAAGGAGAAGATAGTTGTGTTCAATCTTTATATTCTCCTCAAAATCCCCACTCTTTATTATTGTGATTATATTGATCCAAGTTTTAGGAATATATACATTTGGAGGGGAAATATCATCCAGGAATGTTTATTGTAAAAAATATATATTAATATATTCAAGAAGCTTATCCTTGTATGAATTTTTTCCCCACTCATATGATACAAGGAATTATAATTTTTGAACGAGGGTCAGTGGAAGGATGGTCTAAACCGTTGGTTTTCGACCGCTACGACCCGGGTTCAATTCCTGCATTGGGCACTTTTTTATGTTAAAAAAAAAAGCTCCAATGGCCCCCGATTCTTGCAAAAGTCCAACCCCACCAGTGAGTGCAAGTAACCAAACGGGGCTCTGGCACATTTGTAAGTGCAAAGTCGAACTGCTTTTCACATGTGTAGACATGTGGTGCGCTTCCAGTAAAAGCAGTCACCTACTTCTATCCACCATGATTATCATGGCCTGTACCACACCACGTGTACTAGGGATAAGCAAAAAAATAAAAAATAATTTTTGAATATGTAAATTACCATAAATGCTTAACTTGACAATATATCCAAATAATGCTATCTTTATATATTATAACTATATCCTATTTATAGTGCACTTCTCTGTCAAGATCACAAAATACCTTTATAATAAAATTTGACCTAATCAGCAATCTATTGAAAATAGGAAAGAAAACATACCCCTATTTCTATATTATAATTTAAAAGTTTCACTGTATACATGAAAAGGTTTTAAACACAAGGTAATAAGACCAAATCCAAATAAATATATAGTGTGTGACATTTCAGTAACAGCATTGTTACCATCTTCAGAAAAAAGTACTGAATCAATGAAGATGGTAACAATGCTCTTACCAAAATGTCACACACTATTTATTTGTTCGGATTTGGTCTTATTACCTTGTGTTTATAATCTATAATCCAAATTGTGCCTTATCATGAAAAGGTTTTATTTCCATCAAATGATTAAATAAGCATCCTCATTTGCATTTTAATAAAATGTATTTATATATTTAAAATTCCTTTTTAAAAAAGAATATAAAAACATAAACACAGGTAATAAGACCAAATCCAAATATTATTTGATGTCCACTATGAGGAAATACATTTAAAAAAAGAAATATCTTCAAGACATTCCTCTCTCACATTGAGATAAGATATGGAAGGAGTCTGATAAATATTTGGAGACCATTTATCGTTTTATTATCAGGATCACTGTCTCACCACCAATGGATGAATATAGAAGTTCTGCTGCAGACATTTTCTAAAAAATGAAGTACATTTGCTATACATTTTTTTTTTTGCATTTATAGATTACAAACACAAGTTAAGACCAAATCCAAATAAATAAATAGTGTGTGACGTTTTGGTAACAGTGTTGTTACCAAAATGTCACACACAATTTATTTATTTGGATTTGGTCTTGTTACCTTATGTTTGTAATCTATAATCCAAATTGTGCCTTATCAATTTATAGATTAGATACATCATCAATGCATTTCATAATGAATAAAATAACCCCAAACTACATTATTAACTGTATTGGCTCATCAATTGATGAGCTCTACTCATCCCCAGCAGACACCAACAAAAACCTCACGCTCTACAGGCTTGATACCCTAATATGATTGATTGTAGATAAGAAAGAAGAAGATAATGAATAATTGTTAATTTTTGCTCTTAAAATGTCAAGAAAGTTAGAGAAGATACAATTCTTTAATGTTCTTAGTGAATACCTGTTGGTAGTACGATACAAAGAAACAACATCTATAAGCAATAAGGCACAATTTTTTTTTTTTGCTTATCCTTAGTACACATGGTACAGGCCATGATAATCATGGTAGATAGAAGTTGGCGACTGCTTTTACTCTAAGTGTACCACGTCTACATATGTGAAAAGCAGGGCAAGGCACAATTTGGATTATAAATTATAAACACAAGGTAATAAGACCAAATCCAAATAAATAAATAGTGTGTGACGTTTCGGTAACAGCGTTGTTACCGAAACGTCACACACTATTTATTTATTTGTATTTGGTCTTATTACCTTGTGTTTAACATCTATAAGCCTTAATTTAACACAGGTTTTTGAAAGTGTAATAATATTCCTAATTACCTTTTATATATATTACTGAAAAAGGAGAATAAAAATAGCTTGCAAAAGTAAAGTAAAAGGATACTAGACTCCAAGACTCATAATGGTTCAAAATCAAAATTCTCTAATTTAGTGATATTTTTAAATAAATATATTGATTTAACTATTAAGGGGGGGGGGGGGGACTGATTAACATTAGTGTGAGGTGTGCTCAAGTGCAGCCTCCAATACCAAATGAGTTTAGGGTTTCACCATAGCAAATAATAAAAAAAATGTATTATTTTTTCAAGAAATTGAATCTCTATTTTCCCTATAATCTTTAAAATATGACATGAAAAACTTAATATAGTTGAAGCTGTCTAAAATATTTGTTTTGTTTCAGGCTTTTGGAGGACCTTCTTATTGATGTAACATATTAAAGACATTTCAAATCATTTTGGTGTGTTACATATATATAATAAAATACTGTTGTTTAAAAGTAATTTCTGTCTCTTTTATTATGAAATATTAATATGGTAAAGCAGTCACATTATATATATATTTATTATAAATTTTGTACTCTATTGTCAACAAATGCTATTAACATGTCAAACAATACATCAATTGTGATTATTTATATTTTTTTGTTATTGTTTTTGTTAGTGTCCATCAAGTCGAGTTCAATTCTTGGTGACTATATGGAGTTTTCTCCAATTTGATCTGTTGGTGACCATCATTCTCCGTTTATCATCACAGTCCTTCCAATAGCTTCCTTGACCCCTTCCAGCCAACTCAAGCGTTCTTCTTCCTTCAATTTTTCCAACATCAACCTATTTTCTAATCCATTTACTTTTGTTATGTGTCTGAAGTAGGTCAGTCTTTGTTTATATATTTGGGATTCTAGAGATCTCCCACGATTAATTTCATTTAAGAATGAAATATTTGTCCTTTTTTATATATTTGTTCATGTCACTCTGAGTATCTTTCTCTATGTCCACATTTCAAAAGCTCCAATTCTTCTTTTATGAAAGACCAGCTCTCACATCCATAAATGGCCATAGAAAATACAAAAACCTCTACAATCCTCTAGCACAAAAGGGAACCAAATGAAAGCTAGGATAAGCTTTCAACTTGATTCTTCTGATGAAAAGGACACTTGTCGTTGTTTTTTTATCCCCTTGTGTAAAGATTACATGAATTCCATGAGTTCTTGCTCCTCGAGCTGTTTTATGATGAGCAGCAGCCTTTCCCAAAGGTCCTGTTTAGTGCATCTAATGCAAGCCAAAATATGTTCTGGAGCTGCAGGTGCCAAGCTACTTTTTATGCAAATAGGATAGATTTTGTTGCTATTTTCTATCTTCAATGGCTTGAGATGGTCTGTTCTTGTTAGTGTTGTTTGATGCTGTATTTTTGAGGTTCAGAGCTCTTCCTGGGTCCACTTCACTGTACCAGCTGTGCTTAGGTGGGATCCTCCAGTTCTTGTTTATTTTTGTTTTGGCAACTGTCTCTATTTCTTTAAAAGTAAGTTTATTTTTCTGTGGCAAAGTTTCTCTTGTGCCTTTTTTTTTTTGCTTGTGCATCAGCAGCCTTATTGCCTTCAATGCCAACGTGTGAGGGTATCCATTGAAGATGAATTTTTGAGGTTTTTGAGAGTTTTTGGAAATAACCAATTATGTTCCTGCTTACTTTGTTTCTTAGTTCCCCTGAAATATTCTTATCCTTGTTTTTAAAAAGCAGAAGAGTCAAATTTATTTGGCCAACATCATAGATGGAAGAAGGCACTGGAAAACTACTTTTGTAGCAAGAACTGCTGGGGAAACTATTCAGGCAAAATATCTAATTGGAGAATATTTGTTCATATAGCGCCAAAAGTTGAACTCAACTTGATGAACACTAATAACAATTTCCAGCATGAGTCTGCAGCTCTTAGAATGGTGAGATAAGAGGGGAAAGAAACACCACAAAAATAACACTTGACAACACACACATATATATTTTTTTCCCCTGGTAATTTAAAAAATAAAAACAGCGGGGCTCAATAATAATGAAATTTGAAATTTATGTGAATTCATGTTAAGCAACTGATGATGATTGTGCTTTAAAAAAGTTATTTGCATACGTTTCTTTTTTTTTTTTTTGGGGGGGAAAAAATGAACTTATTTAAAATTAGGAATACTTAATTTATTTGTAGTTATTTTCGTACACAAAAGATTGAAAGTTGGGTCATCTGCAGCCCCTGGAAGCTTTGTTTATAGGATTTCTGACAGTGATACTTTTTTGACAGTCTCTTTGAAGGTTCCAGCAGTATATATATAACACAGGTCTACAAAACTCAAAGTAGTTGTACCTTATAGCATATATATATCGGGATTCAGAAAAAAAACTCTGAGAGATATTTGATGCACAGTGATAAATATCCCTGTGCATCAAATATCTCTCAGAGTTTTTTTCTGAATCCCGATATATATATGCTATAAGGTACAACTACTTTGAGTTTTGTAGACCTGTGTAATCTGCCAGCATGTGGGTGGCCCATCTTCCCTGTTATAAATCTTTAATGGTTATGATAGCCCGGTGAAAACTTTCATCTTGCTCCTCACTCCTATCACCCAAATTGTCAGGAAAGAAGTCCAAGTGGCTATGCAAGTAATGCACTTTTATACTCATATTGTATCCAACATTTTGAAGTTTGTAGCTTTTGCTCTAGATTTTACTCTGGACTGTAGCCACCCAAAAAGTTTTGAATAACCAAGATGAACTAGTTTAAAGCACCAAGTTCAAGTTCATTCATGGAGATGCTAAGATTGGGTAATTTATGAACTGCCATATCTGAGGCCCAGCAAGAACACCAGCCATAATTTTTTTTTTCAGTCTAGGAAATTTATGCTCTATGTATTGAAAATAGGACACATAATGTTTAAGGGCCCTAACAAGCTGTTTCAGAAACACTAATTTTATATGAAGTGAGAGCAGAATGATTTTTCTCAAGAAAAGAGAGGCGGCGTATAAATGATTTTTCTTTCACCAATAGCCATGTTCTCCCTCACAGGCCAGGCTCTTTTTATCCTGTGATCATGTTTTGTGCTGCTTTTCCAGAGACACAAGAATAATGTGTACTTCATGTAACCATCTTGCTGGCTACGAAGAAAATTGATCATTTTGAAATCAACACAAACTGCCCACTGATGCTTGCTGGACTTCAAATGCAACTGTCTCATACATTTCTTTCATATTTGTTGAATAAGCAATTGGAACTATATCCCATACTTATTGCTATTGCAAAGGAGAAAACACTTAACACTGTGAAAAAATAGTACAAAAAGTGAAATTTTACTGGGATCAGGTGGATAAATTAAGAAAAGCTATCTCCTGATTATACAACTAAAAGTTTCTGATGGAATAAATATCAACTAAGTGGTAAATTTTAATTGCTCCATAATTGGCCAAATACCTTTTCTTGATTAATCAAGAAAAGTATCATCCTGATCCCAGTATAATCTCACTTTTGTTTTATTTTTCACATAGTTTGGCATTCTCACGCCCTTCCGGCCTTAAATACCTCTTTCATGATTTTCCAGGATTCCTCAAAGACCAATTTTTTTTGGTCATCAAGGTACAGCTTTAACCATGCTGATGAGGGCCAACCACCTGAAACGCATACATGATTAACTTTTCTTGATTAATCAAGTAAGGGTATTTGGCCAATCTTGGAATAATTAAAAATCAAAGATTACATGTTATTTATTCCGACAGATGGTGCAAGCCATCAGCAACTTTCAGTTGCACGATCAGGAGATTAATTTTTCTTGACTTTAAACTTTAGAACTGTCAATGAAGAGATGTCAATTACCAGGTGAATACTCAGAAAGACCTAATTTTGGCACTACACCACGAACATCATGGCAACACACAAGAATGTTCTTGTGAGAGAAGAACAGAAGTAATTCCTCTTCACTCTTAGAATTTAATTATTGTTTTTCGCTCTCTCTCTCTCTCTGAGGTGATAGTATGTTTTTTTTTTTAGCCAAATGATAAGCAAGTACCCTAGAAGATTCTTTTGAGAAGCTCAGGTCTTGAATGATTTAGCTCCTTTTAGTCAAATTGTTGAGGACTTAAAGAAATAACATCATTATCAGTCTTCATCTTCTGTATTATGATTTGCAGCAACTGGATCTTATCAGAGAACTGTGGAAGTCCATGAAAAGTGAGCCTTCCAAGTGTGGAACTAGACATATTGTAGAAGGCAGGTTTGGAAAAGTCCACTTATGGCAATTATTTCATTTGATACTAACAATGATGATGGTACAGAAATAGCAATCATTAGTGTGGTCTCTTGGTTCTCTCCAAATCATTGGCACTCCGAACTTGAGACTTCTTTTACTATTTGTCCACTGGTGCAAATTATCAATAACAAGTTTTACAAACACAATGTAGAGCCCACGTTTTATCTTGGTCTCCTAGTTTAACTCCAAAGTAAGTAAGTAAGACTGACTTTGTAGTCAAAAATTTCCTGAAAACTTGCATTGTGTACTTGCCTCATATGTAACAAAACATATTGAGATGGTTTACGCAGGATCTTCTGCTAGTGGACTCTATATTTGTTGTAGACTAGAGGGAAATTAAAATTAACAGGTGGGGAAATCAGTAACTATTGAAAATATATTATGCCAAATTCAGAAAAAGATACAAGGGTCACTCCAAAATATTTTGCAATCAATATTAAATAATTAAAATATTAAAAATAAATTATACCATTAAAATCCACATGCATTTTTTAGCACCTATGCTATATTTCATCCGTGAAAACTAATTATCAAAGTCACCTTACACCAGTCATCTTCGGAGATGGAATTTACGGCATTGATAAAGACTTGCAGTGTTTCATCACCAGTGTCAAATTTTATCCCTTTTAACACTAACTTTTGGATATAAAAAAGTCACAAGGTGCTAGGTCTGGTGAATATGGTGGACGAGTGACTAATTAGACACCAGAGTTGGCTAAAAAGTAATGTTTGGGCTGAGGTGTGCGGTCTTGCATTGTCATGGTGAAGAAGGACTCCTCTAAGTTGAGCTCTTGGTCTGCTTTGCTTGATATTTTTCAAATACTGCTGGAAGGCATTTTGTTGTATACCAGTCACTATTAACTGTCTTTCGATCTTCTAACTTCACAATATCAATGAAACCACTTCTTCTAAAAAAACAAGCGACCATTTATTTTCCAACACTTCGAGCTCTGCGAACTTTCTTAGGAGGAGGTGATTTTGAAGAGCACCAAAGAGTAGATTACCGTTTTGTTTCTGGATCAAAATTGTAAATCCAAGTTTTGTCACCTGTAATAATATTAAAAACAGCCTTTGATTTTCCTTCATCAAATTTTTTCAACATGAAATTACACCATTTAACGCAACCAAGTTTTTGTTCTTCAGTCAAGCTGTGAGGTACCCATCTACTAACAAGTTTTCTGTATTTTAAATGATCATTAAAGATGGTGCTGATTGCTTCCGATCCAATGCCCACACTTTTCTCTAACTGCTGATATGTAATTCTTCGATCTTCTCTAAGTAAAAATCTTACCAGCTCAATTTTTTCTCGGGTTACTGCTGTTGGTGGTCAACCTGAACAAGGTTCATCTTCAAGGTTAGTTTTAACAAATTTAAATTCATTAAACCAATAAAAACTGTCCTAATAGAAGGAGCTTTATCTCCTAAAGCTTTCATCAATCTTTCATGGGATTCTTTAAAAGTTAAATTACTTTTATAATCATAAAAGATCATGGCGCGTTACCTTTCTCAAGTCAACTCTATTGTGTCTGATGCAATGTTTAGAAATTACCGCTGCCGCTGTAAACAAAGTCGCGCCCTCTATGAATCGTTGTTGTTACTTTTTAAAGAAATGTTTATGCTAGGTAAAAAATGCATGTAGATTTTAATGGTATAATTTATTTTTTAATATTTTAATTACCAAAATTAACAATATTAATTAAATTAATTATTTGTTTTTACACACATTTTGATTCCTTTATTAAAAAAATGACCTGACGAAGCTGGCGCCACATAACGCAGCGTCTTCTTCTTCATCGCATTGACTGATTTTCACGTAGAGTGAGACTATGTACCACTGGAGAAGTAACATGGACAAAGGGAATAAAATGTCTTCAATATATGAGTTGACAACAGCGCATCCCTTTAAAAAAAGATCTGATAGAAAGAAAAGGTTCACAGATTTGGAATTAGCACATCGAAAAAATCCTAGAACAGTTGTTTCTTTGCCGTCAACTGACAAAATCTTTTTTTTTTTGGCCAGTTTAATTAGTGTGTGTGTGCTCGGGTTTCTTGGACTTCTAACGCCAAGAGAACAAAAATGATTTTGTGTGTGTGTGTGCTAACTCAGGTGAGGAGCGCTACAACGTCGCAAAATTGTTATTTTAAACTTTGGAGATCCACTGTAGAAGAGGTATATAAGGAGTAGACAAGCCCATGTAGATAAGAGCATGGGACTCTATGCTCCTATACTTTCAAGTGAAGTATGTTAATAGATAAAACAGGGGAAGGAGAGAGGGGAGGGGGTTACTGAAGGAAGGATACAACTCCCTATAATGGGACGGGGTCTCTTACGTTGGTCGAAATGTCTATTTATATTGTAGCATAATTTTTATCTAACAAATTATTAATATAGATACCTTGTTATTAAGCATATATTTCTTTTATTTTATCTCTTGCTTGTTAATAAGTTGGAAATTGTTTTGATTAAAATATATTGCCGTGTCATCCCCATGTTTGCCTCTTACCTCATTTTACTACGTGAGAGTATATTCAGATTTCTTATATTTCACGTATCAAAGAAGTCAAAAAAAGAAAGTGGATTGATACTGAAGAAAACAGAAGGGAATAGAGTATATTTATGCCACAATTCGCGCTTATACATTTATATATTTTTTTCAAGACTCTGGTTCTCTATATTCTCTCAAAAAGCTTGTTCTAGCTCAGATTTTTATTTTTATTTTTGGGCTATTGAAGCTTAAAAGTCCCTGCTCTAGTACCTGAACGGTATCTAGGAAAAGTAGCCATAAGTTTGACTACTTTGTGTTCATTTCATTACAAAAATCCCTAACTATATGGCTGAGTGTCGAAGCCTGATTCGAATATTGTGTCAACGGAGGATGTCTGCGTGCATCTCGGCCTGTAAGAGCTCTTCGCCTGGAGTTGTTGCTAGGTTAGCAGAGCTTATCTGGAGGGCGGTGATAAGTGGTGCAGATAGGCTCCGGGTGAGACGCCAGAAACTTGGTCCGCTTCATCCCTGTGAGTCATTTGGAATATTTAATCGCTCTTTCTATTTTTTAAAATACAATATAGTTTTATTTTATGTATTTTTATTTAATTTTCGATATACAGTTAAACCTGTCTATAGCGCCCCCTCTAAATAGCGCCTCCCTCTCTATAGCGCACGATTTTAAATACGTAGTATTAAAAGCGACCTGTCTATAACACCCCCTCTCTATAGCATCCTATTTTGGTGAGTCCCAAGAGGGGGCGCTATAGACAGGTTTAACTGTAAATATATTTTATGTAGCTTATTTAGACTTACTCCATCGTAATCATAAAAAAATTAGCCTAACATATATATTTTTTATGTAGAAAACATGTCTCTCTTTATATTCGGGTTTTATATATGTACATCTAACTTTTAAAAACACTCTGGAAACTTCATCATCGATTTCTATGTATAAATAATAGGGAAAATATATATTTTTATATTATCTATGAAATTCTACTATTTCTTTTATATAAAAATCTCTCTTTTTTACTGTTTTTACTACGTTGAAAAATATATTGGGAGAGCTTAGTTCATAAGTTAAACAGCTATATATAATGCCTATATATAATATACATGTGGAAAATAAGAAAAAATATAAAATATATTTATGATAAAACACGATTAAATATATATATTTAAAATAGTTAGAGATTTACTGGTAATGGTAGACAATTTGAAGAAGGCATTGCAATCGTGGTAGAATGGCTAAGATAAATAAAAGTTATTGCAGTTGAGTTTCTTCCTGATGTAAAGCATTCAAACGCAAAATAATTTATATCTTATCCCTACCAGTAATAGTGATGGCATAGTCTCTATCTGTATATGTTTGTGTCTTCTAAACCGTTATATAGCGCAGAATAGTTAGTTTACCAACTAGCTATATAGCAAGTGTCAACCCCATAACAGGGTTCATTAGTAATGTGAGTCTCACACAGCTCTTTCCAATATTTTAAATTTCAGTAGCTATATATATATATATATTGTGTATGTGCGCTTATATATATAAAATATTTTTGGTCGCAGTGGTACAGCCTACTCCATTCTGACGAGCGCCAACAGCGCGAAACGCGTTCGTGGAGGGCTTTTCTTGATATATCAAGAAATTGGGTTGGCCTAATATCAGGGAACAGGCTAAATCAATGTTTAGTTGATTTCTGTTCCACCAGATGGCGCTCTGCCTTCTGAAAAGCACATTTGCTCCTGGTCAGGATATGCCTACTTTGTTTTTAATATCAACACCTGATCTTATTATTAATTTTTTTCTATTGTTTTTTTTTCACACACACATACACATATACTCATGGACAAAACTTAAGAAAGTGGAATGTCTTTAATGTCGCCGGTCGTCTGTTTTTTTTTTTTTTAAGAAGACAGAGGCAATTTTGTTCCCACATGATTATCTCGTTTGTCTTCAATAAAGGTCACTGTGTATCAAATATTTATTAGAGTTATTGTCTGAATCCCGATGTACATGCTAAAAGGTACAACTTCCTTAAGCTTTGTCCATGAGTGTCTGTCGTTTCAAAAGATAACTTGATGCAACCGATTTGACGGCCGTGTGAAGCTGTGTTTAACAGAATAAGAAAATATGTGAGATGTGTTTTTGTTGTTTAAATATATATAATATTCAAAGATAATTTTCTTTAGTACTAGCTTCGCATGATAATTGGTCGAATTCAAATAATAATTGCCTTGGCTTTGTTCTTGGCTCGACCATTCCAGTAAAGTAGCTCTTGGCTTCTTTAAATGTTCGATTTGCAAGGGATCTTCCGAAATATTTTTACGGGTTTTCTCTTATATAAGGTCCTATATGGATCAACTCTCTAGTGGTGCTTTCCTATTCAAAGAGATCTGAACAAAGGGAGGAACTCACGTCGCGTTATCAGACGCGCAAGGTTTAGTTTCTAAAAGTCAGTAGATGTTGTAAATTCGAATGGGCTACCTTGATACAGCTGGACAATCATAGAAAAGTTTATTTAGGGATTATCATTTCTAGATACGATATTAAATTTATCTTGTGAGTGTCTGTGGGATTCTTCTTCTAATAAAGGATGAAAACCCGATCTTGGAAGGGTTGTTCTCTTTGTTTGTGCTTTGATATGATCTCTGAAAGCAAAACTTCGAACAAGAACAATTGTTGCTCCATGAAAACTGGTGACTAAAAACATCATCGTGCTAGTTGATGGGATCTTGTGCTACTTGATTTTTCTGTTCTTGAATAGAATTGTTTGCGTCTTTTGGGAATTCACAATCTAACCTTCCAGATGTGGCACCAATCCTTTAGGGTTTTTTTCCCGCATCATTTCGATGATCTTAGATTTACCCAATACGGCAGTACCATCTGCGTATAGTTGGATCCACATTTGAAAAGAGAGAGACGGGAATATGTAGGTCATCAAGCAATAGATTGAAGAGGTACTGGCCCCAAGAGCTGAACCTTGGGGGACTCTCATGCTGATCAAGAAAAGTGCTGTTTTCGACCTGGCTCTAAGCTTCCTCCTTTCAAGGTAGATCCCGATTAGATGGATCCAATCCTTTGAAAGTCCATGTTTAACAGTTTAGTGAATTATGACCTTATGCCAGACTTTGTTAAAGCCTTGCTTATGTAGTTTTGGGCGATATCCGCGACTCTGTAGGGTGAATCTTGGTTATCATATTTAAGTAAACTATGGAAATAATCGTAAATATTGAGGCTGCCTGGCCGGCATTCATATTTCTTGAAAATAAAGATATACAATACTTCGGCCAGTAAATCTTTATAATATTTTATAATAAAAATATTTACTGGCCGAAGTATCTTTATTTTCAAGAAATATGGAAATAAGTTTTACGGACAGTAGAATTACATGTAAATATTTGCATCGTAAATATTTGCGTTTCTGGAAATGATTCTTACGAGGCCAGTTAGGTAAAAATTGAACTTAAGGCAATAACGCGCCTAAGAGATGAAACTATAAAGCACGGATCTTTTCATCGCAGTAAGGTCAGTAAAAAGTTAGTTTTATTTTAAAAAATCGTGTTGAGTAGTTTATTTTGCTATTGCTCCATTCGTTGTTCTAGTTAGTAAAGTGATCGTCTATTTGAATGATGCCATTTGCTCGCAATAACCTTTAAATATATTTATCAGCAAAATGATAAATCTTTGTAAACTTTTTTCCACGCAATAGTGGCCTTGTGTAAGCACCCGCTTGATATCGAGCGATTGCGGAATCTTGCAAACACAACACGTCAATGGCTAGATATGATAGCACTTGCTTCTGGGACTCGAGAAAAATATCAAACTATGGCTGTTCTATAATGTTTGTTGGTGGAGTAAATATAAACTGTTTTGTACACTATAATATTGTCACAGAACGCCTGTTATATAAGGTAGTAAACCGACAAACTTCTAGAAACGTCTAGATTGAATCATTTTTACAGTTCGAAATATGGACTTCGCATTTAAGCCCAATTATTATCCCGATATTGAAAAATTATGTGATTGGTATTTTAAAGAGATAATTAATAATTATCGAGTAAATTTTGTTGTTGTTATTATTATTATTTTTTGGATTTCGAACTGTAAAAATGATTCTTTTCAGGCTTTACTCTATATTGTGGCAAAGTTTCACCTGCATAGGACAAATATATATATATTGCTGTTTGATGATATATATATACATGGAAATTTTGCCGGGAGAATATTGATTTAAAAAGACAAAGGTTTATCTGAAGGCATAATCTCCTAATTAAACAAAGCAAAGCGACTTATTAATGTGGATGAGGCAAGATGTCTCAAACACTACGCGGATATCACTCGAAGAGATGAAGGCCTGGGGAACAAATCTACAGGACGGGTTGGAAGAACAGGGAAATAGGAATGGATCATATCGACAATCCTGTTTGACTAACCCTGGAACAAACACGAGAAGAGCTGCCGTCAACGTTGGATTACGGTGATAATTCTTCAGCCATAAGGATACCGACCGGCGTCTATGGATGACAGGAGTTAAGAGAATGCTGGCAGTAGCGATAGAGTTATCAAACAATGATTTACCACAATCAGTTTGATAACTCAGGAATCCTGCAGGAATCCTTTTTATCTCTCGCTCTGATAAGAGGTTTTAGGATTCAAATCGATCTACTTAGGTTCCAAAAGACTGTTTAAAACATCGCGGGGGGAAGCAGCTTGCACATTCAGCTTTAGTGAAAAGACGGAAAGTATAGGAACCTGGATTAATCCTTAAAACAATAGTAAGCGATAAAACGGACATCAAACTAATACTATGACTCCCTGCCGGCCAGGAACTACCTGGTTTACCGCGGCAATCTGCCCTCCCAATGACTAGAAATCTTTTCTAGGCTGTAGCTGTAGTTGGCGATTTAAGCTCCAGGAGCCCGGTTTACCTCTATTTTCTCTCTATAATCCGTGTAAAAGGCGGCATTTTGTATACACGAGGTGAAAAAAAAATCGTTGCGGGAAATTTGCATATAGTCGATTTGGAAGTTCGGCGCGATGTTCTTCCAACTTGGCAGAATTTGCTTACTTCTCGGCGATAAAAAAAAGCTGTGTAGATCGTAATAAAAGAAGTTGTAGTAATTGGTCGCGGTTTTTGTTTTTAAATAAAAGTTATTTTCGTTATTCCATCCGTTTATATATTTCTGTATTCGCTTTAGTATAAAATGTCCCGTTGCGTGGTAAGATGGATATATATGTAAATTTTAAATATATCCTCTATATATTTATTATTATTCTCTCTTCACATATATTCACTTCACATATATCATCTGGTATTGGGGTAGATATTTTCTAAACTTTTCTTTATGTTTCAGGTATTTACAAAAAATAGTACAATGGAGGCCAAGGCTGCACATGTAAGTATTTAAAAATTTGGCTAATACTTTTGTAGAATCCTTTTAATACGACAGAACAAAATATCCTGATACTTGTGAATCGTATGGCAATCGTTCGGGGTTTTTTTGTAGATTTTATATATACAAAGTTCGGTCAATAAATAATGCATAATCGGTAAAAAAATTAATTGACAACTAAAAAACTGAGACTCAATAAGAACTCCTAACAGTCCCCTCTGTATTAGAATCATTCAATATATCCTTCTTCCATCTGGGCATATTTGGCTCGGCGTTATTGCCAACTTGCAAAAGCACTTTGGTAAAACGCCTTAAACAACTCTCAATCGCCCTCTAACAGCGTTGAGGAAAATTGCATCACTTTCAAATGTTTTACCACGTGAAAAACTCTTTAAAACTTCAAAAAGGTAGAAGTCAGAGGGTGCCAGTTCAGGGCTATACGCGGGGTCAGGCATCAAATTCCACCTATACCCTGCAATCTTCGTAAAGTCAGGTGCGCCAGTGAGGTTTCGAATTATCCTGATCAAATTTGATTTTGGCGCTTTTCAAGTTGGGTATTTTTGTTTCAATTGGTCTTTTTGGCTTTTCTAATTATTTAAAAAACTTTTCCTTGTTGATAGAATAATTTCTTTCAAGAGTGTCCATAAATATCAATCCTTCTTGGTCTCACAAGACGGAGATCATGATTTTTTTCCCTGGAAAGAAAAAGCCTTAGTTTTTTTTCTTTACTGGCGATGCTTTATGGATCCATTTCATTGATTGTCGATTTGAAAAAGAATCTTAATGGAAAAATCTAAGTCTCATCCCATGTTATTACACTTTTTCAAACACATAAGAAAGTTCTCCAGAAAAATCTCCATGAGGTCTAAACCAATCTCTTTGCGAATTTTCATCATTTCCAGTGCTAGAAGTTTTGTAACCCATTTTAAGCTTAATTTTCAATATCTAAGGGCATTAATGAGATTAAGAGTACTTTCTTTAGACTTGGAAAGTTTCCCCTTATTTGATGTAGTCCTTGTTCGGTTATTCCAGATC
>CP092886.1:35970073-35982266 GCA_030710605.1 Cordylochernes scorpioides | reverse complement strand
TAGTTTAAACTATGGAGAATTTGACTAGCTATATGAAAATTAAAAAAATATATTTGAAATTATGAAATATGCAAATTATTATCAACATACCCAAAGCTAAAGTTCTAGATCTTAAATAAATAAGATATCAATAGGGAGTATGATCACCTCTAACAGCTATCAAGGTCTCACAGCGAGCCCTCATACTGTTTACCAGGCTTTGGAGGAGGTCCAGGGGTAGTAAACCTCACTCCTCCAATAGAGCAGTTCTTAGCTCAACGAGGGTTCTGGGAGAGGAGTGACGAGCACCAATACGCCACCCTAGAGCATCCCACACATGCTCTATTGGATTCAGGTCCGGAGATCTGTCTGGCCAATCCATCCTTCGAATATTCTCACTCTGGAGATATTCATTGACTAGCCTAGCCCTATGCGGACGAGCATTATCGTCCATAAAAATTAAATTGTGACCAATTTGATCTCTATAAGGTCTTAGATAGGGCTCAAGGATCTCGTCCCTGTACCTTTGGGCAGTTAAAGTGCCCCCAGAAAAAATGTGGAGGGGTGTGCGTCTGCTAGAACTGATGCCAGCCCAGACTAAGAGACTGCCCCCTCTAAAACTGTCTATTTCCCTGATGTTACTGGGATGATAGCGGATTCCAGGCTCCCTCCAGATGAAAACTCGTCGAGAATATGTGTTTAAACTAAATCTTGACTCGTCACTGAAGAGAACATTGGCCCACTGATCATGAGTCCAGGCGTAATGTTCCAAGCACCAATTCAAGCGGGCTCTCCTGTGAGCAGAGATTAAAGGGGTACAAACCATTGGTCGTCTTGCATAAAGAGCTCCTTCGTGAAGCCTTCGGTAAACAGTTTGTCTTGATATTCTCGTTCCAGTAGCACTTGAGAGTTCATTAGAGAGTTGAATAGCTGTCATCTCCCTATGGCGCTTGGCAGTTACGACCAGATAACGGTCTTCAGAGGTAGCTGTTTTTCTTTTTCTAACAGAACCTTCTTTTTTTTTTTTTGATGGTTCCTGTCTCAATGAACTGTTTCCATATTTTGCTGACCACAGATTTATTCACATTTAGCCATTTTGCTACTTCAACTTGTGATTGCACTGCCTCCATTTTTCCAACAGCTCTCCATTTTAAATCATCTGCTAAATTTTTCGTAAACTCATAATTAATTAAGGATTAAATAAAATTATAATTGGAATATTCTTAGATGGGGTAAACGACACGCCAAATAGCACACTTATAAAGACAAGCAAAAATTTGCATATTTTCAATTTTACCGAATCGAATGGTTGCGATAAATAAATTCTACGACTTAAAATACCTAATTAAATTACTTTTTAGCTTTTAGCATTGTATATTTTAAAACATATCATTAAAAACAAAGGTTTCTTATTTTTTGGACACCAGTGTATTAAAAAAAAAAAATCCTTCAAAGATCTACTAAAAGGGTGATATTATCGGGGGGTGAGGTCCTAAAGTCCTAGCAGAGTTCCTACCTCCTTTTTCATATTGATTGACAATTTCCTTATCTTTAGTTACCCTCACTCCCCCTTTTGGCTGATTACGTGGATATCTAAACCTCTGTCAATACTGCGCGGAATCATTTTAAACCAAACTCCACAAGGTTGTGTGTCTATGTAGATATATTAGATATAAAAATGGAGAATAGAAATTAATCTTCCAAAAGATGAATGCTAGTCTTTTGTCCTACCCAGGAAAAAAATAAAAAATAACAACAAAGGAGAAATTAAAAATAAAGAAGGCATCTCCTGACCACGAGCACATGTGCTTTTTAGATGGCATTAGAAGATATTGTTGGGTTAAAAAGGCTATCCATTGAAAATATTTCTAAAAAAAAAAAAAAAAACGGACGTACCTGGATCTGTGAAAGAAAAAAATACTATTTTTTTCTTAAAATATTTCGAAGGATTTCTCCCTTTTTTTTATCAATTTATTGCACAATAAATTTATAAAAAGACAGAAAAATACCTCGAAATATTTTGATAATTTTTTTTTTCTGTCAGAGATCCAGGCGTATGACCCGAATGAAGAAATTGTCAAAGAAATAGTTTTTAGTGATGACACCATCAAGTGGAAGAACAAGGTTCGAAATCAAACGGTATATATATATAATCCTGGAACATATATATCTCTTCAAAAAAGATAGAAAACAGAGATAAACAAAATGAGCAAAAAAATATTTTTAACATTCTATAAGCATGATGCATTAGCACGCCATCTGTTATCGAAAGTTCCAACTATTTATGACTTTAAAATAAAACGTATTACGCGTCATAGCTTAAAAAAAATTCTAAAATACCTTCCTTACAAACTATCAAAAAAGTTAACCATCATTAACATATAATGCTATATGCACAGTAGCAATTATGGCTATTCTTACTTATCGATACCCAATTTTCATATTGAAAACCACATTAAAAATGAAAGGTTTTTGAAAAATAAGATATTAAGAAATATGAAACTCTTAGCTTTATGATAAACTGTAAATAATACCCTCAAAATTGAAAACAAATGTTTGCATTATTTTGAAGGGATTGTACCTGTATTCGAGAGAATACGGTGGTCTAAAGAACAATTTTTATTTTATGAGAAAATATCAAATTTTATGTTTTACTTTCAATGTAGTTACTTTACTTTCGATATAGTTTAACAGAAAATTGGATTATAGCTATAGACACAAGGTATCGTTAGCCTCAGCACAACTTGCACACCGCCGAGGGCGCTGCCCAATCAGGCGCTGTTGTCGCTAGAGGGCGTGCGCCAAGGTCGACGACCGGTTCCAGTCGGCTAGTGAGAGCTGGGTAAGTTGCTCCTCTTGGCTTGTACACCAATTTTGACTCACCTTCACTGTTGATCAATATTTTCTGCCTCGCTAAGCACGTATAAAGCCTATTCGTTACTCCCAGTAATTTGGCCCTTTTTTTAGAATGGCGCTAATAAAATAAAAACACATTGCGCGTCACGCACGTGCCAATGTATAATAACCGTACGTTTGCTGAATATAAACCTATCCACGAGGATAGTGATTAAGAGTGATAAACAATTTAAAGGCCGATTTTTATATGTTCAAAAAAGTACATGTAAGAACATAAATTTCCTACAGCAGAAACAGCGTAACAAGGTTTCCAGTTTGTTTTTATGGAGTGAAATCTACGAGTTGTTTGTTTGGATAGGGAACGGTAACAATGGAGTGGCTGGGGATCAATGCTGACACGTGACTTCTGCCTCCACGCCTCGTTCTTTTCCACCAGTCTGGCTCTAGCTCATTTAGGCGGCAATATCTTCATTCGAACCAAGAGTTGTCTTTATCAAAAACAACCATCATCTGCACGAGATTCGCGTCGACATTTTAGCTACGTGAATCTTTGCCATATGTTGCGAGGCAATACTATTGTTGTCTGGCTTCTAGTAGCAAACATCTAGTAGACCTCTAAACTGGAGCTTTGCTCAAATATTGACATTTTCAAAGTAAATTATTTAATAACTTCAAACCAAAACCAAATTCAACAAATATGATCTGGTGCTACACAAAAAAAAAAAAGCCCAACTATTATCGCGAATGAGTTAAATTTTTGACAAAATGCACACATTTGTGGCAGAATAACCAATTCTAATAGAATTATATATTATAAAGTTCATAGATTGAGAAACCAGAAATATTATTTCGGATATCATAAATTATTACCTCAAATAGCTAATTAACTTGAGCGACACCCCTAAAGCCATAAAATTTAACTGCAATATTTCTCAATTAAACGCTATTTTGAGTGAAGAGAAAGAGATAATTAACATAATTTCATTCTCTTTAGAGAGATATTGTCATTGTTTCCTTTTTAAAATTAAACTAGAGACACCTATTATGACAGCTTGTTTGTAAAAAAATAATTGTATTGGGCAGCTAAGACCACGCGGTTGTCCGAACCTGAGTATTTCTGCATTCACCTTTGAAACATATTGTGCTTATTTATTGTTGATAATCTTTTATCATTTCCATTATCAAATCATTTCTTTATTTACACATGTCAAGCGGTAGACCACCTGCTGGTTTTACAAAGATTACTTTCATTATTTATCTTTGTGATACCGGAGGCAGTTGACGTTCTGCGTTACAGAAACCAGGGTTATATTTCTCTTTACTCACTTCATAGGTTAAACAAAGACAAATCTTAAAAGTCAAAAGATATTATTGAAAGGAAAAAAAAAACGCACTTTACAGCATTCTACTTCGTTTTCGGCGATTTACTAACGCTCTTTTAAAATAAAAACATCAATATCACATTTGTACTATTTTTTTCACATTGTGTCGCGGTCTCACCAATTCTGGCCTTAACTACCCGTTTCATAATTTTTCAGGATGCCTGAATGACCAGTGTTTTGGTCGTTGAGGTACAGCTTGCACCACGCTGATGAGGGCCAACAGCCCGAAACGCGTCCGTGGTTAGCTTTTCTTGATTAATCAAGAATGGGTATTTGGCCAATTCTGGAAAATTTAAAAATCAACGGGAATAGTTGATATTTATTCCGGTAGATGGCACAAGCCATCAGCAACTTTCAGTTGCACGATAAGGAGATGCCTTTTTCATAAATTGCGTGTTTTGTTTCAGATTTATAAAATTCTGTAAACGTATGAGTAGTAACTAGGCTATTAATATATTTTAAATAGCGACGGTGATTTGTCGAAAATATAATGTGATTTGTTCCATTGATCCCTTCAAATGGCATAAAACTAATGCACTATTTGGAAAAAATATATATATACAGGGCTTGATAGTACAGTTTATAAGACAGGTTAAATTACAAGAGCAAGGTAAATGGATATACATAAATTCTATATTTGCTGTAAATTAGTTTATTTATGTACTTTTGCCTTCGTAATTTCAGTCTAATAAACCGTACAATGGTACCTTTAATATATGCTCCTCAGTATTTTCAATACCTAAATATTGTCAATATATTTCGGTATTATATAATATATAAATAAAACTATTAAAGCACGGTGAGCCAGGCCCTCTCAATATATTTTCAACGCGCTTAAAAGTGCTATGAGGAATGTTTTATTTGAAAACAAAAAATTGTGCTTTAATAGTTTCATTTATTGAATAAATATGTAGATGGCGCATTTTATTTATTATATCACTATATATTATAATTAAATGTTAGCCGAACATTTTTCAATTGAAAAAGTCGTTTAATAATATACCAAAGCAATATTTGAAATTAAATCACAGGGCGGAATCAATGTTGTCGTTCTACAACTTTCCTGATAAAGACAGGTTTTTATCACCACATTCGTTTTTCTTAAAAAATTACAAACCGGTTATTGAGCAACATTGGGTAAAATTCCGCATCACTCTATGGCATAAGTGTACAAACTAAGAATAAGCTCCTTTACAATAAAAATATATACTCGACAGCCTTGAAGAATATGTGTGTATAGTTCAGAAGAAGTTATAAAGTATCTTTACTCACTATAATTCTTTTTTATAGCAAGGTTGCATTAGAGATTATATGAAAATTATAACTCTTTGCTTTTGTTTTTACGCTTATAATTCGTCGAAATAAATAACGGTTGAAGAGTGGCTCATTAACAAAATAAACAAATTTTGTTATTTAAAAAAAAAATTATGATTTTTTAAAAATCCCCACATATACCAAATATTGTTATTTTAAAATTGTTTTGAGATAACATTTAAGAAAAAGTAAATTTTGAAAACTCAATTGCTTAAATAAAAACGAATTTAACCCTTCCTGCGTTTTGCATTGAAAAAATATATAATTCAATATAACCTTACATCAATATTTTACAAACAGTTGATGAAATTTAGAAACATTTTTAACGATAATTTTTAATAATATATAATTAAAATTGTTATTTCTACAGCTTGTATCCCACAAAGAATAAAATTAAAAGACCCCCTCTTTCAATTCTATGATGTTGATCTGTTATGGTGTCTTTCTCCAAATAGGCCTTTAAGAGTAAATGATAAAATGAGAACCATTAGTTCCAGAAATATTGTTGCTTATCCCCTTGTGTAAAGATTACACGAATTCCATGAGTTCATGCTCCTCGAGCTGTTTTATGATAAGCAGCGGCCTCTCACAAAGGTCCTGTTTAGTGCATCTAATGCAAGCCAAAATTTGTTCTGGAGCTTCAGGTTCCAAGCTACATTTTGGGCAAGTGGGGTATATTTTGTTGTTATTTTCTATCTTCAATGGCTTGAGATCGCCTGTTCTCAATCTTGTTAGTGTTGTTTGATGCTGTCTATTTCTGAGGTTCAGAGCTCCTCCTGGGACCACTCCACTGTACCAACTGTGCTTTGGTGGGGGTTCCAGACATTCCTAGCGGTGTTGACAACAACCTTTTCAGGCCGAGGAGGAAAGTTGGGTGTCGCAAGATATATTCGATAAGAACCAGTCGGGGTGGAATGCCGCAGTGGGGATGACAGAAGATAACATCGGGTGTTCTCGAGTCGAGCAACATCCTCAGATATCCATTGTTGAGCAAACAGGAAGGTTTGGGAAATGGGATTTTACTTAGGAAATCAATAGCGATGTGTCACATGCTTTTTTTCTTTCTTGAAAACGAAAATTATAACTATATATTTCTTGAAAATAAAGATACTTCGGCCAGGCAGCCTCAATATTTACGATATAACTTTATAATGATAATATATTCAAATATAATGTATTGCACAATTTTCTATTTGAAATACACAATTACGTTATGTAGTTCCCCATCAAAGTCCTATTGGGACACCCGGCGTTTCGGTTAACTCTGTCCCATTTAACCAGGTAACAGTTGTTTGGAATCCTAGCCTTTCTATTTAAGAATATAATTTGCTAAAACATTTGCAATCAGCCGAGACTTGTTTGTTTATAAAAACTTCCACAATTGAATATTTCCACATTAAGATATTTGACAAACAAAGAAATTATGCAAATACCGGTAGCGATAGAAAAAATTATTCTAAAGATAAAAGATAACGAAATTGTTGAATTGATCTAATTGAGTTTTTTACTTCAAATCGAAGAACATAGATAAATATGGAAAAAATAGTACAAAAGGGAAATTGTACTGGGATCAAGTGGATAAATAAAGAAAAAGGCATCTCCTGATTGTACAACTGAACCTTGCTGATGGCATATGTCGGAATAAATATGAACTAATCGTTGATTTTTAATCATTCCAGAATTGGCTAAATACCCATTCTTGATTAATCAAGAAAAGCTAACCACTTTATTTATTCCGACAAATGGCACAAGCCATCAGCAACTTTTAGTTGCACGATCAGGAGGTACCTTTTTCTTAACAGATAAAAGGTGTTTTGGTTTTTATCAATGAAAAATTAAATGCGAAAACGCATTATTGAGATGTGCGATTAATAATTCCTGCTTCTTCTAATAAATGGCACCAGCAGACATGTACGATGGCGACCTCCCGTGACCTTTAACGACCTATTTTACTAGGCCTATTTCATTATGATGCCAGTGAATAATTAATCATAAACTATCATTGATTAAAGAAATTAATCTGCACCTCTATCTAAATTGAATTCCCCCAACTGCGCCATTTAATGTACCTGCTGATGATTTTTTATTGTCGATAGCCGGGTAGTTGGCGACGGTCCGGGAACACCTGGATTAACCAAATAAATAATTATAGATCGTTTTTAGCTGCGTAATTAATTATATTAATAAATGTTTATCTAAATTGAGAGAACGGCTTCATCGTCCTCTCTCACTCTACCGGGACAATATAATTTTTTAAATACATCCTCTGACTTCACAAATGAGAACTAAACATAGTAGAACACAATATATTTTTCTAATATTGACTAAGTACCGATATAAATTTATTCTACAATGTTGGCCAAATACTTTCAATGCCATTCAAAGTATGCCCTTTTCAAATATATGTATATGTGTGTGTGTTAAAAAATAATAAAAAAGGTCAAGCGTTAGTATTAAAGTAAAAAAGGCATATCCTGACCACGAGCACATGTGCTCGTGTTCTCCATATGGTTATATGGAGCTTCTACCTTAACATTTTACGCCACGTTTTAGAAAAAAAAATTAAGATTATTTTATTTCTGATTTTTTAATGGTTATTAAATATAAAATATTGGTGAACCCCTTTTTAGCTAACTATATTACCGGAGAGATGTAGAATATAATTTGATATTTTGGCTTATTTTGACGTTCTCCACGAAGACCGTGAATTTCTTTTCGAAGAAGTCAAGTCTGCTGCTTCTATTAAAAATACTTTTATCTTTTTATAAAAAATATAATATTTAAAACGTATTCAAAATCACAAGCTACGCTGCAGTTACTACACCAGTCCTCTGGTTATTCCTCGTACTTCAAACGATAGTCGTTTATTTCAGATCATTTAACGAATCTATTCTATGTTAAAATTTTAATATTGTTTCTAAGGTAGTTGACTAGGGATTTTATAGATCCAGGTAGGTTTCTACTAACGAAAACTTCAAAGTTGGAGATAATTTCTTCTTTTTAATGCGTGAAGTGAGTTGTCAAGTGGAATAAAAACGGCGTGTTTTATATAAGTGGAACTTCCTTGAACTAGATGCCCCGGGTGTCTTTTTTTAATTGACTAGAATAATTGTGTCTTAGAATGGCAAGGCCGTTTTGACATTCGAATGAATAGATTGAGTAGAGTGGTATAGCAAGTTTAGACCTAGAGAACTTGTTGTCGGAATTGATCTATCATTCTTCAATTAATTCATCCACTTTAAATAAATAAATGAAAACACCAAAGAGTACTTAAACCCCTTAAACCTTATCTAGTTACATATTAAGCAAAGGAGCTCCAATCATAAGAATACTAGAACACATTAGTACATGCGACTTAGAACTTCGATCATATTTAAAAAAAAAAAACGAAAATAATAAACATTTTAATTACAAATATATAATAATAAAACTAACAACAAACAGGTGAAAGACGTGAAATTACCGCGATAAGAAGATGATGTGATATGCAACTTTTGATTTGCAACGCATTTAACAAAATAGGCGCCGGTGGCGACACCTACAATGTGTTGAAAAAAAAAAAGATTATACAGCAGGTTTCTCTTACAGAAATTGCAATTTAAAGGTTGCTTCGTTGTGAAAAGTTGTCGTAATGCTCCGTGTAAGAAGTAAAAATGCGTATCAGCACGTTACTGAGTTTGGTAGAGGTAGAATTGTAGTCTACCGGGATTGCGGTTCATCGTACCGCAGTTTTGCTGCTCGTGTCGGTCGAGATCCCATGACTATTGTTAGCAGACTATAGAATCGATGGTTCAGGACGGTCATACGGAACGACGTACTGGATTTCAGAGCCCACAATCACTAATTGCCGAGATCGACATGTTACCTGCATGGCCTTAATAGACCGCACAGCCACGTCAAGAGCCCCGAGACAAGAAATGGAGTCGTTTTCAAGTTAAAAAGTATCTGCATGAACAGTTCGGCGACCATGACTTGGCATCGCTAGGCTCTACATCACAGAAATGATGTGATTAACGGCGAACCTGGACTAAGGTATGGCGCGACGTCGTGCTTTTAGATGAATCCATGTTCTGTTTTCAGCGCCATAATAGCCACATCCGTGTTTGGCGCCATCGTGGAGAAGACACATTGCCAGCGACATTTCGTCATACTAGCCTATCATCTGGAGTGAGGGTGTGGGGTGCCATTGGATACACGTCTCGCTCACTTTTTTCGCATTCCTGACACTTCGAACAGTCCCAGTTACATTTTTGAAGGCTCGTGGCAGTGCCCTTTATTCAGCAGCACAATGCACGATCGCATATTGCCGGTATTGTACGGATCTTCCTACATACAGAAAATGTTCGCCTGCTGCTCTGGCCAGCACTTCTCCTGATCTGTCACCAATAGAAAACGTCTAGTCAATGGCTACCCAATAACTTGCTCGTCACCACAGGTCCGTCACCACTGTCGATGAACTGTGGCATCGCGTTGAAGCTACATGGGAAGCTGTACATGTACATGCCATTCAAGGCCATCCAATCTCTGTTGGACTTAAAGCCCAAGCTTAAGTGCTGTTATTGCTGTCAAAGGTGGTTCTTCTGGGTAAGATTCTCAGTATCCATACCTCCAAGTTTCGTAAAAATTTATTCCTTGTTATTTTCAGTATAATGTATTTTTCCAATAAATGTCATTTTATTATTTTCATTTCTTCCTGGTGTTGTGATTTTAATGGCCTGTAGTGTACTTGATGTGTGTGCTATATTACTCTAGGGCAGCGAAATTACGCGCGAAGCACTGTTTAAATAACAAATATAAATTTAAATAGTTTGAAAGTAGACAATAGACGGTACAATTTCACTTTTGTACTTCTTTTCATATAGTTTGGCGTTCTAACGCCTTTATGGCCTTAAATACTCATTCCTTGATTATTCAGGAAGCCTCAAAGACCAGATTTTTTGGTCGTACCGCTTGTACCACGCTGACGAGGGCCAACAACGTACATGGTTAGCTTTTCTTGATTAATTAAGTGTATTTGGACAATTCTGTGATAATTAAAAATTAACGATTAGTTTACGAGTATATTTATTCCGAAAGATGCGCAATCCACCAGTAACTTTTAGCTGCACGATTAGGAAAGGAAAGACCTTTCTCTTAGTAATATATAATGTTTGTCATTTTCATCACAATTTGCTTGTTTTACTAGAGTTAATATACATTTAAAAATAAAACTACAAAATAAATTATGCTAAATAATCAGAATAGACAATGACTTGCATAGAATGTTTTACTCTCTTTTTTACAAGTAGAAATGAAGACAATTATATATACAGCATCTTATAAATTTACATTTTCCACACTACTTCCTTTTCTATTAAAGCTTTTGTTTGAAATATTATCAATTATGGCCGCTGCAAGATTAGGTTCGACCTGAACGTCAAGAAAGCAAGTGAACTGAAGATTTTTCAGTGTCAATTATATCGACCACTGTATTTACTAATAGTATATGTATTTTTTCCCCACTTTTTCATTTTTGGACTTCTAGGTGTATCCTTGTATAGAAGACTATGTCTTAATAAATTTTGGCAGGTTTTTTAGTATATATATTCTAGTGATTTTTGAAAAATTCGATAGGTGGCAATGATATTTATTGATTCGAATTCGGAAGTAAACCCTAACAAATATGCGGGTTTATAGATATTTCAAGATTACCAATGAATTCACTTAAGAGTTCCCTGGGTGAAAGGTCACAGCGAGGTTGAATGTAGACCAGCTCGTGAGGCGATAGACTTGAGGCCAGGGGGAAGTTGGCCGCCTCCACGCAACTTCCGCCACCATTGTTCCGGATGCATCGATATCGGCCTAGGTAGCGGCGGTTCTATCTAGTTGACCTATTTTGGCTTCTCAGTTCACCCTAACTACACATTACCGAATGTTTCCTTCTAGAATTATCTAAGTTTTTTTCTTTACATCTTAATTTTTAAAAGTTGAAAATCATACTAGTTTTAGTAGACATATTACACACCCCTCTATTTTGACCTATTTTTACATCATTTTAGAATACAGTTTCCACATTTTTATTAAGTATTAGCCTTTGTGCTTGTGTGTGAATTATATAGGATTTTTCTCTTTTGCACATTTTAAATTTAAAATCATACTAGCCTCAATTTTTAGAGAAACCCTTTCTACCACTTCTACTATGACAACAAGCAGTTTAGGTTACTCAGTAATGCGGATTTCTTCAATTTAATCAACATAAGCCGTTAAACCTTTGTTGTGTAGTTCTTCTTTTGAGAAAAAAATGACATCTTTCAGCTCCAGTAGTCCGGGTTATGTACAGTTAGAAAGACATATTTGAAAAGACGTTATCTAATAAAAATTAGAGATATAGATAACACCCGGGTTCCTGGAGCGGCAATAAAACTGAGAAATGACATATATACTGGCTACCGGAACCTGGGTTATAAATATCTATATACTGGATAAACAGAGCATTCCTTGTAAGAATCAATCCCTCTCAATTTTATATCAATATGTGAGGTACTGAAACCGAAATTTTTTACCTCGTAAAATAAACTTACTTTGCCCTATGCACACAATTCTAGCAAATTTATATTTATTTATCTTTAGGATCCTTTACTTATGCGCGCAAAGAAACAAATAGCACAGAACAGGGTGTTCCG
>CP092886.1:35959204-35969973 GCA_030710605.1 Cordylochernes scorpioides | reverse complement strand
TGATGTCTGATTTACCGTGTGGCACTACACGATGGCTGATTACCGTGCGGCACTACATGATAGCTGATTTACCGTGTGGCACTACACGATGGCTGATTACCGTATGGCACTACACGATGTCTGATTACCGTATGGCACTACACGATGGCTGATTACCGTGCGGCACTACATGATAGCTGATTTACCGTGTGGCACTACACGATGGCTGATTACCGTGTGGCACTACATGATGTCTGATTACCGTATGGCACTACACGATGGCTGATTACCGTGTGGCACTACATGATGTCTGATTACCGTGAGGCACTACATGATAGCTGATTACCGTGAGGCACTACACGATGTCTGATTATCGTGCGGCACTACATGATGTCTGATTACCGTATGGCACTACACGATGGCTGATTACCGTGCGGCACTACATGATAGCTGATTTACCGTGTGGCACTACACGATGGCTGATTACCGTGTGGCACTACATGATGTCTGATTACCGTATGGCACTACACGATGGCTGATTACCGTGTGGCACTACATGATGTCTGATTACCGTGAGGCACTACACGATGTCTGATTATCGTGCGGCACTACATGGTAGCTGATTACCGTGCGGCACTACATGATAGCTGATTACCGTATGGCACTGCACGATGGCTGATTACCGTGTGGCACTACATGTCTGGTCACCGTGCAGCACTACATGATAGCTGATTACCGTATGGCACTACATGATGGCGAAGAAAACAGCAGAATGAGGAATCAATATTATGATCGCCCAACTGAACGCTGTTGATGGTTTGCGCCATCTATCGGATTACATATCAGCTAAAAGTGTGATTTTCATCCAGAGAGATTGTTTATCGCACAACATTTGAAAATAATGTTTAGGCAAATTATTAACGTCATGGTCAAAATCTAAAATACCAATGATAATATATTTTTTCGAATGTACATTCTATCCAACCAGATCCCTCAAATACTCTGATTCATAAGTGCACTTTTTTTCCTTCTTATCCCTAGTACACGTGGTACAGGCCACGATAATCATGCTTTTACTGTAAGCGCACCACATGTCTACACATGTGAAAAGCAGTTCGACTTTGCACTTACAAATGTGCCAGAGCCCCGTTTGGTTACTTACACTCGCTGGTGCGGTTGGACTTTTGCAAGAATCGGGGGCCATTGGAGCATTTTTTTTTAACAGAAAAAAGTGTCCAATGCGGGAATCGAACCCAGGTCGTAGTGATCGAAAACCAAACGGTTTAACCAGCCTTCCACCGACCCCCGCTATATAAGTGCACTTATTGTGTGAAGTCAAATTCGATGATGTACTTGCATTTCACAATGAATCTATACGAAGATTTCGCGGTCTATATAGCTGTAGTTAGCTTCGCAGTTTTAAAGGAGATTTTAAAGCATCAAAATGAGGCCAATTAAATATATTTAGGACTTTTGATTATGTGTGTTCCTCTTACTTGATTATACAGTCTTTCCAGCAACTGACACGGGGTTTCATATTTTTAGAGCTATTTAAAATATAGACGATCGATCGTTTTCTACAGTCCTCAAGCACGCAATGAGAACAAAAAATCGGGAGGGCCTGGTTTCTTCAGTGGGGAATCAACTCAATGTCGCCATTTTCATCCCGCCAGCTGCAGGCCACAATCTACTGGGTGTCGCAACGCACCTCCATACCGGACGCCAAGGTTGCGTCATAAGCTATAACCTTGAGCTGGCTGTAATTGAGAGTTGTATTTTAGTTGTTAAACTGATTGGTATTTTTATTTTATCAGTTTCCTTTAAAGTGTTGTTTTTTTTTTAAATAATCTTTCTTTCTTTTCCTTTTATTGCATGCAATTGCAAAATAGGCTTTCTTAAAGAGCCATTTGTGATATGCAAAGTATATTTCGAAGTATTTGTGAAAGTTATTTCTTAATTTCAGTTGATATTTTCCGATAGATGGGTATCTGCCATAAGCTAAATATATATATAGTTTCACGCACGCACTATCTTTGCTCTTTCCTTATAGACATATAGTAAACTCATCCCTCGCAATTTTGAAACTCGAATAGTGTAAGATATGTTCTCTGTTTCAAATTGTTTGATTTTACAATACGACGATACAAAGATACTGGAACCTCTCACAACACAATGAACTCTACTAGCAAATAATCGTATCACAAAGCAAAAACGATAAGCTTATTTCTGCCACGCGTTTGTTAATCTTATCAGATACGTAATCGTTTCCTTATCTTTCGGTTCGTTTCGAGACTTGTTAGGTTCCATGACCTAACCATGGTTTACTTCAAAATAATTAATTTGGTTTCTCTCTCTCTTTTTCATTACGAAATTTTGAGGGGGGGGGGGTGGAGAAGATTAAACAATAACATCAAAATTTGCCAGTCGTAACTAGTAAACAATTTAGCACATATTTCAGATTTAATAATTTACTTAGATATATAATCTCAGTGATTTCACGACAGCAGCACAGAAGAAAGAACATCCATACATAAACATTTATTTGACGCGTTTTTTTTTTTTGCATATAAATAACGATATCTTATTTTTTAAAACTTTTTTTTTTGTGTTAAAACTTTTACATTGTAAGTTTTATAACATATGGTTTCTATATCCGCTGGATTCTCTTTTATCGTTCTTCTACTTGGATGATATATGCATATTTGTCGAGTAAAACAGTTTGGTTTCCTTTAACCGATTTTGTAATGACTATTGAATTATCGCTCTTTTATTTTAAAGAATGAAAAGAATTTGGCGCACATAGAAACTCTGACCTTAATTAGAAACGAAATTGAATCAGGTCAGCGCTTTCGGATGCTTGAGAAGTTGATATGGGCTGTTCTAGAGGATCTTAGCTGCAAAAACATTTCTTGGAGTTTGAAACAGGATAACTGTTCTGATTTCCTTGAATGAGTGTGTGTTACGTTTCCTACAAATATCTCTATCTTATTCCAAATTGCCTGTCAATATACTTTTCTTTCATAGACATTTATTGCTAAACAATTCAGGGAACAATAACATTTTGTACCATTGAGGGCACACCAAGAAGCAACTGTCCTAGGAAAATAAATTTTGCACCTACAGCTTTTCTGCCAATTATCCCGGTCAAATTTAGATTACCACCATCTGGATGTGCGTCCAGTTGTTTCCTTCCTCAGTTTTCCTTGCTTCACAGGTTTTGGATAGGAACAAGAGCTCTCGGGAAATTACGGGGAACTTTCTCCACTTCGCATCATCCCATTTATCCATCAAGTCTATCCTATGTCTATGGCGTATAGTTCCCAACTGGACAGTGCTGTTTTTAAGTGCCTCAACAATTTTTCAAATCACCGATACAATTCCTCTACTAGACATCGACTATGAAATACAATGTCAGAATAATCACAAGAACTTTTTTAAAAATATATTTTACAATATTTTAAATTAAAATGTCTTCAATCTTTTATAGTATATATATTTTTTAATGTGAACTGAAAAATAAGTTTAATTCATTTAAAATCGATATCTAATTTTTACATAATAGAAACATCTCAGCATTTTTATAGGAATTTAAAACTAAATTTCTAAGTATTTTCGATACAAGATGCCCATAGATTTATTTCGCATTTTCAATTTAAAAATTTGCATAACTTTTTGCATGATAAAAAAAAATCTGTATAATTTTGATTAAGAGTTGACTCATTCTGCGTGCACAAAACATAATATTTTGAATAATATTTTAAGTGTGAACAAGATTTGTAAGCGGTAAGTGTTATTGATAAACATTGTATGTTCGTAGTAGTTAATATTTCTTCTAAAAATAATTAGAATTTTGCTTGTGTGTGTGTTAAACATGAAAATGTTAGAACAATTCCACCAAAAATGCTTCAATATATTTCAGTACAATATTCACATATTCAACGTAATTTTGATAGTTACTTAAGAAAAATGCGAAAACACTTTCACCCCATTATATATTTTATTGACATGTAAAGCTAATTTACAAAATCCTTTATCTAGAGTTTCGTTGAATACAAACTCCAAAGTAGACTTTCTAGTGTTAAGTAAAAGAGTCAGTCAATGCACTAATTGTAAGTCTTATACACTCCCCTTCAAAAGTTAATCACAAAACTAAAAAGCGCAATATTTTTTTAATAATATCACCAATTCATTTCAAAAATTGCAGAACGTGAATAAGAAACATAGTATGAACTATATTTAAAAAATAATAATATTATTAATTTACATTTTTACTTGCAATTTAAAATATGTTTACAAAATTTGAGTCGTTTTCAAAATACAAAAAAAAAATCTCATTCTATTGCGTGCTTAACTTTTAGAAGAAAGAGAGAGAGAGAATATGGCTTTACGGGTTACTAACCAAAGTGTAGGATTTTTGAGCCCAAAAATGGATGTAGCAAGCAGTAAAACCGCAATATTTCAGAAGAGATTGGAGATTAAAATCTAGAATTAGAGCTTTATAAATGTTGTATATATATTAATTAATTGTTCCACAGAGTGTGTATAAGATCACAGGTAAATAGGCGCTAACCGAAACAAAAAAAAGTTCCTTTGTTCAATATTAGTTTCCCTTTTATATTTTGTTCTCTCTCTTGTAAATCAATAAATATAATGTTTGATTAATAACATCTTGGAATCAGTTTCTTTGAAAAAATTCTAAGCAAAGTCAACAATAAACAATATTGTTGTGTCGTTGCTGTATCAGGATGATCAAATAAGCAAAAGGGGGTTCGATAAGGATCTCTATTCTCGGGATATTATAACCTGATTAACAGACAACACAATGTTAGCTGCCGGTGTTCTAGACAGGAGGAGCCACACATTACGTCACCGCCCCCCACGTGAGGCCCCCCAGCTATTCTTGGGTCCACCACACATGTGGTCGAACTGACCCTACTCATCAACATGGCGATGCCGAAGCTTTCTTTTGGGCTATGTCATAACACACAATATACATATATATTTGCAAATTAAGAAATCCATATATACCCCAAAGAAGTTTGGCGTGTTGCCATACGAAATATTGGAAAATAAAATATATGATCCAAATTAAGCATTTTTTAAATACCTATATATGTATTGACCTTCAAATAAATGTGCAAGTATGTTTGTTAGAATGTATATCTTTCAAATAAACGTGAAAGTATGCTAGGATATTTATCCCCTTCCTTCACGCTCTCGAAGAGTTGTTCTAATGGATTTTGAAATAGAAGTCGATAATGCCGTGGAAAAAAGATACCTTTTAAGTTTAACGATCCCTGATTTAACGAGAATTTAAAATGTCACTCGATTGAAATACAGTGAAATGTGCCTATTTAGCGACATTTTTGTACTCAATTTAATAATTGATTGCAAATGCTTCGCTATTGTTTGAAATTTATTTAGCATATACATTTTTGTTGATTATCTTTATTGTCTATAATATGAGATTGTATCGCGTTTTAAATTCTTTGCAATTTTGTTTTCACGAAATTTATATTTAAAAAAGTCAAATTTAAAAATAAATTTAATCATTAAAAAAAATCAACTATTATTAAAGTTCAATCTGCAATCAGCGAAGTGGAATTTAAATATTAGTTTGGAAATATGATGAAGCCAAATGGACAAAGTACGCGTGTTGGAATTCTGCCAGAAATGTGTTTATTGTCTTTGGCCTTGATGATGATTCAACAGGGATAACGTTGTTGGTTCCTTGTCCTGGAGACATCACTGCTGACATTCCATCAAGACAGTAATTATCACTTTAAGATTTCAAAAAGATAAACTCTTTATAACGCAACCCTTTCGTTTTTTAAATATGAAAAAATAAAAATATACCTTCGTTATCAATAATTTAGTTTTCCGAATACAGATAGCGAACTAATGCATCATGTTTGATTACATAAAGGTTTAAATATAAAAGACACAAATTTATTTTTGCGGAAGAGCGATTGCTCGAAGCATATTATATACTCGTATTTATAATTATACGTAATTCTGCTGTCCTCAAAGCTTATGTCCATAGTTCATCTAAAATACCCATTCCAAGAGTCTAGAATCAGTATAACTATAAAAGGAAGTTCCAAAAATGCAATATAACAGCGGTATGGTAGATTAAACTGGCGAAACCGCTGGGAGGGTTCACCACTGATGAGCCAGGCCCTCCCATTAATTTTTCCATTGCAGTAAGGACAGTAGAAATTGTTTTATTTTAAAAAGAATCATACGCGTCTATAATAGTTTTGAATTCTGATAGCAGATGGCGCACTAATGCATCATAATAAAGGTTTGTATAATACATTTGATGTAAAACATGGCAGCATAGATAGGGAATGTCACGTGGATAGATGGGGACGCTAGGTTGATAAGGCAACTTGGTAAAAAAATGACAACCTATTTTCATAAAATATTAAAGAAACAATGATAGAGTATATAATGGTATTTCAGATTAATAATGTGTCGTAATGATTATTCCCCTCGTGACATTCCAAAGTAATTTATAAGTGACTTTTCTCGGTTGCAGCGTTGTTACCATCCTAAGACCATCACCTAAACGTTATGTAAAAATTAAATATTTATTACCTTGTGATTCTTATCTATAATCCAAATCATGCCTTTTCAATTCTTTCAAATTGTTTCAGATTTAAATTAATGTTCTCATTTGCGTTTCCTGTTTCAAAATGTTTAAATTGAAGCCGAAATGCCATTTAAACCTACATTTTGAAGGTTGAGCAACCATTGTATTGGGTAACTATATATATATATATATATGTAAATGTTAGTAAATTACATTTATAAATTTAATTGCCATCTCTCTATCGGTAAAATTATTATTACAAATATTATATATACATGTATTGCAAAAGTTCAGGAGGATGGTATTCATGTTATAATAAAAAGCACATCTCTTTTTAATAAATGCATGTATTAAATGCATCAAAACAATGCAGTTACTTGATTTTCTTTGGGCGGAATGCGCAAATTCAGATCACGGACCAATCCATGACACCATTTTTGTATATCCTGGAAAATAAGCCAAACTATTTATATACCATGGCTCCGGCCGATTTTACTACTACTTCCTTAAGACGTCAGCAAATCGAAGCTACACCTGCAATAATGAAGGGCATAGTATACAGGTTGGCTTAGTTTTCCAAATTTGTTTGTCATCTTGCTTTTGGCTCATTCATTGATTACATTATTTTGTATTTGGTTAATCCAGCTTCATGAAGTATCCCATTGTTATCAATATATATGTTCGTCTATAGAATTTTTATTGGGTCACGTGACAATGGACAGCCAATCAGATTGCGAATAACGGCCACGCTTCAGATAGACAATTGGGATAGAACATTTATAAATAGATAGATTTTTATTTTAACTCTAATGACCCTCTATGACGCGGCTATATATTAACAATAACAAAAAAAAACTTACATGAAATTAATATAAATAACAACTTCACAATTTGAAACATGACCGATATTCTATTCTTTCGCTTTCTTTTTTTGTATAGATGTGTTGTTTCAAATTCCCAAAACAGCCTTTGTATAATGACCGAAGCTTTACCTAGCTCAAGAAAGTACAGCTAATACAATGGCAAGGTACATTATGGGACAATGAAACGGCATTTACACTTGTGAAAGTATCTCTTGAAACAATCATCAAGTTGCCAGCATTTCAGTGGATTAATCCCCTCATCCCAATATTGTAGGTTATCTACCGCGGACGGCCATAAAGGCGGGATGGTAAAGTCGCCTGGATACAACGGTGCTAGAAATGCAAATAGCAGCGGGAGTGCCGTTAAAAGTTTCATGAGTCTTTGGAGCCGTCAGGTTATAGGTTCTAAAACTTTTTACGACCTTTATTTTAATATATTTTATACTAGGAAGGTATTTTGGTGTTTTCCTCGTAAAATTAAAACAGCAATTTTTCCTATCTTTTAGCATTGTGCTAAATTGTTTGAAAAGTAAGAAATTATTTTATTATTATTATTTTTTTTTTTTTTGTAATCGAGAGAAATAGAAGATAAGTTGTTCACATACGCACATTCTCAAATCTTACTTTCACTTGGATTTTTTTTTTTACTTTCAACTATGTAACTAACTAATGGTGATAACTTTTTTCATTCGGGATCATCCGTTTGTATTGACCAAGTTTTTATTTTTTCTATTTATATAAAAAAAAAACTTGAAAATTTAATTTAATTTTGAGTATTAAATTAATAGTTGGAAGGTTTTTTAAAAAAGAGAGAGCACATATATATATACCAAACTAAAAACTGTAAACACCAGTGATACTTTTGACAATTAACAACGATAATAACCGCCATATATGCGATCACACACAAAATAATCGATTCCAGTTGACTAGTATTCAAATTAATAAAGTTTTGATAAAAAAAGAAACAAACGATGTGTTTCTTGAATGAATATCACATCCACCAATTACTTCCCGGCGTTTTCGTGTTCATCTTCTCTATCAAGGAATTGAGAAGCGTTAAATTATCTCGCTCAAACGTTATATCATTATTAATACATTGTTGAAGTGCGGGAGGATGACGTTTTATTATTTGTATAAAATAAATCGCAAGAAAATAATTTTTTGCAGAAATGGGTCATCGCTCTCAACTTGTGGTTGGAAGCTCAGAAAAACTTCATGCCGAGAGAACATTCTTATAATAAAATTATAAAGTTAAAAAATATATAATAAAAAAATAAACTCTACATACCTTTTTAAAATATATATACCTTGTGTAATTTTGAGTAAATTTTGTGTTTCCAGAAAAGAAAAATGGGAGACGCCCTGCTTGACCTCGCTGCTCAAAAGGTAAGTTCTGCCCCCATCTTGCTCTGCCTCGGCAATAAAATAAAACACAAGGCATCGTTGAATACTAACGCTAGACCAGTTCGTATATGTACATGAGCTAGCTTCCTTTTTCAGCCTGATCTTGTTGATTATTGTTGAAGTCACTTTTCATCGTTTGGCAGAAAATGAATTTTGTCCTTAGAATCGCCATGTTTTGATGTGAATAAGCTGGACGATTATTAAATGAATAAATTTAAAGAAGCATTTATTTTGTAAGGACTAAAAAAGTGATATCAAAAAGTCTTTTGTGTTTGTAAGACTATGATAAAAAAAGAAAAAAATCTTAGCTCACTCAAATTTTATCACTTTGGATGATTGCAAAGTTTTAATTTTAGTAAAATGTATAAAGAATGACGTGATATCCAATTTCTCCCAGACCTGGATTTGATTCTAATAGATATCATTATGGATATTGGTCAAATGATAGGTATAAATTGTTATAAACATTTCTAAATTTTATTATTATTTAAAAAAAAATAATTTTTAATGAATTTTGAAGAAGTTCGCAGTGAATAATCGCCTTTCATAGATAGAATAAGGTAAAGTTCTGAACTCCCAGATAACTCCTGGCCATCTAACTAACAGTATCGTGGTATGTGTGCATGCGTGCGAATATGTTAAAAGATAACAAATTTGGTCTTGTTTTATCTCGGCTACTACCAGAAGGTCATTTCTAGATTGTTTCTGTGGATTTGGTCTTGAGTACTAGTTTTATTTTAATACTACCTCTACTAGCTTATCTTCGTGGATTCCGTCTTGATATTAGGTTTCTATCTCAGCTACCACCAGAACATCATTTCTAGTTTACCTTTGCAAAGTTGGTCTTGTTTGTTTTGTCGCGGGTATACAAATTATCTACACGTATTACTCACAAATGCTTTGATTATTTTTATATCAATGATGATCCTTTGAAAATCCAAGAGAAAACACACTTATAATATACAATATAACGCGGCTGATGATTGTAAAACGAAAATTGCAATTATACCGCGAATGTTTCTTTTAAACAAAAATCGAAATCTATTTTAAAGAGAAATATTTTATTTTTCCGTTTGTCATTACTCTTCACAATTCATCCTATCATACTTCATCCTTAAAGTTAGAAATAATCGTTATTTCTCTTTAAAATAGATTTCGATTTTTGTTTAAAAGAAACATTCGCGTATAATTGCAATTTTCGTTTTAAAAACACACTTATGTTTGCATAGAAACATAGGGATCGTGATCGTTATTTTTATTTATAAAGGCATTTGCAAATTCTACGTACCGTGTAATACTATCAATCTCATTACTTATACCAAAATGGACACTAACAACACTAATATTTATATTTTAAATAATATTCTTTTATTACGTTTTACTGCAGTGAGAGAAAGGGAAATGTTGGGATTGCCTTAGCTCATCAATGGTGAAACCTCTCAGTGGCCTGGGGATTAAATTGATAAAACCTCTTAGAAGGTTCACCACGAATGAGTCAAACCATTTCAACAATATTTTCTCTCTCTCATTACAGTGAGGCATGGAGGAATAGTAGCCAGTTATAAAGCAAAATGAGAGCTGATACAATGTCAATTTTAGTTCTTGAAATTAAAGATACTTCGGCCAGTAAATCTTTTTATTTTTTCCTTACACTTTTCCCCTTATCTTTACCTCTTAAAGGCAATAAAAATATTTACTGGCCGAAGTATCTTTAATTTCAAGAACTATGAATGCCGGCCAGGCAGCCTCTATCTTTACGATGTCAATTTTAATACAATATAGATGGCGCTTTAATATTCGACTATTACTTGTTTTCTATAAGAGATTGAATGGAAACTCATTTTAAATATCTACATACAGCTGCTAAGTGATATATACTCTCCAACTTGTTTATTACAAAGGAAGCAAATACATGACATGGCATT
>CP092886.1:35873913-35959104 GCA_030710605.1 Cordylochernes scorpioides | reverse complement strand
TACATTTTTTTAATATATTTAAAATGTGAATTGATCTATATTTTAAAATATGAGCGTAAAAGAGTTAACTGAAAATATACATCATCTTTATATCAATAAAATAAATTATCGAATTTTCAAGAATTATCTTCACACATTCTTGCAATGTGAAAAAAAAAACGGGAAATTATAGTCATTAGTCGTATGTTTATTTAAAAATGAATACATATAGAAAGTAGTTCGATTCTTCATTCCATGGTACCAGAGCTCTGTTTAGTTACGTGACTTCACCGGTAGAGTTGTGCAATCTAGAAGGCCATTAAATAAATTTATAATTAAAGTAAACAATTTTTCAATGAAGGATATAATTCCGTGTCTGGGCAGTCAAAAATCAAACCGTAAATAATAACCGTTAATCAAAATGGATTAGAGAAAGAAAAAAACGTTCACGTTTCGAACATGTAGCAACTCTCTCTCTCTCTCAAGCTGAGGAGATGCTGATGTTTACTTACGTTTTCGTTTACGTATACGTTTTCTTCGTAGATCGCGAAATACGTGGTATCGCTGGAGACCCGCTGGCAATCTTCCACCAAGCTCTGCAGCGGTGGCTGAGGCGGCATGTACAATGTCATTGTACATAGCATATTTTTTTATATCTATTTTTCGTTTTTTTAATCATTTTCATTATTGCTAACTTCTCATAATTAGTGCGGACTGTGCACTTTCCTGTATTGACAAGATGTCAATAAAAATACGTTAATTGTCAAATTGTCTCTATCTCAAGCCGCCTATAGAGAGAGTTGTAACGAATGTGGGTGAGAAGAATCTAAATTGAGGCAGGAAGGAGGAGGCCTGGGTTGGGTGGGCGTTTGGTTACTTTTTTTTTTTTTTTCTAAGATAGAGGGGGGAGGGTGCTGGAGTTTATTTTATTGGCTTGAATTGAATGTAATTTCGAGGTCATTTGGTTGTTGAAAAAATGCATGTTTTTTTTAGCACCTAGTCAATCAAGTTTACAATCCTCTTTTTAACCACACTTGAAGGGCCTAATGATTATATTCTAATTTGCTTAAAATTCTATAAACACTATGATCTTTTTTGTTGTTGTTTCTTTTGGTTGATGAGTTTATTCTTAGTCACACTCTGTTTTTATTTATTTTTATTTTTTGCAGACGTGTGGAACTCTTAATGGTTGTAGGACTTTGAAAATGTTATAAGTAAAACGATCGCTACCAAAGTGACAACAAATAGTTTTTTTATAGCACACTTATTATTCTAATTACATTCGCAAGCTGTTAAGTTTTAGTACTTTGTTCTCACACTAGACTTCCTTAAATGTATCCCTCCCCTAGCAGAATCTTCTTTCTGTATCCCCTTTGCGCGGTCCACTCGCGTAAAATAAATAAAATAATAAGTAAATAATAAAATAAATATAACTTGGATTTTATTAATTAAATTATTAATCATGTTTCTTTATGTAAGAGAGAGAGAAAGAGATATGTGTGTGAAATGTCTTCAAAAACAAAATTACTTTTCAAGCGTAAATTCGGAATAGAGTGAGAGATATCTATATTAGATTTATGACAATGTGATTAAATGTGATATTGTCGCTAAATATTTGACTATATTTGCCTAAAATGTTATATTTGTTAGGCAAAAAAAAATCCTTATACAAATATAATTATAGCTTAAATTCACTTTAGAAGCCGCCATTTATATTGAAAATAGCTTATGACTCATACTCGTTTGTTCGGAGGTGTATTTACTTTATTTGTTCAGGTTTTACGCCACACCTAAGCCTCGAGTTTTGAGCAATAAGGAGAGGAGCCCAATAACAGGGTCATGGATGCCCAATGTAACCAGCCACCCACTCACTCAACTCTATCGATCCACTCAAGTCACCGGTTGCCATGCCAACCAATATCCCACCCACTCGACTTGGTCGAGAGAGAATTAATTCTTAATGCCTCCATGAAAAATAAAAATACGACGAGTTTGTTGCGACATTTACTGAGAGGGATGAGCCCTATCGCGACGTGTTGACTTGTTGTCTTTATTTATTCCTCTTTAAACAAAATATATATAATAAAATATGATGTGAATTTGGGCTTTATATATATTTTCCAATTGTATTATTTTGAATAATTTTTAGACAAGAAAGTACTACTGGCTCGGAGATATCGTTGGATTAAAGAAAGGGGTCAGCGAATGAAAGAGACAGCAGCTCGACAGGAAGGAGTTCTGAAGAAGACGCGGTCGGAGAAGGTCCGGTAGATAGCAGCTGTTGGCCTTAAGTCGGGAGGTGTCCTGAAGCTGACCAGGCCGGGTTGGCGACTGCTCTGTGGAAATGGACACCGGAAGGTCGGTCGGTAGCGGAGCAGCCTACAAGTCGGCGTTGCCCAGACTGAACGTGTACAGTGTGGAGCTTCGCAAGAATGACATCTACGGCGCCAAGGATCCTTCTGACGGCGGAGGTTGAAGGAAAGTCCCACTTATTTTTTCTTTCCATTTTGCATCCGCGTAAATAAATCTATAGCTGCCTCCCTTTACGAACGCGCGTGCATCCTGACTAGACAAAGACCACAAAAGGCGTTTGATTCCGCCGCAACAATAGTTTTCATTTTTAAATACAGATGGTGCGCTTTTAATCTATAATATATATGTGTATATATTATACAATTTCACTTTTGTACTATTTTTCACATATATGTGTGTGCACCAAAAATGGTACATTTCCCTCTCAAATGAATTTTAAAAATGCAATGCTCCCCCAATATATAATCTCCAATAAGTTTTTTAATCTGTCAAAAATTGTTTTTCTTCAGTTGACTCTCTGAGACGGCTATGGTGGATGAAATACGGCTTCAAGGACATAAATATAAATACATAATATATTAGCAATTTGATGCCAAATGTTTGAGGGGAGAAGAGATTCCTTTATCTACATTTCATTTCTCTCCAAAAGGTGACTTACCTTCTTGAGATCCTTGTAAAGAGCTTCTATAATCAGATCTGTATTTTGTTCGACCAGCTGGTAAAGAGCTTTCAATTGTCTCTTTCGGAAAGCAATGGGCTTTGTCTTCCCGGAGAGGAAGGCATCTCGGGCCTTCGAGAGGACCTGCACAAAAGGAAAAACTTCATACAAGGTAAAAGTAAGAGCTAGAGCTATAAAAAATAATGTTGAGTATAATTGGTGAAAAAGAAAAATATCCTTGTGAACAATGCTAAGGAAAATTGTATATCTATTGTGCAGACTTCATATCCTTAAACCAGTGGTTCTCTCCCAACTTTTAAATTAAATGCATTTTTGTGACTACACATCAGAATTTCATGAAGACACACACCAGCAAACTTTTAATACTATATATTAAAATACTTATTTCAAACCCCAACGTTTTAACCCTAATGTGAGATAGCTCTGTAATAACAATGCCAGCACTAACAAAAATTGATAATAAATTTGGGCTAAATCCATACCGGGCGTGAGACTTGTTATTTGTAATACTTGAAGGCTTATAGATTGATTATAATCAAGAGTATAATAAATAATTATTTATATATTTTCGATTTGGATAACTAACATTTTATTAACAGGTTTCTTGATATACTTGTGATTGAAAGTTGCTGATAGACTGGTCGTTTGCGTTTATTGCCGCTACAAAGTTCGGATGGTACCGCCGCATGTTGTATGATGATGCTGTTCATTCTGTGGCCTTGGTAAAAAGCAGTCACCTACACGATTTCGATATTTTTCATTAATTTTTTATTGAAGTACTCAAAATTTATCGTTCATATATAATAAAATCAGAAAACACTCCATGGCTTAAGCAATCAATTCGAGGACTAACAGACTGGGTGGATAGAATCACTAGATATACTATGTGAGAGCTTAAATTATAATAAAAATTTAAGAGATGTAATTCTGCATATTTATTTAATAGTGATAATGAAAACATAAAAATGTTCACTATACTATTAAAATATGCACATAAATAACAAGTTAAAACACGATTCGTTTTAAGATTATTCTGCAAAAACAATAACGCACATAAACGTTTATATATATACAATATAATATAATGCGGCTTGTGATTGTATTCAGCTGAAATTTTAAATTAAAACTCGATTTATTTTTCTTTTTTAGGCGTTTCATATGAAAACATATGTAGACAAAAGCTGAAAAATTACATTAAATCTGGAATAACTATATTCCATGACATGAATGCTAATATGATCGTTAGAAAACATGCAGACGAATATAGAAACGAGCCTGGCACCCGGATAAAAATCACCCAGCAACATACAAACATCCTCCAAGCTGATATTTATAGCGCTCTTCGTCTATTTGCCTAATCAGAAGCCTTGTTAGGTGAAGCTACTAATGGCTACTTGTTTTCCTTCAGCACCCCATGTCTATACTTTACATTTCGTGCATCTCTTTTCCTCGACTACAAGGTCTCTATTCTTTCCCTTTCACACATTATTATTTGATATATAATTTTATGTTTTGAAAATAGAGCAATCCATAAATAAATCTTTAAATAAAAATGCATATATTGGATCAAAATATCATTTATTTTACCAATATTTCAGTTGGCTGAACGCCAACCTTTATCAAGGTATAAATGTTATAATACCTTGATAAAGGTTGGCGTTCAGCCAACTGAAATTTTGGTAAAATAAATGATATTTTGATCCAATATATGCCTTTTTATTTAAATAATTTTATATTTATAGCTATTTAAGCATGATACATTAGCGTGCCATTCGTTTTTTATTGAAAATGTAAACTATTTATAAACGCGCGTATATTGATGAGCCAGGTCCTTCCATTATTTTTAGCATTGAAAAATATTTAAATTATATTATTTAAAAATATATACGCACACACACACAACTCTTTTATTAATAGTTTTCAATTTATGAGTATGTAAGATAGTATTTTAGCAGATCATTCATTCTATGTTTATTGAATTTATTTTCAGGTTTATTTTTAGGCCTTTTCATTTTTTATAGTTTTTATTAGTTCTGTTACGCTCCAGGTACCTGGGGATAACCGAATAAAAATGGATAAAACCATTTTTGCATATGAACGTTTAGGATTAAGTTTCTTTAAAAAGGGTGACAGCGGGTCACCCACTGAAGAGCGTCGGAAATAAAGAATATTCTTATATATAAAAGTCAATGTCTGTTTCGCGATAAACTCAAAAACTACTGAACCAATTGGTACCAAAATTTGCATGTCGCTTTTTATAAACCTGAGGAAAATTTTCGGCTACATTTTGATTGGTATTTTTTGGCTATTTCTTTTTTTAATTTGAAGAACTTTTATTTTTACGCGGAGTAAATACGGGGCGAAGAAACAACACCAGGCCAATTAAGCGATCAATGAGCGTTCTGCATTTTTTTTTTTTTACAAAACTATTGAGTATTGAGAGAGAAATTTATATTACTAACTGTCGTCCGGTAAGACTGCCATTGACCCCACTGAATAGTCGCCAACGTTTGGAATGGTGCCGGGCTAGATCGACGTGGATGACGGAATGGCACAGAGTCTTATTTTCAGATGAGTCACGCTTCTGTTTGTCCAGTGATAGTTACCGTGTGCGCGTGTGACGTCGAGATGGAGAAAGGTCCAATCCGGCAGCATTTGTGAAATGCCCCACCGCGCGACAACGCGGAATCATGGTATGGGGCGCAATCGTGTATGATACCAGGTCACCTTTAGTTCGTATCAGGGCACTATGACGGCCCAACGATACGTTGATGATGTGTTGCGACCGGTGACACTCCCCTACCTTCCGAGGTACCCAATGCCCTTTATCAGTAGGATAACACCCGACCGCACACTACTTGCATTAGCCAACAAGCTCTGCAAGATGTACATATGCTTCCCTGGCCAACGTACTCTTCTGACCTCTAACCAATCGAGCACGTATGGGACATTATTGGACGCCGTTTACATGCCTTACCTCAGTCGCGTTCAGAAGACGAACTGTGGGAAATGGTTGAAAGGGAATGGAAAGCCATCCCTTAGGGCGTCATCTGTAGTCTGATTGACTTTCTACCTAGACGTGTTGCTGCGTGCATCGCCGTCCGCGGTGGTCCTACTTGCTACTGAGCTTTCTGGACCCTCTTTCTTGGTATTCCATTTTCAATGCCACAAGGTGATGAACGTGAGCTGTCAAAAATTACAAAACTATAAAAAAAACTCTAACTGGCCGAAGTGTCTATTTTTCACAGAAATATGAATGCCGGCCAGGCTACCTCTATCTTCAGGATAGAAATTCAATTAATGACTATAAAAAACATTACATGCTGTTTGGCTAATGAACTCAACACTGATTGCTTGATTAAAGTCACGTGACCATGAACGGACAATCAGTGCACGAATAAAACTACATACATATAAACATTAAGGTCTATATATTATACCAATAGTACATAACATGAATATTACGTATAAAGGTTATTTTTGTGTCATCAATTAGTTGTTAAAAATTATTTAATCTTATATATGTGCTTGTTTCCTTCTATATGACATTTTGAGTGATATGAATAACATTTATATATTATTCATTGCTATGTTATTTATGAGGGATAAGGTGTTCTAAACTCTATTATTTGTGAGAGGTAGTTTTCCTACATTTGATCGTTTAATAGATACGGTATTTTTGGCGAGAGAGGATTCTAAATTTGCACTAGAAAATAAATTCAAATATCCGGTTTATATTACTTTTTATATAGTGTATCGCCCAAAACGATAAACATTTGATAATTTGTGAAATAATGTTTAAAATACGCAGGTTTTGGACATTGCCGTTTCAGATTAAGGAGAGTATGACAAAAACAAACTACCTAGGTCTAATATTGAAATAAATTTTATTGAAGTTCAAATAAAAGTAGATTAATAAATGCAAAGAAAATATTTCGCAAACCAAATCTATTCTTTTACAAGGCGATGAACGTGAGCTGTCAAAAATTACAAAACTAATTCCTTTTGAGTTCAGTTCAATTAATATCGCGGTGAAACTAGCTAAGTCACAGTAAAAGTAAATCGAGCTTGCACATCTATCACGCCATACCCAATCCTTCTCTGTGGTGGCCTAGCAAAAATTCTGGCATTAATCAGCTCTCTAAATTCGAAGCCAGGTGCTGCCTTAGCTGTTGGAATTATTCAGGTCGACGATCCTTGAAGGAAAAATCTCAAGAATTGAGAAAAATCTAAATTTCAGAATGTATGCAGAAGAGTATATTAATATTAACGTCATGTGCCTTTCTTATCTTCTCAGCAAATGTCATACATCTCCGTTTCTTCTTCTTCAAGATATTAAAAACCCGCATATATTGTGTGAAAATTGAAATCTCAACATTGCTAATATATTTATTTTTTAAATAATCATATATATAATCTTTGATTTTGAGGGCGTGATTTCATTAAGTAGAAAATATATTTCTGCATAAATAAAACTTTGACATTTTATTTTGAAAATATCGAATGAACTGTTTGACACTTCAGAGCTCTACTCTATGACCTTGTCATTCTTGCTGACGAAAGTAGCTGATGCCAGGACTAGGTTTACCTAATGACAAAATTTTTGATCTGGTTGTTTTGGGGATTAATTTTATCAAAAATATTGTTTTTATTTATAATTATAATTTTTAAGAATCTAATTATGTAAAAAAAATGAAATTATCTAATCTACATATTTGAAATATAAATGTGTGTACCAATTATGTGTAGATTTATTTATTACAAGAGAAGGAATCGTCTGACATCATCTTGAAGAAGAAACAAAACTTAACGGCGACGAGTTTCTTTTATTAAAGCTGTAAATTCGGCTGTAAAACTCGAGTTGCCTGACGAAGGACCTAAAAGTCCGAAAGCTTGCCGAATTTTAAAGCTTTAATAAAAGAAACTCGTCGCCGTCAACTTTTGTTTCTTCTTCAAGATAAAGATTTATGAAAAAACGAAAGGAAAAAAAAAGATAAAAAGATCAGGTGTTGAAATCAAAAATAAAATGGCATATCCTGACCAGGAGCACATGTGCTTTACAGAAGGCAGAGCGCCATCTGGTGGAACAGAAATCAATTAAACATTGATTTAGCCTATTCCCTGATATTTGGCCAACCCAATTTCTTGATAAATCAAGAAAAGCCATCCACGAACGCGTTTCGCGCTTTTTGGCGCTCGTCAGCGTGGAGTAGACTGTACCACTGCGACCAAAAATATTTTTTTGGTCCCAGTAGCTTCTTGAAAAACCAAGAAATGGGTATTTAATGAGTATAAAGATTTATATATAGAAAAAATAATCTCACCAATTAAAAATAAATAAGTATGTGATTGCCTTTTTATATTCAAAATTCATTCGTATCAGCAGATTTTTCTTTCATTGAAAGGATCTATAATACCATTAATAAAGGCAATTTTTGCAGGCTCCGTGACGAATTCATAAATATAAAGGCAATTTTTGTGTTTATATTTCGATCAATGCCATGTCATGTATTTGCTTCCTTTGTAATAAACAAGTTGGAGAGTATATCACTTAGCAGCTGTATGTAGATATTTAAAATGAGTTTCCATTCAATCTCTTATAGAAAACAAGTAATAGTCGAATATTAAAGCGCCATCTATATTGCTTTAAAATTGGCATCGTAAAGATAGAGGCTTCCTGGCCGGTATTCAGAGCTCTTGAAATTAAAGATACTTCGGCTAGTAAATATTTTTATTGCCTCTAGGAGTTAAAGATAAGGGGAAAGGGTAAGGTAAAAATAAAAAGATTTACTGGCCGAAGTATCTTTAATTTCAAGAACTAAAATTGACATTGTATCAGCTCTCATTTTGCTTTATAACTGGCCACTATTCCTTCATGCCTCACTGTAATGAGAGAGAAAAAATATTGTTGAAATGGTTTGACTCATTCGTGGTGAACCTTCTAAGAGGTTTTATCAATTTAATTCCCAGGCCACTGAGAGGTTTCACCATTGATGAGCTAAGGCAATCCCAACATTTCCCTTTCTCTCACTGCAGTAAAACGTAATAAAAGAATATTATTTAAAATATAAATATTAGTGTTGGTAATTTCCATTTTGGTATAAGTAATGAGATTGATAGTATTACACGGTACGTAGAATTTACAAAGGCCTTTATAAATAAAAATAACGATCGCTATCCCTATTTTTCTATGCAAACATAAGTACGTTTTCTTTTCTCTTGTATTTTCAAAGGATCATCATTGATATAAATATAATCGAAGCATTTGTGAGTAATACGTGTAGATAATTTGTATAACCGCGACAAAACAATCAAGACCAACTTTACAAAGGTAAACTAGAAATGATGGTGGTAGCTGAGATAGAAACCTACTATCAAGACGGAATCCACGAAGATAAGTTAGTAGAGGTAGTACCCAAAATAAAACTAGTACTCAAGACCTAATCCACAGAAACAATCTAGAAATGACCTTCTGGTAGTAGCCGAGATAAAACAAGACCAAATTTATTGTCTTTTAACATATTCGCACGCATGCACACATACCACGATACTGTTAGTTAGATGGCCAGGAGTTATCTGGGAGTTCAGAACTTTACCTTATTCTATCCATGAAAGGCGATTATTCACTGCGAACTGCTTCAAAATTCATAAAAATTATTTAAAAAAAAATAATAATAAAATTTAGAAATGTTTATAACAATTTACACCTATCATTTGACCAATATCCATAATGATATCTATTAGAATCAAATCCAGGTCTGGGAGAAATTGGATATCACTTCATTCTTTATACATTTTACTAAAATTAAAAATTTGCAATCATCCAAAGTGATAAAATTTGAGTGAGCTAAGATTTTTTCTTTTTTATCATAGTCTTACAAACACAAAAGACTTTTTGATATCACTTTTTTAGTCCTTACAAAATAAATGCTTCTTTAAATTTATTCATTTAATAATCGTCCAGCTTATTCACATCAAAACATGGCGATTCTAAGGACAAAATTCATTTTCTGCTAAACGATGAAAAGTGACTTCAACAATAATCAAAAAGATCAGGCTGAAAAAGGAAGCTAGCTCATGTACATATACGAACTGGTCTAGCGTTAGTATTCAACGATGCCTTGTGTTTTATTTTATTGCCGAGGCAGAGCAAGATGGGGGCAGAACTTACCTTTTGAGCAGCGAGGTCAAGCAGGGCGTCTCCCATTTTTCTTTTCTGGAAACACAAAATTTACTCAAAATTACACAAGGTATATATATTTTAAAAAGGTATGTAGAGTTTATTTTTTTATTATATATTTTTTAACTTTATAATTTTATTATAAGAATGTTCTCTCGGCATGAAGTTTTTCTGAGCCTCCAACCACAAGTTGAGAGCGATGACCCATTTGTGCAAAAAATTATATTTTCTTGAGATTTATTTTATACAAATAATAAAACGTCATCCTCCCGCACTTCAACAATGTATTAATAATGATATAACGTTTGAGCGAGATAATTTAACGCTTCTCAATTCCTTGATAGAGAAGATGAACACGAAAACGCCGGGAAGTAATTGGTGGATGTGATATTCATTCAAGAAACACATCGTTTGTTTCTTTTTTATCAAAACTTTATTAATTTGAATACTAGTCAATTGGAATCGATTATTGTGTGTGTGTGATCGCATATATGGCGGTTATTATCGTTGTTAATTGTCAAAAGTATCACTGGTGTTTACAGTTTTTAGTTTGGTATATATATGTGCTCTCTCTTTTTTAAAAAACCTTCCAAATATTAATTTAATATTTAAAAATTAAATTGCAATTTCAAGTTTTTTTTATAAATAGAAAAATAAAACTAGGTCAACACAAACGGATGATCCCGAATGAAAATAGTTATCCCCATTTGTTAGTTACACAGTGAAGAGTAAAAAAAAATCCAAGTGAAAGTAAGATTTGAGAATGTGCGTATGTGAACAACTTATCTTCTATTTCTCTCGATTACAAAAAAAAAAAATAATAATAATGATATTAAAATAATTTCTTACTTTTCAAACAATTTAGCACAATGCTAAAAGATAGGAAAAATTGCTATTTTAATTTTACGAGGAAAACACCAAAATACCTTCCTAGTATAAAATATATTAAAATAAGGTCGTAAAAAGTTTTAGAACCTATAACCTGACGGCTCCAAAGACTCATGAAACTTTTAACGGCACTCCCGCTGCTATTTGCATTTCTAGCACCGTTGTATTCAGGCGACTTTACCATCCCGCCTTTATGGCCGTCCGCGGTAGATAACCTACAGTATTGGGATGAGGGGATTAATCCACTGAAATGCTGGCAACTTGATGATTGTTTCAAGAGATACTTTCACAAGTGTAAATGCCGTTTCATTGTCCCATAATGTTCCTTGCCATTGTATTAGCTGTACTTTCTTGAGATAGGTAAAGCTTCGGTCATTATACAAAGGCTGTTTTGGGAATTTGAAACAACACATCTATACAAAAAATAAAGCGAGAGAATCGAATATCTGTCATATTTCAAATTGTGAAGTTATTTATATTAATTTCATGTAAGTTTTTTTTTTTTTTTAAATATATAGCCGCGTCTTAGAGGTTTTCCCCTTTCAGATTAGAGTTGAAATAAAAATCTATCTATATATAAATATTCTATCCCAATTGTCTATCTGAAGCGTGGCCGTTATTCGCAATCTGATTGGCTGCCCATTGTCACGTGACAAATAATGTAATCAATGAATTAGCCAAACGCAAGATGACAAACAAATTTGGAAAAGTAAGCCAACCTGTATACTATGCCCTTCATTATTGCAGGTGTAGCTTCGATTTGCTGACGTCTTAAGGAAGTAGTAGTAAAATCGGCCGGAGCCATGGTATATAAATAGTTTGGCTTATTTTCCAGGATATACAAAAATGGTGTCATGGATTGGTCCGTGATCTGAATTTGCGCATTCCGCCCAAAGAAAATCAAGTAACTGCATTGTTTTGATGCATTTAATACATGCATTTATTAAAAAGAGATGTGCTTTTTATTATAACATGAATACCATCCTCCTGAACTTTTGCAATACGTGTATATATAATATTTGTAATAATAATTTTACCGATAGAGAGATGGCAATTAAATTTATAAATGTAATTTACTAACATTTACATATATATATATATATATATATATATATATATATATATATATAACAATAAATAGTTGTTTAAACAACTATTTATTGTTATAATTAATTTAGATTTAGCTTGCTAATCTAATCAAATCTACTTGATATGAGTTATCATTCTTATCAGTTTGCTCCTTGAGTTTTAAATGTGGAATCACTGTTATATTTTTGTTATATAGTTTTTACACTATATATATATATAGTTACCAATACAATGGTTGCTCAATCTTCAAAATGTAGGTTTAAATGGCATTTCGGCTTCAATTTAAACATTTTGAAACAGGAAACGCAAATGAGAACATTAATTTAAATCTGGAACAATTTGAAAGAATTGAAAAGGCATGATTTGGATTATAGATAAGAATCACAAGGTAATAAATAATTAATTTTTACATAACGTTTAGGTGATGGTCTTAGGATGGTAACATCGCTGCAACCGAGAAAAGTCACTTATAAATTACTTTGGAATGTCACGAGGGGAATAATCATTACGACACATTATTAATCTGAAATACCATTATATACTCTATCATTGTTTCTTTGATGTTTTATAAAAATAGGTTGTCATTTTTTTACCAAGTTGCCTTATCCACCTAGCGTCCCCATCTATCTACGTGACATTCCCTATTTATGTTGCCATGTTTTACATCAAATGTATTATACAAACCTTTATTATGATGCATTAGTGCGCCATCTGCTATCAGAATTCAAAACTATTATAGACGCGTATGATTCTTTTTAAAATAAAACAATTTCTACTGTCCTTACTGCAATGGAAAAATTAATGGGAGGGCCTGGCTCATCAGTGGTGAACCCTCCCAGCGGTTTCGCCAGTTTAATCTACCATACCGCTGTTATATTGCATTTTTGGAACTTCCTTTTATAGTTATACTGATTCTAGACTCTTGGAATGGGTATTTTAGATGAACTATGGACATAAGCTTTGAGGACAGCAGAATTACGTATAATTATAAATACGAGTATATAATATGCTTCGAGCAATCGCTCTTCCGCAAAAATAAATTTGTGTCTTTTATATTTAAACCTTTATGTAATCAAACATGATGCATTAGTTTGCTATCTGTATTCGGAAAACTAAATTATTGATAACGAAGGTATATTTTTATTTTTTCATATTTAAAAAACGAAAGGGTTGCGTTATAAAGAGTTTATCTTTTTGAAATCTTAAAGTGATAATTACTGTCTTGATGGAATGTCAGCAGTGATGTCTCCAGGACAAGGAACCAACAACGTTATCCCTGTTGAATCATCATCAAGGCCAAAGACAATAAACACATTTCTGGCAGAATTCCAACACGCGTACTTTGTCCATTTGGCTTCATCATATTTCCAAACTAATATTTAAATTCCACTTCGCTGATTGCAGATTGAACTTTAATAATAGTTGATTTTTTTTAATGATTAAATTTACTTTTAAATTTGACTTTTTTATATATATATAAATTTCGTGAAAACAAAACTGCAAAGAAATTAAAACGCGATACAATATCATATTATAGACAATAAAGATAATCAACAAAAATTTATATGCTAAATAAATTTCAAACAATAGCGAAGCATTTGCAATCAATTATTAAATTGAGTACAAAAATATCGCTAAATAGGCCCATTTCACTGTATTTAAATCGAGTGACATTTTAAATTATCGTTAAATCAGGGATCGTTAAACAACAACAACAACAACAAAAAGCCTTTATTTAGGGTCACTGACCCTATACAGGATTCATCAGAGGTATGCATAAGAGGGATCGTTAAACTTAAAAGGTATATTTTTTTCCACGGATTATCAACTTCTATTTCAAAATCCATTAAAACAACTCTTCGAGAGCGTGAAGGAAGGGGATAGATGTCCTAGCATACTTTCACATTTATTTGAAGGACATACATTCTAGCAAACATACTTGCACATTTATTTGAAGGTCAATACATATATAGGTATTTAAAAAATGCTTAATTTGGATCATATATTTTATTTTCCAATATTTCGTATGGTCACACGCCAAACTTCTTTGGGGTATATATGGATTTCTTAATTTTCAAATATATATGTATATTGTAATGACATAGCCCAAAGAAAGCTTCGGCATCGCCATGTTGATGAGTAGTGTCAGTTCGACCACATGTGTGGTGGACCCAAGAATAGCTGAGGGGGCCGCACGTGGGGGCGGTGACGTAATGTGTGGCTCCTCCTGTCTAGAACACCGGCTGCTAACATTGTGTTGCCTGTAAATCAGGTTATAATATCCCGATAATAGAGATTCTTATCGAACCCCTTTTTGCTGATTTGATCATCCTGATACAGCAACGACACAACAATTATGTTTATAAAGCTCCAATCTCTTCTGAAAAATATTGCGCTTTTACTGCTTGCTACATCCATTTTTGGTCTTAAAAATCATACACTTTGGTTAGTAGCTCGTAAACCCATATTCTCTCTCTTTCTTCTGAAAGTTAAGCACGCAACAGAATGAGATTTTATTTTTATTTTTGAAAACGACTCTAATTTTTTAAACATATTTTAAATTGCAAGTAAAAATGTAAATTAATAACATTATTATTATTTAATATAGTTCATACTATGTTTCTTATTCACGCTCTGCAATTTTTGAAATAAATTGGTGATATTATTGAAAAAATATTGCGCTTTGTATTTTCGTGCTAAACTTTTGAAGGGGAGTGTATAAGACTTACAATTAGTGAATTGACTGACTCTTTTAACACTAGAAAGTCTACTTTGGAGTTTGTATTCAACGAAACTCTAGATAAAGGATTTTGTAAATTAGCTTTACATGTCAATAAAATATATAATGGGGTGAAAGTGTTTTCGCAACTATCAAAATTACGTTGAATATGTGAATATTGTACTGAAATATATTGAAGCATTTTTGGTGGAATTGTTCTAACATTTTCATGTTTCACACACACAAGCAAAATTCTAATTATTTTTAGAAGAAATATTAATACTACGAACATACAATGTTTATCAATAACACTTACCGCTTATAAATCTTGTTCACAATTAAAATATTATTCAAAATATTATGTTTTGTGCGCGCAGAATGAGTCAACTCTTAACCAAGATTATACAGATTTTTTTTATCATGCATAAAGTTATGCAAATTTTTAAAATTAAAAATGCGAAATAAATCTATGGGCATCTTGTATCGAAAATACTTAGAAATTTAGTTTTAAATTCCTATAAAAATGCTGAAATGTTTCTATTATGTAAAAATTTGATATCGATTTTAAATGAATTGAACTTATTTTTCAGTTTTAAAAATACTCTCTATAAAATATTGAAGACATTTTAATTTAAAAAGCGTATATTTCGTGAAATATTTTTTAAAAAGTCTTAGTGATTATTCTGACATTGTATTACATAGTCGGTGTCTAGTAGAGGAATTGTATCAGCGATTTGAAAATTTGTTGAGGCACTTACAAACAGCACTGTCCACTAGTCCATAAAGACATGGATCGACTTGATGGATAAATGGAATGATGCGAAGTGGGGAAAGTTTCCCATAATTTCCCGAGAGCTCTTGTTCCTATCCAAAACCTGTGAAGCAAGGAAAACTGTGGAAGGAAACAACTGGACGCACATCCAGATGGTGGTAATCTAAATTTGACCGGGATAATTGGCAGAAAAGCTGTAGGTGCAAAATTTATTTTTCTAGGATAGTTGCCTCTTGGTGTGTGCTCTCAATGGCACAGAATGTTATTGTTCCCTGAATTGTTTAGCAATAAATGTCTATGAAAGAAAATTATATTGACAGGCAATTTAGAATAAGAGAGATATTTGTAGGAAACGTAACACACACTCTCAAGGAAATCAGAACAGTTATCCTGTTTCAAACTCCAAGAAATGTTTTTGCAGCTAAGATCCTCTAGAACAGCCCATATCAACTTCTCAAGCATCCGAAAGCGCTGACCTGATTCAATTTCCTTTCTAATTAAGGTCATAGTTTCTATGTGCGCCAAATTCTTTTCATTCTTTAAAATAAAAGCGATAATTCAATAGTCATTACAAAATCGGTTAAAGGAGAAACCAAACTGTTTTACTCGACAAATATGCATATATCATCCAAGTAGAAGAACGATAAAAGAGAATCCAGCGGATATAGAAACCATATGTCATAAAACTTACAATGTAAAAGTTTTAACACAAAAAAGTTTAAAAAAATAAGATATCGTTATTTATATGCAAAAAAAAAAACGCGTCAAATAAATGTTTATGTATGGATGTTCTTTCTTCTGTGCTGCTGTCGTGAAATCACTGAGATTATATATCTAAGTAAATTATTAAATCTGAAATATGTGCTAAATTGTTTACTAGTTACGACTGGCAAATTTTGATGTTATTGTTTAATCTTCTCCACCCCCCCCCCCCCCTCAAAATTTCGTAATGAAAAAGAGAGAGAGAAACCAAATTAATTATTTTGAAGTAAACCATGGTTAGGTCATGGAACCTAACAAGTCTCCGAAACGAACCGAAAGATAAGGAAACGATTATGTATCTGATAAGATTAACAAACGCGTGGCAGAAATAAGCTTATCGTTTTTGCTTTGTGATACAATTATTTGCTAGTAGAGTTCATTGTGTTGTGAGAGGTTCCAGTATCTTTGTATCGTCGTATTGTAAAATCAAACAATTTGAAGCAGAGAACATATCTTACACTATTCGAGTTTCAACATTGCGAGGGATGAGTTTACTATATGTCTATAAGGAAAGAGCAAAGATAGTGCGTGCGTGAAACTATATATATATATTTAGCTTATGGCAGATACCCATCTATCGGAAAATATCAACTGAAATTAAGAAATAACTTTCACAAATACTTCGAAATATACTTTGCATATCACAAATGGCTCTTTAAGAAAGCCTATTTTGCAATTGCATGCAATAAAAGGAAAAGAAAGAAATATTATTTAAAAAAAAAACAACACTTTAAAGGAAACTGATAAAATAAAAATACCAATCAGTTTAACAACTAAAATACAACTCTCAATTACAGCCAGCTCAAGGTTATAGCTTATGACGCAACCTTGGCGTCCGGTATGGAGGTGCGTTGCGACACCCAGTAGATTGTGGCCTGCAGCTGGCGGGATGAAAATGGCGACATTGAGTTGATTCCCCACTGAAGAAACCAGGCCCTCCCGATTTTTTGTTCTCATTGCGTGCTTGAGGACTGTAGAAAACGATCGATCGTCTATATTTTAAATAGCTCTAAAAATATGAAACCCGTGTCAGTTGCTGGAAAGACTGTATAATCAAGTAAGAGGAACACACATAATCAAAAGTCCTAAATATATTTAATTGGCCTCATTTTGATGCTTTAAAATCTCCTTTAAAACTGCGAAGCTAACTACAGCTATATAGACCGCGAAATCTTCGTATACATTCATTGTGAAATGCAAGTACATCATCGAATTTGACTTCACACAATAAGTGCACTTATATAGCGGGGGTCGGTGGAAGGCTGGTTAAACCGTTTGGTTTTCGATCACTACGACCTGGGTTCGATTCCCGCATTGGACACTTTTTTCTGTTAAAAAAAAATGCTCCAATGGCCCCCGATTCTTGCAAAAGTCCAACCGCACCAGCGAGTGTAAGTAACCAAACGGGGCTCTGGCACATTTGTAAGTGCAAAGTCGAACTGCTTTTCACATGTGTAGACATGTGGTGCGCTTACAGTAAAAGCATGATTATCATGGCCTGTACCACGTGTACTAGTGATAAGAAGGGAAAAAAAGTGCACTTATGAATCAGAGTATTTGAGGGATCTGGTTGGATAGAATGTACATTCGAAAAAATATATTATCATTGGTATTTTAGATTTTGACCATGACGTTAATAATTTGCCTAAACATTATTTTCAAATGTTGTGCGATAAACAATCTCTCTGGATGAAAATCACACTTTTAGCTGATATGTAATCCGATAGATGGCGCAAACCATCAACAGCGTTCAGTTGGGCGATCATAATATTGATTCCTCATTCTGCTGTTTTCTTCGCCATCATGTAGTGCCATACGGTAATCAGCTATCATGTAGTGCTGCACGGTGACCAGACATGTAGTGCCACACGGTAATCAGCCATCGTGTAGTGCCATACGGTAATCAGCTATCATGTAGTGCCGCACGGTAATCAGCTATCATGTAGTGCCGCACGATAATCAGACATCGTGTAGTGCCTCACGGTAATCAGACATCGTGTAGTGCCATACGGTAATCAGACATCGTGTAGTGCCATACGGTAATCAGACATCATGTAGTGCCGCACGGTAATCAGCCATCGTGTAGTGCCACACGGTAAATCAGCTATCATGTAGTGCCACACGGTAATCAGCCATCGTGTAGTACCATACGGTAATCAGACATCATGTAGTGCCGCACGGTAATCAGCCATCGTGTAGTGCCACACGGTAAATCAGCTATCATGTAGTGCCGCACGGTAATCAGCCATCGTGTAGTGCCAGACGGTAATCAGACATCGTGTAGTGCCATACGGTAATCAGACATCATGTAGTGCCATACGGTAATCAGACATCATGTAGTGCCACACGGTAAATCAGCTATCATGTAGTGCCGCACGGTAATCAGACATCATGTAGTGCCATACGGTAATCAGACATCATGTAGTGCTGCACGGTAATCAGCCATCGTGTAGTGCCACACGGTAAATCAGACATCACGGAACACCCTGTTCTGTGCTATTTGTTTTCTTTGCACGCATAAGTAAAGGATCCTAAAGATAAATAAAATATAAAATTGAGAGGGATTGATTCTTACAAGGAATGCTCTCGGTTTATCCAGTATATAGATATTTATAACCCAGGTTTCGGTAGCCAGTATATTTGGCATTTCTCAGTTTTATTGCTGCTCTAGGAACCCGGGTTATCTATATCTCTAAGTTTTATTAGATAACGTCCTTTCAAATATGTCTTTCTAACGGTACGTACCCCGGACCACTGCAGCTGAAATAAGTCAATTTTTCGCAAAAGCAGAACTACTCAACAAAGGTTTAACGGCTTATGTTGATTAAATTGAAGAAATCCGCATTACTGAGTAACCTAAACTGCTTGTTGTCATAGTAGAAATGGTAGAAAGGGTTTCTCTAAAAATTGAGGCTAGTATGATTTTAAATTGAAAAAAATGTGAAACGAGAAAAATTCCTATATAAAAAAAAAAAATTCAAACACAAGTACACAAAGGCTAATACTTAATAAAATGTGGAAACTGTTTTCTAAAACGATGTAAAAATAGTTCAAAATAGAGCGGTGTGCATATGTCTACTAAAGCTTGTATGATTTTCAACTTTTCAAAATTAAGATGTAAAGAAAAAAACTTAGATAATTCGAGAAGGAAACATTCGGTAATGTGTAGTTAGGGTGAACTGAGAAGCCAAAATAGGTCAACTAGATAGAACCGCTACCTAGGCCGATATCGATGCATCCGGAACAATGGTGGCGGAAGTTGCGTGGAGGCGGCCAACTTCCCCCTGGCCTCAAGTCTATCGCCTCACGAGCTGGTCTACATTCAACCTCGCTGTGACCTTTCACCCAGGGAACTCTTAAGTGAATTCATTGGTAATCTTGAAATATCTATAAACCCGCATATTTGTTAGGGTTTACTTCCGAATTCGAATCAATAAATAGCATTGCCACCTATCGAATTTTTCAAAAATCACTAGAATATATATACTAAAAACATACCAAAATTTATTAAGACATAGTATTCTATACAAGGATACACCTAGAAGTCCAAAAATGAAAAAGTGAAAAAAAAAATTACACATACTATTAGTAAATACAGTGGTCGATATAATTAACACTGAAAAATCTTCAGTTCACTCGCTTTCTTGACGTTCAGGTCGAACCTAATCTTGCAGCGGCCTTAATTGATAATATTTCAAACAAAAGCTTTAATAGAAAAGGAAGTAGTGTGGAAAATGTAAATTTATAAGATGCTGTATATATAATTGTCTTCATTTCTACTTGTAAAAAAGAGAGTAAAACATTCTATGCAAGTCATTGTCTATACTGATTATTTAGCATAATTTATTTTGTAATTTTATTTTTAAATGTATATTAACTCTAGTAAAACAAGCAAATTGTGATGAAAATGACAAACATTATATATTACTAAGAGAAAGGCCTTTCCTTTCCTAATCGTGCAGCTAAAAGTTACTGGTGGATTGCGCATCTTTCGGAATAAATATACTCGTAAACTAATCGTTAATTTTTAATTATCACAGAATTGTCCAAATACACTTAATTAATCAAGAAAAGCTAACCATGTACGTTGTTGGCCCTCGTCAGCGTGGTACAAGCTGTACGACCAAAAAATCTGGTCTTTGAGGCTTCCTGAATAATCAAGGAATGAGTACACACACACACACACACACACACAAAAGCCTTTATTAAGACACACAGGTCTTACAGAGGATTCTCCTTGGGGTTACAAAACGGAGAAACCTATGAAAGTGGGAAATAAAAAATGGAGAAAGATTATATACATTTGGTAAATATATACAGATTATAAGAAAGAATAAAAAAATAAGAAGAATAAAAAAAATAAAAAAAATTTTTTTGGAAATATGGATGGGAGAAGTGGAGAGCGAAAAGAGGAAAGAAAACAGGTATTTACATGTTGTAAGGTAAACACCGTTTTATCAGTGTGGGGGTTAACTTATCGTATCTGCCTAAACAAATAATTGGATGTTGGTTCTGTCTTTCTCATCAACAGAAATTTTTGGTATGTTTGAATGTTCGGTTAAGTCTTTCTTTTTTACAGCATTTTTATGGAAGTTATATAGATTTAGAGCTACTGAACTATTGTCTATAAAGTTGGATAATAAAGAATATAATGTGAAGTGTGTATGGCCTATCTTAGAGAAGAGTAAATTTACTGGCAATGCGTTTCTTTTTAAATCTCTACAGACCTTACTGCAATGATATGATTTAATGAATGAGAGGGCTTGGCTCATCAGTAGTGAACCCTCTCAGCGGTTTCGCCAAATTAATCTCTAGACCGCTCTACTATTGTATTGGACTGGTTTTGTTATATACCCTGCATTTTCTATGGAAGGCAGCTAAATGGTGTTTAGTGAACTATGGACATAAGCTTATAGGTCTGTAGAGGTACATACAAATAAATTTCAAAGTATTGCATCGAGCAAAGCTCTTCCGCGCAAAACATGTTTTCATAACCATTATATATTAGTAAATTAAATTTTATTGCCCTCTATCGTTAAAATTTTACACAAAAATAAATTTACTGGCAATGCGTTTCTTTTTAAATCTCTACAGACCTTACTGCAATGATATGATTTAAAGAATGAGAGGGCTTGGCTCATCAGTAGTGAACCCTCTCAGCGGTTTCGCCAAATTAATCTCTAGACCGCTCTACTATTGTATTGGACTGGTTTTGTTATATACCCTGCATTTTCTATGGAAGGCAGCTAAATGGTGTTTAGTGAACTATGGACATAAGCTTATAGGTCTGTAGAGGTACATACATATAAATTTCAAAGTATTGCATCGAGCAAAGCTCTTCCGCGCAAAACATGTTTTCATAACCATTATATATTAGTAAATTAAATTTTATTACCCTCTATCGTTAAAATTTTACACAAAAATAAATTTACTGGCAATGCGTTTCTTTTTAAATCTCTACAGACCTTACTGCAATGATATGATTTAAAGAATGAGAGGGCTTGGCTCATCAGTAGTGAACCCTCTCAGCGGTTTCGCCAAATTAATCTCTAGACCGCTCTACTATTGTATTGGACTGGTTTTGTTATATACCCTGCATTTTCTATGGAAGGCAGCTAAATGGTGTTTAGTGAACTATGGACATAAGCTTATAGGTCTGTAGAGGTACATACATATAAATTTCAATGTATTGCATCGAGCAAAGCTCTTCCGCGCAAAACATGTTTTCATAACCATTATATATTAGTAAATTAAATTTTATTATTTTTTTTATTTTTGTGTAAAATTTTAACGATAGAGGGCAATAAAATTTAATTTAGAGAAGAGTATTTTTCTTTCCGTGTCAAGAGGCATGCATTCAAATATATAATGTTCTAATTCATTTTCGGTTCTATTTTTGCATAGTTGGCAATACAAGTCTTCTGTCCTTAGATATTTTATATGGTCTTCTCGATATAAAACAAATAGAATTCTCAATTGCGCAATGAGGCGTTTAGTCGGCAGTGGGAGTTCACTTAGTAGATAGTTCTCTGCTGCGAATGTTTTATGTAAATATTTGTAGTGTGTGTGTAGCTTCGAATTGGTTATTCTTGATTGATCGGTTTGGATAGACTGTTCTATAGTGATTCTGATAATTTGAGGTATTGCTTTCTGTAGAATATTGGGGTCTGAACAATTCTTTAACCACATGAATCCAGTTGAGTTTAGGATATTCATTAAATTTTCTGTCAAGGAATGAGTATTTAAGGCCATAAAGGCGTTAGAACGCCAAACTATATGAAAAGAAGTACAAAAGTGAAATTGTACCGTCTATTGTCTACTTTTAAACTCTTTAAATTTATATGTTATTTAAACACGCACACAATGCTTTGCGTATAATTTCGCAGCCCTAGAGTAATATAGCACACACGTCAAGTACACTACAGGCCATTAAAATCACACCAGGAAGAAATGCAAATAATAAAATGATATTTATTGAAAAAATACATTATACTGGAAATAACGAATACATTTTTACGAAATTTGGAGGTATGGATACTGAGAATCTTACCCAGAAGAACCACCTCTGACAGCAATAACAGCACTTAAGCTTGGGCTTTAAGTCCAACAGAGATTGGATGGCCTTGAATGGCATGTACATGTACAGCTTCCCATGTAGCTTCAACGCGATGCCACAGTTCATCGATAGTGGTGACGGACCTGTGGTGACGAGCAAGTTATTGGGTAGCCATTGACTAGACGTTTTATATTGGTGACAGATCAGGAGAAGTGCTGGCCAGAGCAGCAGCCGAACATTTTCTGTATGTAGGAAGATCCGTACAATACCGGCAATATGCGATCGTGCATTGTGCTGCTGAATAAAGGGCATTGCCACGGGCCTTCAAAAATGTAACTGGGACTGTTCGAAGTGTCAGGAATGCGAAAAAGTGAGCGAGACGTGTATCCAATGGCACCCCATACCCTCACTCCAGGCTAGTATGACGAAATGTCGCTGGCAATGTGTCTTCTCCACCATGGCGCCAAAAACGGATGTGGCTATTATGGCGCTGAAAACAGAACATGGATTCATCTAAAAGCACGACGTCGCGCCATACCTTAGTCCAGGTTCGCCGTTAATCACATCATTTCTGTGATGTAGAGCCTAGCGATGCCAAGTCATGGTCGCCGAACTGTTCATGCAGATACTTTTTGACTTGAAAACGACTCCATTTCTTGTCTCGGGGCTCTTGACGTGGCTGTGCGGTCTATTAAGGCCATGCAGGTAACATGTCGATCTCGGCAATTAGTGATTGTGGGCTCTGAAATCCATACGTCGTTCCGTATGACCGTCCTGAACCCATCGATTCTATAGTCTGCTAACAACAGTCATGGGATCTCGACCGACACGAGCAGCAAGCAATACTGCGGTACGATGAACCGCAATCCCGGTAGACTACAATTCTACCTCTACCAAACTCAGTAACGTGCTGATAGGCATTTTTACTTCTTACACGGAGCATTACGACAATTTTTCACAACGAAGCAACGTTTAAATTGCAATTTCTGTAAGAGAAACCTGCTGTATAATCTATTTTTTCAACACATTGTAAGTGTCGCCACCGGCGCCTATTTTGTTAAATGCGTTGCAAATCAAAAGTTGCATATCACATCATCTTCTTATCGCGGTAATTTCACGTCTTTCACCTGTTTGTTGTTAGTTTATTATTATTATATATTTGTAATTAAAATGTTTATTATTTTCGTTTTTTTTTTTTTTTTTTTTTTTAAATATGATCGAAGTTCTAAGTCGCATGTACTAATGTGTTCTAGTATTATTATGATTGGAGCTCCTTTGCTTAATATGTAACTAGATAAGGTTTAAAAGGTTTAAGTACTCTTTGGTGTTTTCATCTATTTATTTAAAGTGGATGAATTAATTGAAGAATAATCGATCAATTCCGACAACAAGTTCTCTAGGTCTAAACTTGCTATACCACTCTACTCAATCTATTCATTCGAATGTCAAAACGACCTTGCCATTCTAAGACACAATTATTCTAGTCAATTAAAAAAGACACCCGGGGCATCTAGTTCAAGGAAGTTCCACTCATATAAAACACGCCGTTTTTATTCCACTTGACAACTCACTTCACGCACACACACATTAAAGAAGAAATAATAAATAATCTCCAAGTTTTCGTTAGTGAAATCTACCTGGATCTATAAAATCCCTAGTCAACTACCTTCGAAATGATATTAAAATTTGAACATAGAATATATTCGTTAAATGATCTGAAATAAACGACTATCGTTTGAAGTACGAGGAATAACAGAGGACTGGTGTAATAACTGCAGCGTAGCTTGTGATTTTGAATACGTTTTAAATATTATAATTTTTATAAAAAGATAAAAGTATTTTTAATAGAAGCAGCAGACTTGACTTCTTCGAAAAGAAATTCACGGTCTTCGTGGAGAACGTCAAAATAAGCCAAAATATCAAACTATATTCTACATCTCTCCGGTAATATAGTTAGCTAAAATGGGGTTCACCAATATTTTATATTTAATAAGCATTAAAAAATCTGAAATAAAATAATCTTAATTTTTTTTTTCTAAAACGTGGCGTAAAATGTTAAGGTAGAAGCTCCATATAACCATATGGAGACCACGAGCACATGTGCTCAGGATATGCCTTCTTTATTTTAATACTAACGCTTGACCTTTTTTTTATTATTTTTTAACTCACACACACATATACATATATTTGAAAAGGGCATACTTTGAATGGCATTGAAAGTATTTGGCCAACATTGTAGAATAAATTTATATCGGTACTTAGTCAATATTAGAAAAATATATTGTGTTCTACTATGTTTAGTTCTCATTTGAGAGGTCAGAGGATGTATTTAAAAAATTATATTGTTTCGGTAGAGTGAGAGAGGACGATGAAGCCGTTCTCTCAATTTAGATAAACATTTATTAATATAATTAATTACGCAGCTAAAAACGATCTATAAGTATTTATTTGGCTAACCCAGGTGTTCCCGGACTGTCGCCAACTACCCGGCTATCGACAATAAAAATCATCAGCAGGTACATTAAATGGCGCAGTGGGGGGAATTCAATTTAGATAGAGGTGCAGATTAATTTCTTTAATCAATGATAGTTTATGATTAATTATTCACTGGCATCATAATGAAATAGGCCTAGTAAAATAGGTCGTTAAAGGTCACGGGAGGTCGCCATCGTACATGTCTGCTGGAGCCATTTATTAGAAGAAGCAGGAATTATTAATCGCACATCTCAATAATGCATTTTCGCATTTAATTTTTCATTGATAAAAACCAAAACACCTTTTATCTGTTAAGAAAAAGGTACCTCCTGATCGTACAACTAAAAGTTGCTGATGGCTTGTGCCATTTGTCGGAATAAATAAAGTGGTTAGCTTTTCTTGATTAATCAAGAATGGGTATTTAGCCAATTCTGGAATGATTAAAAATCAACGATTAGTTCATATTTATTCCGACATATGGCGCCTGCCATCAGCAAGGTTCAGTTGTACAATCAGGAGATGCCTTTTTCTTAATTTATCCACTTGATCCCAGTACAATTTCCCTTTTGTACTATTTTTTTCACATTTATCTATGTTCTTCGATTTGAAGTAAAAAATAATAAACAACAACACAATAAAAAAAACCGTATCCTTTAAAATTATTTTGCTCAACATCTCACAATTAGATCAATTCAACAATTTCGTTATCTTTTATCTTTAGAATAATTTTTTTCTATCGCTACTGGTATTTGCATAATTTCTTTGTTTGTCAAATATCTTAATGTGGAAATATTCAATTGTGGAAGTTTTTATAAACAAACAAGTCTCGGCTGATTGCAAATGTTTTAGCAAATTATATTCTTAAATAGAAAGGCTAGGATTCCAAACAACTGTTACCTGGTTAAATGGGACAAAGTTAACCGAAACGCCGGGTGTCCCAATAGGACTTTGATGGGGAACTACATAACGTAATTGTGTATTTCAAATAGAAAATTGTGCAATACATTATATTTGAATAGATTATCATTATAAAGTTATATCGTAAAAATATTGAGGCTGCCTGGCCGAAGTATCTTTATTTTCAAGAAATATAAAGTTATAATTTTCGTTTTCAAGAAAGAAAAAAAGCATGTGACACATCGTTATTGATTTCCTAAGTAAAATCCCATTTCCCAAACCTTCCTGTTTGCTCAACAATGGATATCTGAGGATGTTGCTCGACTCGAGAACACCCGATGTTATCTTCTGTCATCCCCACTGCGGCATTCCACCCCGACTGGTTCTTATCGAATATATCTTGCGACACCCAACTTTCCTCCTTGGCCTGAAAATGTTGTTGTCAACACCGCTAGGAATTTCTGGAACCCCCACCAAAGCACAGTTGGTACAGTGGAGTGGACCCAGGAGGAGCTCTGAACCTCAGAAATAGACAGCATCAAACAACACTAACAAGATTGAGAACAGGCGATCTCAAGCCATTGAAGATAGAAAATAACAACAAAATCTACCCCACTTGCCCAAAATGTAGCTTGGAACCTGAAGCTCCAGAACAAATTTTGGCTTGCATTAGATGCACTAAACAGGACCTTTGTGAGAGGCCGCTAATTATCATAAAACAGCTCGAGGAGCATGAACTCATGGAATTCGTGTAATCTTTACACAAGGGGATAAGCAACAATATTTCTGGAACTAATGGTTCTCATTTTATCATTTACTCTTAAAGGCCTATTTGGAGAAAGACACCATAACAGATCAACATCATAGAATTGAAAGAGGGGGTCTTTTAATTTTATCCTTTGTGGGATACAAGCTGTAGAAATAACAATTTTAATTATATATTATTAAAAATTATCGTTAAAAATGTTTCTAAATTTCATCAACTGTTTGTAAAATATTGATGTAAGGTTATCTTGAATTATATATTTTTTCAATGCAAAACGCAGGAAGGGTTAAATTCGTTTTTATTTAAGCAATTGAGTTTTCAAAATTTACTTTTTCTTAAATGTTATCTCAAAACAATTTTAAAATAACAATATTTGGTATATGTGGGGATTTTTAAAAAAATCATAATTTTTTTTTTAAATAACAAAATTTGTTTATTTTGTTAATGAGCCACTCTTCAACCGTTAATTATTTCGACGAATTATAAGCGTAAAAACAAAAGAAAAGAGTTATAATTTTCATATAATCTCTAATGCAACCTTGCTATAAAAAAGAATTATAGTGAGTAAAGATACTTTATAACTTCTTCTGAACTATACACACATATTCTGCAAGGCTGTCGAGTATATATTTTTATTGTAAAGGAGCTTATTCTTAGTTTGTACACTTATGCCATAGAGTGATGCGGAATTTTACCCAATGTTGCTCAATAACCGGTTTGTAATTTTTTAAGAAAAACGAATGTGGTGATAAAAACCTGTCTTTATCAGGAAAGTTGTAGAACGACAACATTGATTCCGCCCTGTGATTTAATTTCAAATATTGCTTTGGTATATTATTAAACGACTTTTTCAATTGAAAAATGTTCGGCTAACATTTAATTATAATATATAGTGATATAATAAATAAAATGCGCCATCTACATATTTATTCAATAAATGAAACTATTAAAGCACAATTTTTTTTTTCAAATAAAACACTCCTCATAGCACTTTTAAGCGCGTTGAAAATATATTGAGAGGGCCTGGCTCACCGTGCTTTAATAGTTTTATTTATATATTATATAATACCGAAATATATTGACAATATTTAGGTATTGAAAATACTGAGGAGCATATATTAAAGGTACCATTGTACGGTTTATTAGACTGAAATTACGAAGGCAAAAGTACATAAATAAACTAATTTACAGCAAATATAGAATTTATGTATATCCATTTACCTTGCTCTTGTAATTTAACCTGTCTTATAAACTGTACTATCAAGCCCTGTATATATATATATTTTCCAAATAGTGCATTAGTTTTATGCCATTTGAAGGGATCAATGGAACAAATCACATTATATTTTCGACAAATCACCGTCGCTATTTAAAATATATTAATAGCCTAGTTACTACTCATACGTTTACAGAATTTTATAAATCTGAAACAAAACACGCAATTTATGAAAAAGGCATCTCCTTATCGTGCAACTGAAAGTTGCTGATGGCTTGTGCCATCTACCGGAATAAATATCAACTATTCCCGTTGATTTTTAAATTTTCCAGAATTGGCCAAATACCCATTCTTGATTAATCAAGAAAAGCTAACCACGGACGCGTTTCGGGCTGTTGGCCCTCATCAGCGTGGTGCAAGCTGTACCTCAACGACCAAAACACTGGTCATTCAGGCATCCTGAAAAATTATGAAACGGGTAGTTAAGGCCAGAATTGGTGAGACCGCGACACAATGTGAAAAAAATAGTACAAATGTGATATTGATGTTTTTATTTTAAAAGAGCGTTAGTAAATCGCCGAAAACGAAGTAGAATGCTGTAAAGTGCGTTTTTTTTTTCCTTTCAATAATATCTTTTGACTTTTAAGATTTGTCTTTGTTTAACCTATGAAGTGAGTAAAGAGAAATATAACCCTGGTTTCTGGAACGCAGAACGTCAACTGCCTCCGGTATCACAAAGATAAATAATGAAAGTATTCTTTGTAAAACCAGCAGGTGGTCAAACGGCAGGTGGTCTACCGCTTGACATATGTAAATAAAGAAATGATTTGATAATGGAAATGATAAAAGATTATCAACAATAAATAAGCACAATATGTTTCAAAGGTGAATGCAGAAATACTCAGGTTCGGACAACCGCGTGGTCTTAGCTGCCCAATACAATTATTTTTTTACAAACAAGCTGTCATAATAGGTGTCTCTAGTTTAATTTTAAAAAGGAAACAATGACAATATCTCTCTAAAGAGAATGAAATTATGTTAATTATCTCTTTCTCTTCACTCAAAATAGCGTTTAATTGAGAAATATTGCAGTTAAATTTTATGGCTTTAGGGGTGTCGCTCAAGTTAATTAGCTATTTGAGGTAATTTATGATATCCGAAATAATATTTCTGGTTTCTCAATCTAGGAACTTTATAATATAGAATTCTATTAGAATTGGTTATTCTGCCACAAATGTGTGCATTTTGTCAAAAATTTAACTCATTCGCGATAATAGTTTTTTTTGTTTTTTTTTTTTTTGTGTAGCACCAGATCATATTTGTTGAATTTGGTTTTGGTTTGAAGTTATTAAATAATTTACTTTGAAAATGTCAATATTTGAGCAAAGCTCCAGTTTAGAGGTCTACTAGATGTTTGCTACTAGAAGCCAGACAACAATAGTATTGCCTCGCAACATATGGCAAAGATTCACGTAGCTAAAATGTCGACGCGAATCTCGTGCAGATGATGGTTGTTTTTGATAAAGACAACTCTTGGTTCGAATGAAGATATTGCCGCCTAAATGAGCTAGAGCCAGACTGGTGGAAAAGAACGAGGCGTGGAGGCAGAAGTCACGTGTCAGCATTGATCCCCAGCCACTCCATTGTTACCGTTCCCTATCCAAACAAACAAACTCGTAGATTTCACTCCATAAAAACAAACTGGAAACCTTGTTACGCTGTTTCTGCTGTAGGAAATTTATGTTCTTACATGTACTTTTTGAACATATAAAAATCGGCCTTTAAATTGTTTATCACACTTAATCACTATCCTCGTGGATAGGTTTATATTCAGCAAACGTACGGTTATTATACATTGGCACGTGCGTGACGCGCAATGTGTTTTTACTTTATTAGCGCCATTCTAAAAAAAGGGCCAAATTACTGGGAGTAACGAATAGGCTTTATACGTGCTTAGCGAGGCAGAAAATATTGGTCAACAGTGAATGAGTCAAAATTGGTGTACAAGCCAAGAGGAGCAACTTACCCAGCTCTCACTAGCCGACTGGAACCGGTCGTCGACCTTGGCGCACGCCCTCTAGCGACAACAGCGCCTGATTGGGCAGCGCCCGCGGCGGTGTGCAAGTTGTGCTGAGGCTAACGATACTTTGTGTCTATAGCTGTAATCCAATTTTCTGTTAAACTATATCGAAAGTAAAGTAACTACATTGAAAGTAAAATATAAAATTTGATATTTTCTCATAAAATAAAAATTGTTCTTTAGACCACCGTATTCTCGCGAATACAGGTACAATCCCTTCAAAAGAATGCAAACATTTGTTTTCAATTTTGAGGGTATTATTTACAGTTTATCATAAAGCTAAGAGTTTCATAATTCTTAATATCTTATTTTTCAAAAACCTTTCATTTTTAGTGTGGTTTTCAATATGAAAATTGGGTATCGATAAGTAAGAATAGCCATAATTGCTACTGTGCATATAGCATTATATTTTAATAATGGTTAGCTTTTTTGATAGTTTGTAAGGAAGGTATTTTAGAAAATTTAAGCTATGACGCGAAATACGTTTTATTTTAAAGTCATAAATAGTTGGAACTTTCGATAACAGATGGCGTGCTAATGCATCATGCTTATAGTATGTTAAAAATATATTTTTTGCTCATTTTGTAAGGTTAATCTCTGTTTTCTATATTTTTTTAAGAGATATATATGTTCCAGGATTATATATATATACCGTTTGATTTCGAACCTTGTTCTTCCACTTGATGGTGTCTCATCACTAAAAACTATTTCTTTGACAATTTCTTCATTCGGGCCATACGCCTGGATCTCTGACAGAAAAAAAAAATCAAAATATTTCGAGGGATTTTTCTGTCTTTTTATAAATTTATTGTACAATAAACTATTGCGCGATAAACAAGTTTATTGTGCAATAAATTGATAAAAAGAGGGAGAAATCCTTCGAAATATTTTAAGAAAAAATAGTATTTTTTTCTTTCACAGATCCAGGTACGTCCGTTTTTTTAGAAATATTTTCAATGGATAGCCTTTTGAATCCAACAATTTCTTCTAATGCCATCTAAAAAGCACATGTGCTCGTGGTCAGGAGATGCCTTCTTTATTTTTAATTTCTCCTTTGTTGTTATTTTTTATTTTTTTCCTGGGTAAGACAAAAGACTAGCATTCATCTTTTGGAAGATTAATTTCTATTCTCCATTTTTATATCTAATATATCTACATAGACACACAACCTTGTGGAGTTTGGTTTAAAATGATTCCGCGCAGTATTGACAGAGGTTTAGATATCCACGTAATCAGCCAAAAGGGGGAGTGAGGGTAACTTAAAGACAAGGAAATTGTCAATCAATATGAAAAAGGAGGTAGGAACTCTGCTAGGACTTTGGGAGACCTCACCCCCGATAATATTTCCCTTTTAGTAGATTTTTGAAGGATTTTTAAAAAAGTATTATATAAAATATTAATATATTCTGTTTTAAAATTTTCCCTATATTTCTAGTAAGGTCTCCGAGTAGATTTTTTGTCCATATCTTATAAAGAAGGTCTTCATGCCACCTCTGTCACATGCCCTATAGACACCTCCAGTTAGGTACGAGTATAATGACAGCGCGACATCTGTACATGATAGTTGAAATCGCGAAAAACGCCGCGTCAAACAAATGCAGTTGTTTTATCAGAGACAATGGCTTTTCTTTTTTACTTATAATTTTTATAACGGCCAGTAATTTGTGGAGGGTGGAATGTTTTAACTGGACACCAAGCTGTTCTGGCCTAATGGGAAGGATTTTCTCTGCTAAGAACTTCCTAAATATAGTTGAGCTTATACTTCTGTAAACCTTGTTGTTGGTTGATGTATCCTTGAGATTTTTAAAAATTATTTAGTAAAGCTGCATTTCTGCTGTATTTAGAGTCGGGGATGATATTTAATATTATATTAATAACAAAGTAGAGTCTCAGAAGAGGATGTCTATGGTTACCATTTTAATATCCTTCAATTTTTACAATGAAAAAAATTAACTCAGAGGAACTCTCTGGAATAAACGGCATATTTTTGCTGAAAAAAAGCTACGTATTTAACAATAATAAATATGCAGATCGCATTTTTTAAAATGTTTTATCTGGTCAATGTTCCTGTATGGATGTGAAGCTTGGACAATAAACAGAGAATTGAAGAAGAAAATGAACCCTTTTGATATTTTTTTCTGCTAGAAGAATTCTCAAGGTCAAATAGACAGATGGGCGACAAAAAGAGAATCTTGGAAAAACTTAATTGATAGCATATCCTTCCTTCTAAATGTGAAGTAATCAAGAGAGGATTTGGAAGTTTGTAAGGCATGTACTCGGAGGATCCTCGGGAGATCCTCAGATCCGTAAAGTATTTGAAAATTAATAACCTTTTCAGTTCGAATTGTAGAGATAGCTAGATTTGAAGCCAAATCACCTGTCATTCCTCCATTTAACATGCACGGGATTCCATCGGTTGGGAACCCATTCGTGGCGCTCGTCCAATAGACAGCGCGGATAGAAGCTACCAGGAATGATCTTCCTCAGGACCTATTAAAAGCTCTTCGATTCATTGTCCCGACGTGTTGAAGATCTTATAGGAGAGGGTGGACGTATTCAGAAAATTATTGACATTTTATTCATTTAATAGGCTTGCTAATTTGATAATATTTCGACTCATTTTATATAAGTATCAAAATTTATTGTAAAAATAGCATTAAAAAAAAATGAAAATCCTTAAACACATTCCCAAATTATTTATTTAAAAAAAAAAAAAAAAAAAACGGTAAAATAAATCTTCAAGTGTCAGTAATGATAATTTATGACTTCAAAGCATTTGAAGTAAATATATATTATTCTTAATTTATACATCATGAAATATATTGAATGAAGAGTTCGGACTTTCAAAAAGAAGCAGAAAAATACCTTCTCCTTCGATGGATTGTGGAAACCCTATATTAAAGGTTGTACGCTTGTACGACATCATTGCTATATTTCATCCAGTGGGAATTGATTAACGCTCGTGCACCAAGCGACTATTTGATATATCACTTGCGCTTGTCTTTAAGGCCAGGTTTCTGTGGGGTTTACCAAACAATCCACGAGCGTTTATAGAAATTTCTCAGCGGATCTCCAGCTTTGACTTAAAGTCCTCTGAGGCACGGGGCTTACTGTTTTTCATGGCGCGCTGGACAAGGATGCTCCCAATGGCGCATACACAGAACAAAGATCCAGATTTCATAGTCTTTGGAGGATCTCCCGTCGATAGTCCTCACCGGCGCAGGCGTACAGATTTCGATCTAGGTAGTCCACTATCCATCGGTCCACACCGGCGCAGAGATCCTTACGCGGAAATACCCCTTCCACTCCCTATCTCCAAGAGTGGGGGCTATTCCTGCACTTTCCCCAAGTTAGTCGCCTCAGGACCGGGGGCAGGTTTCTTCCCCCGCAAATACGTCCTACACCGATGGATGGTGGGCTGCCTAGAGTGAAGTCTACACGTCAAATACGTCCTACACAGATGGATGGTGGGCAGCCTTGAGTAAAGTCTATACGTCAAATACGTCCTACAACGATGGATGGTGGGCTTCCTAGAGTGAAGTCTATACGTCAAATACGTCCTACACAGATGGATGGTAGGCAGCCTAGAGTGAAGTCTATATGTCAAATACGTCCTACACAGATGGATGGTGGGCAGCCTAGAGTGAAGTCTATACGTCAAATACGTCCTTAACCGATGGATGGTGATCTGCCTATAGCGAAGTCTATACGTCAAACACGTCCTACACCGATGGATGGTGGGCTTCCTAGAGTGAAGTCTATACGTCAAATACGTCCTTCACCGATGGATGGTGGGCTTCCTAGAGTGAAGTCTATACGTCAAATACGTCCTACACAGATGGATGGTGGGCTGCATAGAGCGAGGTCTATACGTCAAATACGTCCTACATCGATGGATAGTGAGCTGGATAGAGCGAGGTCTATACGTCAAATATGTCCTACAACGATGGATGGTGGGCTTCCTAGAGCGAAGTCTATACGTCAAATACGTCCTACACAGATGGATGGTGGGCTTCCTAGAGTGAAGTCTATACGTCAAATACGTCCTACATCGATGGATAGTGGGCTGCATAGAGCGAGGTCTATACGTCAAATATGTCCTACACCGATGGATGGTGGGCTTCCTAGAGCGAAGTCTATACGTCAAATACGTCCTTCACAGATGGATGGTGAACTTCCTAGAGTGAAGTCTATACGTCAAATACATCCTACATCGATGGATAGTGGGCTGCATAGAGCGAGGTCTATACGTCAAATACGTCCTACACCGATGGATGGTGGGCTTCCTAGAGCGAAGTCTATACGTCAAATACGTCCTTCACCGATGGATGGTGGGCTTCCTAGAGTGAAGTCAATACGCCAAGTACGTCCTTCACAGATGGATAGTGGGCAGCCTAGAGTAAAGTCTATACGTCAAATACCTCCTTCACCGATGGATGGTGGGCTTCCTAAAACGAAGCCTATACGTCAAATGCGTCCTAAAGTGGGGATAAACAAGAAAGACTTCCATACCGTTGTTGGTTTCTTCCTGCCTAGTAAAAATCCGAGGAATTCTTGTCCCATGACGCCACGTCTTTTAGGGTAACTACAAATTAACTGTCCAAACTATAGTTCCTCCTATACTGATTGTTCTATGGTCAATTCTAATATTTTAAAAAATAGCTTTTTGTGTGTTGTTGTGTTGATAACTTAAGGAAGCCTGCGTAAATTACTATATATATACAAGGTTAGGTCAATAAGTAATGCACAATCATCCCTAGAAAAATATATAAATAATTTATTATCATAAAATACATGTTTCTGGTAAATAAAACACTCTGCTTTAATATTTGTAATCAGAATTGATTTATCTTCTGTATTTTTTAGATATGGAGTCTAATGTGAACACAAGAATCCGACAACGGTCGGTGACCGAGTTCCTCTTTAAGTCCGATGACATTTCAGCCACAACAATTCACTCAAAACTTCAGCCAGTATATGGAAACAAAACATTGGATAGAAGCAATATACAGAGGTGGGTTCAGCACTTCCTGAAAGGTGATTTTGATCTGTGCTTATTAAAATTAAAAACATCAACAACCACAACAGAAATAACATAAATGTGGCGTAGCCAACAGTCAAAAATTAAAAGTTGGAGTTAGTGAGAGATACATTGAATATAGGAATAGTAAAGAACGCGTACCACCTGGATCTATATAAAACAAAACAAAACAAAAAAAAAAGGTATATATTTAGGAATTGCTCCCTCTTTCTCAATTTATTGACCAATAAAATATTTTATGATTCAATAAACTAAGAATGAGGAAGGCAATTCTACGAAATATATTTTTTGTCCCTTTTTAAAATATAGATTCAGGTAGACGTTCTTTACTATTCCAATAATTGAAGGCTAAAACTTATTTGCATCGAATTGCGACAATAAAAGCCTTTATTTGAACTCTTCGAAATGAGTATAGAAAGTTTTCAAAATTATTTTTGAAAGGTTTTAAATATTCTATATTGTAAATAAATGGTATTTAGGTTCAATGGCATTTAACTATAATACGTATATGGCTTTTCTTGATTCATAAAGAAAATGGGTTCGCCAATTTTCTAAATAAACCTAAATCAATGATCAGTTGATATTTATTTCTAGCGTTTGGTCATCTAAAATGTTTAATTGATCGGTTAGAGTTAATTTCAAATAAAAAATCTCTATATTATATATCAATTGAAAATAGTTATTTTTTACATATCCCAAGTACACATGGTACAGGTCATGATAATCATGGTGAATAGCTAGCGACTGGTTTAACTGTAATTGCACAACATGTCTAATAATGCAGAAAGCGGCTAGACTTTTGTACTTACAAGATGTCATAACCCCATTTAGTTACTTGTATTTACTGGTGGGTTGTTGATATTTTGGAAGAATCGAAAGCCATTGTGTGTGGCAATTATTTATTCAGAAACACAAGTCTTACACAAAATTATCAATTGATTAGCGCTCCGTCAGATACAGAAAACTTCTCAAATACAGATTCAAACCTTTTTTATGAAACCAAAACGCCGAGGATAGGAATCAGTTATCCTGTAAGTAAATTAGATAAGTATACCTTTTTTCCCTGGTGTTCTCGGCAATGAGAGACATGGTCGAACGCTATAATAAAGCCTAGCCAGAAGTATTGCTTTTTAATTGCGTCGTAAGTCCTCTTACAAACCTAAATGAATCACAATCGTCACCGCCTCAAGCCTCTCATCAAAGGGGACCTAAAAACAACAACAACAACAAAACAAAAAACATTGGAAAGACGAAAATGATAATTAAAACAAAAGTAATATGTACCTGCAGCTATTAGAAGAAGAAGAAAAAACTTGTATCCTGAATAGACAAGTACGTTTAAATATGGCTCATTTCAGTTTAAAATTTTATGTTATAGATAAACAGATGCTATAATTTTACAATATATTAGTGTCAACCAGTTTTACATATTTATAGACATGTGGTCGCTCTCATGCGGGTTCCCTGGTCGCAGATATGTCTCTATGCTCAGAAAGTGGTTTAAAATGTCTTATGAGTTCAAATAAATATTGCACTGACACCACCGCCTATGAGAAAATTGAAATTTATCGAAAAATCGCAGGGAATTTGTTGAAGACATATAACGACTAGCATCTTAGCCACAGTGAGTTTAGATTATAAGTGGTTAGGTGTAGAGAGACTGAATGTGAGTGGTAGAACTTTTAGCTCTATGCATGGTGAAGTAATAAACATCTAAGAATTAGATCATTCATAAAAATAAAGGATATATTTCCCGTCAAAATAGTCTAAAAAACTATACGCAATCTACTGAGCGTCTCTGCAAGCTAGCAGGCTTGAGTTCTGCAAAAGTTGGCTTGGTTTCATATCTCCTAACTCCATTTATGTGGTCAATCCTCTTATTTTCCTTTCTTCACTTTCTTTGAAAGTGTTAAGCAGTATTATTTTGTTTTATGTCATATATTTTGTTGCATTATTAAGAGTCTTGTATATTGTATCATACGTTTTCAACGTATTTTGGCTCGAGTTGAACAATTAGTCAATTATTTTCGTCACGATATCGCTTATGTTGATTTTCAATTTGGTAAAACCATATTTCTGGCTTTTCTGACCAGAACGAAGGGATTTTTACACTAAATTTTCAGGACTATTACGGGGAAGATTATTATATTATTTTTCATAAATGGGATTTACAAAGGAAATTTTTGAAAATTAAAAATCATGTGCCTTTTGCCCTTTTTATATATATGTGATTTTATGAAAAAAAAACATAAATTACAAATAATTACGCCTCGTAAAATATTGGAAATTTGAAAAGTGTTTACATTGAGAGAGAACAAAGATTTTTTTTTTTTGCTTATCCCTAGTACACGTGGTACAGGCCATGATAATCATGGTGGGTAGTTAGCGACTGCTTTTTACTGTAAGCGCACCACATGTCTACACATGTGAAAGCAGTTCGACTTTGCACTTACAAATGTGCCAGAGCCCCGTTTGGTTACTTGCACTCGCTGGTGGGGTTGGACTTTTGCAAGAATCGGGGGGCCATTGGAGCATTTTTTTTTTTAAACAGAAAAAAGTGTCCAATGCGGGGATCGAACCCGGGTCGTAGTGGTCGTAAACCAAACGGTTTAACCAGCCTTCCACCGACCCCCCGAGAACAAAGATAATTTTTATATACAATTAAAAAGCCTTTATATTAACAGTTTGATATGTAGGATGAAAAATTTGATGTTGTAGACATATTACAAGGCTCCTTCATCTTGAGAGAGTTCTCCTCCAGACAGGAAGGGGTCTTCTTGCACCCACCTGTGCATAGGAAGAACTTGTCAAGTACGCCTTTGCGGACACGAAGATGGTCAAGGAGTCGTTATCCAGGTCTCGCCCGAAGACCTAATTTTGCAGATCAGGAGGCCGCTCTCTGGATTAAAAAAAAAAAAATTATAATTAAAAATGATTTCTATTGATAGATAAAACGTTCTCCCACAATTTGGGTAGTTTATGGATGCCACCATAGATAAAACAATATTGGTTTCGAGTCAATCCATTCATCAAGTTAATTTTCAATTTCTTCGCGATTCTGGAAGTGCGCTGGTCAGCCAGATCATTAACCAAAAGAGGTGATATTCCGATAGATCGATGCCTGGAGAATATGATGGGTGGAGGAAGATTTTACATTTTCTCATCATCTTTTACCTATTGGGTGACCTGTGGTCTTGCGTTGGTATGAATTTGCATCAACTTGTTATGTAGTTGCGTCCATTTTGGTCGTTTTAATGCGATTTCTTAGCGTAACTGCGTTAATTGTTGAGGATACCGGCGAGCAGTGACTTTTTCGACTGGTTAGAAGTTCGTTGTAAATTATGCCGTGCATATCCCATCAGATGCACAAAAGAACCATTTTTCCATGGATATTGGGTTTGCGTGTCAAAATTGTCGGCTGCCCTGGGCTTATTCATGATTTTTGCACTTTGGATTATCAAAATACAGCCATTTTCATTCACAGTTAAATAATGATGAAGATAATATTTTCTTTGAAACCGAATATTGCTATTCGATTTTCCTTCTTTTCTTTCAATTCGTGAGACAGCCATTTTCCTTATCTTTGGAGTTAAAAACTTGAAGTTATAAACCCTGTCTAGTAACGTTGAGAGAAGTCGTTAACTGTTCTTGTGTTTGAAAAAATAGTATTCTTCCAATAATACTTACTGTTACTAATCCTCGAACCTTTTTTGCAGGTCTCCGTGTGTTCCTTGACGTTGACGTCAAAATCTCGAGATTTGAATCGTTTACAAACCACTCTTGACAGGTTATTAATGAAGGAGCTTTGTTGTTATATACGCTATAGAGCATTTGATGAGCTTGGGTTGCTTTTCTTAAGGTTGAAGATGAAAAGCTAAGCTTCCCGCAAATGAGATTTTTCAGGTACAAAAGTAGATATCTGAAGAGCTTAAAATAAAAAAAACGCATAAGTTGTTTTTTATATCAAGTATCTCATTAATAAGCAGCTAGCGTTTAAGACGCAGAATTCGAAAAATAAAATAGATCAAAGTTAGTTTATGCAAATTGTTTTAAAATTTATTTTAAAAACACGGAGTCACGGATAGAGCCACGGATTTCATGAGTTTCAATGAGTTTAATATTTTTGTTCCTAGAGATGATGGCATGATCCCGTGCGCATTCCCCCACACTAAGCATTCACCGTCTACTGTAAGCTCTAATTTCCGCTGTAAATAAGGCCCGAGATTATCTGGTCCCTCTCAGGCCATCCTTGTTGGGTATAAAACTTAGCCATTGGTAACACTTCATCCTTTTCAATTTCAGTAGCAAACTCACTTGCCATGATTGGCAAATATCCAACGTAGAACAAAGCGTAGAAGTCATTTAAATTTGGTATTTCTTCATTGTTGATAAGAGAACGCGACAGGTCTTCATTTTCATGATCCTGGGGGTTCTTCTAAATTTTATTTCATAAGCAGATGATGACAATATTAACCCCCCACCGCTAAAACATTGATGTATATGAATTTGTGATCCCCCATTTTGGATCCAAAATGGACTCCAACGGATTATTATCAGTAATCAAAGTGAAACATCTCCTATAAATATGATGAATTTTGTCACTCCAAAAATTATTGTCAGTCCGAGAGGCAAACATGATTGATCTCTAATGGGTTTGTGCAAAAATAATTGCCGTTTTTTTTTTTTTGTGGTAACTTTAAAATTCAATAACTCGCGCCTCAAACAAGACAATTAATAAAAATAAAACCATTGGAATCTATACATTCTTTCCAACGGGAAACTAGCTGATTTATTCCATTTTGATATATTTTGGAGTATAAGAGGCAATGAAATCATTAACGGCCGTTTCGGCATCGACTTGATTTCTAAAGCATTCCCCCCAGGAAGTTGGTGAGGTGCATGAAAAAGTGGTAGTCGGTAGGTGAGAATTCTGGTGAGTATGGTGGGTGATCAAGAGTTCCATAGCCCAGCTCATTCAGCTTTTGTCGCGTGATCATTGAGACGTGGGCTCTGCCGTTGTCGTGGAGAAGGATAGGCCCTTTTCTGTTGACCAATCCGGGCAGATGAGGCGAAGGTTTTAGGGTATTCGTCAATTTGCCACCTCATCGAGGTAGACATCAAGACCTTTAGAGCCCTGGGCGTTCGCGGAAGAATCGTGGTGGATGGAGTAATCCTCAACTTCGAGGAGTCCATCCTCGCCCGCGTATGCTTCCGCTGTTGTGGCTTCGGCCACAACTCTGCCCAATGCACTAGAGCTCCTAAGTGCTTCCACTGCGGTGAAGACGGCCATGAAGGCCGCGCCTGCCCATCCATTGCTGACCTGCGCACCTCCAAATGTGCCAACTGCTGCTCAAAGGGCCTTCCAGACAAGCACGAAACGAGAGCCTCAAGCTGCCCCATCCTGAAGTCTAGGGCCCTCAAGTTCTAGGCTTCAAGGACCTTCTGCCTCCTATTTCCATCTGCCACTTCTACTGGATTCCTGGCCAATTCAAAACTCCTGCCCCGCTGCACCCTGGCACGTTCCTCTGAACGTTTCCACCACCCCTGCAAGATATCTCCAGCCGCTAGATCCTAGGATCCCTGGCCACCTGACATCGCGTCTGCTGCCTTGAGGTTTTAGATACAGTGTGCCCGGAAAAGTCTCCACTGAGACTTGTGCGGGCGATGGCAAGAATATTCCCGTTGTTTCCCGATGGCCTGATCAAATATATTTGTACATTATGTAAATAAGTTTTTTATTTTTTAGATTCATACGCCTTAAGCCAGGCATTACTTTTATCGAGTTATGTTTTTTTTTAATATATATATATCCCATAAGCTCAATTAAAGCTATTTTTGATAACTATTTTTATTTAATTATTACCACGACTGCAGAACAATATCACATGCTCATGGATTCCGGGATCAAGCAAATGACCAATAATTCCTCTACAAGCAATTAATCTCATAACAACAGAAATCTGATTTTTTATAACATACACTGAGTGACATTGAAAATGGAACACCAAGAAATAGTGGCCAGAAAGTGATGAAACTCGGCAGACAGAGAGAGACAGGGACGAACAATAAGTGATCTTTATTTCAAAATGATAGTCATAATACAGAGCGAGAACGGCGTCGGCTTAGTAGCAAGTAGGACCACCGCGGACGGCGATGCACGCAGCAACACGTCTAGGTAGAGAGTCAATCAGAGTACGGATGGCGTCCTGAGGGATGGCTCTCCATTCCCTCTCAACCATTTGCCACAGTTCGTCTTCTGAACGTGGCTGTGGCAAGGCATGCAAACGGCGTCCAATGATGTCCCAGACGTGCTCGATTGGTGAGAGATCAGGAGAGTACGGTGGCCAGGGAAGCATCTGTACATCTTGCAGAGCTTGTTGGCTAATGCGAGCAGTGTGTGGTTAGGCGTTATCCTGCTGATAAAGGGCATTGGGTACCCCCTGAAGGTAGGGGAGTGTCACCGGTCGCAGCACATCATCAACGTATCGTTGGGCCGTCATAGTGCCCTGAATACGAAGTAAAGGTGACCTGGAATCATACGCGATTGCGCCCCAAACCATGATTCCACGTTGTCGCACGGTGGGGCGTTCCACAATTGCTGCCGGATTGGACCTTTCTCCACGTCGACGCCACACGCGTACACGGCGACTATCACTGGACAAGCAGAAACGCGACTCATCTGAGAACACGACCCTGTGCCATTCCGTCATCCACGTCGATCTAGCCCGGCACCATTCCAAACGTTGGCGCCTATTCGGTGGGGTCAATGGCAGTCTTCTTAGCGGACGGCATGAGTGCAAGCCATTAGCAACCAATCGACGGGAAATGGTTCTGGTCGAGATGGAATGATCTAGGGTGTCTTGCACATGTTGCAGGATGGCGGTACAAGTGGCTTGAGGGGCCGCCACTGCTTGTCGAAGGATACGCCGATCCACACGTGCTGACGTCACTCTGGTTGCACCGGCATTCCTATAAATTGCCACATTTCCTTGTTCCAACCATCTTCTCCACAGTCGGTGCACCGTGGACGCACCAAGGTGTGTATCAGCTGCGATTTGAAGTATGGACCAACCTGCCCTTTTCAGTCCGATTACCATGCCCCTCGTAAAAGCGTCTGTCTGCTTGAACTGCCTCTGTTTACGATGACCTGACATTCTCTGTTATTACACGTGTCTTTTGGCACAAGAACAAAATTTCTACAATGATTTTCCTTGAAGAAATAACGACACGAATACTGTCCTTTCTGCAAGTTCCTTCCCTTATATCTTACTCCATGTGCGCACGAGAGCTGCGCATTTTACATCATTTGCATAACTCGGTTAGGCGCGTCTACCCTGAAATTTGCATAATTTTCTGGCCACTATTTCTTGGTGTTCCATTTTCAATGTCACGCAGTGTATATATATATATATGGCAATCTTTCATATTAGGTATATACATACTTAATATAATATTCTATCTGTAATATATATCATAGAAATTTTTAAAATTCATTTTAATGCAAAAATTTCATATGTGTAAATATTCTTACAACTTATACTTTTTGACCTACTGTACCTGTAGAAGAGCGTCATGCTAGAAAGCTTTTACATCCGTCTGTAAAGGAAATAAACTCTTCTCCCGGTCTCTTGTGATTTTCATTTATTAACGAATAGCGAGATTACCATCATCACAATGCAATATGCTTATCACCGTAGTAAAAAAACTTTACTAGTGGTGATAAGGAATAAGTCATAATACCGGTTTTGGCCCCCCCCCCCCCAAATCAGATAAAAGCAAACTTGTATATCGTGTTTTGGGCTTTGGCCCTCATCAGTACAGAGGCGGCTTCGATTTCATAACATCCTACGAAAAGAGTTATGGAATCGGTCTGAAATTTCCAAAAAGGTGTTTAGGATGGTGAAATGGCAAGGACCGATTCTTAGGCAAGAATAAAACACAAAGTTGCGGGAGGATGATATTCATGTATCAAAAGAGGCACCTTTCCCTTCAATTATGTTTATCACTCTAGTAACAAACCCCAAACCATAGTATACTGGCTGGATTTTGTCTGAATTAGCCAAAACTGGTGTTGTGGCTCATTCCTTTGATCACTCTAGTAAGGCATTTATTATTTTATTTATAGATTATCTCAATTTTAAGATGAATATATTCTGCTACTCCGTAAACTTCCCTCATTGTTTTTTTTATTTGCAAGATGTGGGTCACAGATTCAATAGGAAAGAAACTATGCAGCAAAATATTTATTATTTTATTAACAGATTATACATTTTGAGATTCATATTCTGCTACTCTGTAAACTTCCCTCATTACTTCTCTTGTATTTCTTAAATTTTAATTTGTTCTTGATTTAAAAATATATTCCCGTGTGCCATCCTGTAGTTTGCCTTTCTCAATTTTCTACATTTTTACAACATATTTATATTTAATTTTCAGTATGTGTGGGAACACGAAATATAAAGTAGTTTATGCAAAGCATTAATAAGTCATTACAAAATGCGATAAATTGTATTAACATATTTATTATCACTAGTGAAAAAATTCCAAAATATACTGACTATATAATAATAATAATAAAAAACATTGAACGAGCGTGACCACAATTATTTGAAATTGCAGGATAAGATATCTTATGTTGGAGTCGAAAAGGTTAAACAGGCATTCCTGCTCAACAAAGTACTGAACCCCTTTAACCATCCCACTAGAACAAACAGTTATCAATGATCAATAGGAGGTTAAATTTCAAAAACCTCTCCAGATGTGCTGTGGAACAAATACTAAACTTCCAGCCCATATTCAACGTGAATTAGTCTTCAGGGCTGAATAATGTTTCTGTTTTGTATATATAATTTCAAATTGTTGTACACATATTTTTGTTGGGAATCTCTTATGGTTCAGAAAATGAAACAACAAATAACAAGTTTACTTACAGCTGAAGTGGTTTTAAAGAATTAGGCGATTTTACCTTTTATGAAAGTATTTTAAATTTATTATTTTCAAAGAGAGAGAGAGAGAAAAGAACATTTAACAATTTACATTACAATTACTAATTTTTAAAAACAAAACAAAAACACTCCTTTGTTCTCGTTTTTATATTACAGTGTTGTCAGTCTAAAAGTATTTCAAGATCATTGATTTACTATTCTTCTTTTTTCCAACATTCCCTCTTAAATCGGTGATCTTATCACGTTCAACAGTTTCTTCACTTGACTTATGTTTTAAATGGTTGTCATAAGAAGGGATTTGAATTTTTCAAACTTTGGTCTGGCTAGAGGTTTTGTTAGGATGTCTGCAATTTGGTGTTCTGTTGGACAATATATCAGGTTAAACTTTTGAGCTTGATCTTTCACAAAATTATATTTGACATCAATATGTTTAGTTTTAGTGGTGAATTGGCCTGATTTTATAATTTTTATAGTGCTTTGGTTATCAACATAGAGATTTATATCAAAATTATCTGGAATTAATTCTTCTAATAGGGATCTTATGTATGACACTTCTTTGCATGCATCTTCTACAGCAATTACTCCTTAAAGAGACAGTGCTTATAACTGGACTGAATGTCTCATCATAATCAATGCCTGCTTCTTGTTCAAAGCCTCTTACAACTAGTCTTGCTTTGTAGCGGCCATCTTCTTTCACTTTAAAGAGCCATTTAGAGGTCAGAATCTTCTTGTTTGACGCTTCATTTTCTTTTCTATTTCCCAAACTTCATTTTTGGCAAGGGACTCTCTTTCTTATTTTATTGCCTTTTTCCATTTTTTTGATTTGGACCAGATATAGCTTCGGAGTAAGTTAGAAGAGCTGATTCTGTTGTTCCGTCCCGCTCTAAATAGAAGTCTTCATATCTTGATGGTGTTTGTAAACTACTTCTTGGTCTAAGATTATATTTTGAAGTACTTGGTTTTGTAGGGATATCTTCTTTGTCTTCAGAGACTTCTGGTGGACTTGGTTCTTCATTTAATTCTAGTTGATCTTCAGATTCTTCTTCTGGTTCGACAATAGGTATTTTTTCTTCTTTATTTATACATCCTTTATCTAAAAAAATTACATCTCTAGCTGTAAAGATTTGTTTGCTTTGTTCATCCCAAAGGCGATAACCATTTGGTGCATAACCTATAAAGGTATATTTTTTACTTCTGTCTTCCAATTTCTTTATGTGTTTTAGGGTTTTGACATAAGCTTCACAACCAAAAAGTTGTAAGTGTGACAAATTTGGTCTTTTGTTGAACCAAAGTTCTGCAGGGGTTTTCTCTAATTCTTGAGTAGGGCTTCGGTTCAGCAAATAGGCTGAAACCCTTACAGCTTCTCCCCACATGTATTTTTCTACACCAGAATCAATCAAAAGAGCTCTAGTTTTCTCCATCAGGGTTCTATTTAATCTTTCGGCTTTGCCGTTTAGCTGAGGTGAGTGAGGTATGGTGAGATCCATAATGATTCCTTTAGCTTTGCACCTGGATTTTATATCTTCATTTACATATTCTCCGCCATTGTCACATCTTATTTTGGAAATTTTTAGATTCATTTGGTTTTCTGCTTCTGTAATAAATTCTTTTAGATATCCTTTTACTTCATATTTATTTTGTAACAAATACACATGACAAAAATGTGTGTAGTCATCAAGAAATGTTAGAAAATAGTTTTTGTTGTCATGGGTAGTGGGATCTAAAGGTCCACATACATCTGTATGGATTATTTCTAAAGGCCTTTTTGATTTTGTTCTAATGGAATTGAATGGCTTTCTTACCTGTTTAGCTTTAATGCATGTTTCACAAATTTCATCTTGACTTATTTTTTCTATGTTTATTCCATTAACCATAAATTTTATTTGTTTTAAGCTTGAAAAACTTATGTGACCCATTTTTCTGTGCCATTTGAGCATTTCTTTATTTTGGGTAGCTGTTAGGTGAGATTCTTTAATTTCGGGATTTTCTGTTTCTATATTTATTGTATAAAGTCCATTTTCCTGTTTTTCTCCTTCTAAAGCTTTTTTCCATTTTTTACGAAAAATACCTTTTCATCTTCAAAGAGGACTTTGCCTTTATTTCTGGTAATGGCACTTACAACTAGTAAATTATTTGTCAAGTTTGGTACAAACATCACCTCCTTGAGATCACATTTCTTCCCTTGACTTTTTCCGACTGATTTTGCTATTAGAGTTTCTTCCTTTTTTTGCTATTGATATTTTTGAGTTGCAATCTACTTCATCTAGTAAAAACTTTTTACTATTTATCATATGGCTTGTTGAGCCACTGTCTACAATGGACTCTAGCAATTCCTCATTTTTACATTTTAAAGTCTCTCCTGCAAAAAAGGACAATTTTCCTTCATTTTTGTTTCTGAGAAAACAATCCTTTTCTTTATGATTTGTCTTTTTACAAATTCGGCAAGGAATATTTTCCTGGAATTTATTTTGAGATTTCTTAAAGAAGCATATTAAGTTTTACAGATGGTACACCATTTTTTATTCAGTCTACAGTATTTTGCTAAGTGCCCGCTCTTTTTGCAGTTAAAGCACTGCTTTACTTTAGTAGCACTCATGGCTATTCCTTCTTCAGGCTTTACTTTTTGTTTAGTTTCTTCAAGTGATAGTCTTGATATTAAGTTTGTTAACGTTTTCTCACTTTTTGGTGTCGAGTCCCATGCTGTGCTGTAGTAATTAAAGTAGTCTGGCAAAATGCTCAATATTTTAGAAATTACAAAGCTTTCCTCAATTTCTGGTTTTACATTATTTAGTTTGAATACTAAATTTTGCATTCTGCTTATATTTGTTGCCATATCTGTATTTTTGTCAAATTTGAATCCATGAAATTCTTGTAGTAATTTGCATTTTAATTGCTCATCTTCTCTTTGATAAATGGCTACTAGTTTTTCATACATTTCTTTTGAAGTTTTGCAATTTAGAATATGTGTTAAAACATTCTTTTCAATGGTTAACATTATGTATTTTTGTGCTTTGGCGTCTTTTAGGCTCCATTTATCTTTTCCAGTTTCATCTTTCAAGTCTTCAAACAACGATTTTCCATTTACAATATCTAGAAGGCCATTTGCTTTTAAAATAATTGTTATCTGAAAATTCAATAAATAAAAATTTTCAGGACTTTTAAGTCTCACAATATTCGCGATATCTTCGCTGACAGCCATTTTTGTTTTTATTTATATTTTATCCTATATTTTATATATATTTTACCGCGATTCAAAAACCACGCTCTGCTACCATGTTGGGAATCTCTTATGGTTCAGACAACGAAACAACAAATAAGTTTACTTACAGCTGAAGTGGTTTTAAAGAATTAGGCGATTTTACCTTTTATGAAAGTATTTTAAATTTATTATTTTCAAAGAGAGAGAGAGAGAGAGAAAAGAACATTTAACAATTTACATTACAATTACTAATTTTTTAAAACAAAACACTCCTTTGTTCTCGTTTTTATATTATAGTGTTGTCAGTCTAAAAGTATTTCAAGATCATTGATTTACTATTCTTCTTTTTTTCCCAACAATTTTCAGTTTAGCATTTTAAATTGAAAATAGCACAACATTCAATTATATATATTTTATAATATTTTTTTCTCTTGTGTGTGTGTGTGAGACACAAAAATACTACATTTATAGTTATCTCATTGCTTCTGTAAATTATTTTTATTGTGTGTTGGAGAGACTTCGGCGCTCTTATAAATAAACTTGCAATATATATTTATGAATGGTGTGTTTTTTCATAACATTCCCCTATAATGTAGAAATTTATAACAATAATACAATTGCATTAATGATCACACACACAAAAATTGAATTTTAGTTTAGAGATTGAATTTTAAAAATAATATTGATATATAGCTAGCAATAAATATGTATATATATATGTTTCTATGAAAATGTTAATCTGCAAGACGCAGGTTATCATCATCCCTTTTTGATTTGTTTTTGTCACTTTTTGGCGTTCCGAAAATAAACAATAAAAGGCTGTATCAGACTTTATTAAGACAATAAAGATTTGCTAAAAATAAATGTGTACGAAGATGTTGCATTTGGCGACGAGGATATAAGAGTAAGTACCCTCGAATTTTGAAGTAAATATTTTTAGAAAATATCTTTGATTTTGCATATAATTGAAAGTAAATTTTAAAAGACACAAATTGCAAAGTTTTAGGATGCAAATTTAAGAAAGAGTGAAAAAAAAATGGCTAGTTACCAATTTAAGGAATATAATGAGGAAACTGAAACTTTTGAAACGTTTTATGAACGATTGGAACAGTTTCTCATATTGGAGGAGGCAGGGGATGAGAAGAAAAAGGCTTATCTCCTAACCCTCATGGGAAGTAAAACATATGGTGTTTTGAAGAATTTGTGCAGTCCTATTCTACCTAAAGATAAAACTTTTGATAACTTAATAAATATCTTGAAAAGGCACTTCTCTCCAAAGCGCTCAATTGTAGTAGAGAGGTTCATTTTTTTTAAAAGAATGCAATTAAAGGAAGAAAGCATCTCGGATTACTTGGTGGAAATTAAGCGTTTGGCTTCCTCATGCAACTTTGGAAATTTTCTGGAGGATTCTTTACGTGATAAAATGGTTTGTGGATTATATAATGCCAAAATACAAAATAGAATTTTGTCGGAGGGCGACATTTCTTTAGCCAAAGTAATTGAGATAGCATTATCTATGGAAGCGGCCGAGAAAAATACAAAATTATTTCACTTGGAGCAGGGTGAAGATTGTGTAGATAAGTTGAGGATGGAACGCAAGGTTGAATCAAATTTCCAGAATGGCAAATGTAAACATTGTGGTAAACAGCATAAAGAACTATGTAGATTTAAGGAGGCGATATGCTTTAAGTGTAATAAAAAAGGACACATTGCCTCAATATGTTGGAGCAGTAGAAGAAATCTAAGGCAACATCAGAATCAGCCGGGAAATATACATCAGATAGGAGACCAAGAAGAGGAGGAAGAGTATGTCCAGAAAATTATAAGCGTGACGATACCTGAGTATAAAATTAATTTTGCCTCAAGTGACCCTCCCTATCTGATGGAGTTAAAAGTAGAAGGAAACTTTATTAAATTTGAAATGGATACGGGTAGTGGTCTAACACTGATATCAGAAAAGGATTTTAAAAATAGTCTTCAACACTTGAAATTGGAAAAAGCGAGTATCATTGTAAGAACTTATGATGGTACCGTGGTACCCATTCTGGGTAAAATCAATGTCAAAGTGGAGTGTCAAGATATTACTTACAAACTTAGAGCGTTGGTGGTGAAAGGAGAAAAGAGGGCTTTGATGGGAAGAGAATGGATAAATAGATTGAAATTGGGCTGTTTCGCGGTAAAACATATGCCTGTGGAAATTACCATTGAGGAAATTTTGAAGGAAAATCAAGCCCTATTTGTGGAGACAACCGAACCAATAAAAGGTTTCACATTTTCAGTAAACATGTGTGATGTGAATCCAATTTTCCATAAGGCTCGTCCGGTGCCTTTCGCCATTAGGCCAGCAGTTACTGAAGCATTAGACAAAATGGTGGCTAAGGGTTATCTATGTGAGGTGGCGAGCAGTAAATGGGCCACTCCAGTGGTTGTAGTGCCGAAGAAAAATAAAGAGATCAGAATTTGCTGCGACTTCAAGGTAACTCTAAATAAATATTTGGACACTGCGGCCTATCCCCTTCCCACACAGCAAGATTTATTCTCCACATTGGCCAAGGGAAAATACTTTTCTAAATTGGACTTGAGGAACGCTTATCTGCAATTAGAGGTGGACCCAGGCACCCGTCCGTTACTAACGATAAATACTCATAAAGGGCTTTTCAGGTTTAAGAGAATGCCATTTGGATTGGCAAATGCGCCCAGTTATTTTCAATCTGTAATGGATAGGGTTTTGTCAGGTATAGGAGGCGTAATTTGTTATATTGATGATGTCCTTATAGCCACAGCATCAATTGAAGAACATTTGGCGTTGTTGAAGACTATATTTGCTCGCTTGGCGAAGTATAATATCAAACTAAAGAAAGAAAAATGCCTATTTTTGCAAAAAGAAATTGAATATTTAGGACATCTTGTCACGGAAGAGGGCATCAGACCTTTAGATCATAAGGTACAAGCAATACAGAAGGCCAAAACGCCTACGAATATCTCTGAATTAAGGTCATTTCTTGGTTTGGTAAACTTTTATGGGAAGTTCATACCCAATTTGCCAGAGCTTTTGAAGCCTCTTCATGAGCTTCTTCACAAAAAACGTCCTTGGGTTTGGACAAAGGAATGTGGAGAGGCCATTGACAAGTGCAAGAATAGCATTACCTCTGAGAGGGTGCTAGTCCCGTATGATGCGACTTTGCCATTGTGTTTGGCCACTGATGCATCGCAGATTGGAGTGGGCGCTGTGTTGTCACATATTATAGAAGGCCAGGAGAGACCGATTATGTTTGCCTCACGGACTTTATCGGAAGCAGAACAAAATTATTCTCAGATTGAGAAGGAGGCTCTAGCCATTATTTATGGAGTTACCAAGTTTCATCAATTTATTTATGGAAGAAAATTTATTCTTATTACAGACCATAAGCCATTGGTGACCATTTTGGGCTCAAGATCAGGAATCCCCACCTTATCTACTTCAAGATTGCAGCGTTGGGCGCTTATTTTGTCAGCTTATACTTACGATATTAAATTTCGAAGAACTCAAGACCATGGGAATGCAGATCTTCTGTCACGTTTTCCTGTGGGCTGTGAAGAAATTCCAAGATTAAATAATGTCTATGCTTTATCCTATGTGGAAGAATTGCCGATCACAGCAGAGGAAATTGCCACGGAAACTGAAAAAGACGAAGTGCTCTCATTGGCCAAATTTTATACTCAGCAAGGCTGGCCTGAAAAGGTGGCTGATCACCTCAGACCTTATTTTCAAAGGAAACTTGAGCTAACTGTAGATGGGGAGTGTTTGGTTTGGGGAATGAGAGTTGTCATTCCACCATCTCTCAGAATAAAAATGTTGAACTGTCTTCATGAGACTCATTCCGGTATGAACAAAATGAAGGCTGTAGCAAGATCACATTTTTGGTGGCCAAATCTAGATACCCAAATCGCGTTTTTGGTAAATAAGTGCAGAAGCTGTCAGCAATCCCAGGATGGGCCAAATAAAGGAAAATGGCAACCCTGGAGATGGTCAACCAGACCTTGGCAAAGAATCCACATTGATTTTGCAAATAAGGAAAACATTAATTTATTAATAGTAGTTGATAGTCATTCGAAGTGGATTGAAGCCATCCCAATGAGAGAGACCACCACACGCAAAACCATTGAGCAACTACGGCGACTTTTTTCTTCCTATGGTCTACCGGAGGAACTTGTATCTGATAATGGACCTCAGTTTACTGGTAGTGAAATGAAAGGTTTTCTGGAAGGAAATGGAATTAAACAAACATTGATCCCGGCGTACCACCCGCAAAGTAATGGCTTGGCTGAAAGAGCGGTTAGAACAATTAAGACTGCCCTGGATAAAAATAAAAGGAAAATTGGGGATACCATTCAAGACACCTTATCAAAAGTTCTTCTGGCATATCGAAGCACCCCGCATGTGACAACGGGAAAGACTCCATCAGAGCTCTTTATTGGGCGTGCGCTTCGAACCAGAGTATCGTTGATACATCCCAGCTTGACATCTAGAGTTAGGGACCAGCAAGCCAGGCAAATGAAGTATGATCGGCGAACCCAATTGGAAGAATTCCAGATAGATGATTTAGTGTGGTGTAAAAACTTTAGAGGTGGTGATAAATGGATCCCGGGAAAAATTGTGGGCAAGAAGGGAACTAGAGTCTACACCATTTTGATCCACGGACAGGTAAAGGCCTATCACAGGGATCAAATTAGAAAAAGGTGGAGGAATGGTGAGGAAGATGAGAGTGGAGATGGAGAGCGTCAACCCGAGCACTCAAGAGGAGCAGGTCCCAGTGCCATAATCTCGGAGGTTGTACGAGACAGAGGTTATATGGAGTCGCTGTCGCCAGGACTAACTAGCCAGCGGTCGGATCAAGATTCAGAGGTTCAGAGTGATACAGACGATGGAAAGTCATTGGAGCCTCTTCGCTCGCTGGACCCCGAGGCCTTGAAAGAGGAGGGTCCTGTCCTAAGGCGGAACCCACCTAGAGCGAGGAGACCGCCTGTGAGATTTCGTGTTTGAAGAGAGAAGATGGTGATATATAGCTAGCAATAAATATGTATATATATATGTTTCTATGAAAATGTTAATCTGCAAGACGCAGGTTATCATCATCCCTTTTTGATTTGTTTTTGTCACTTTTTGGCGTTCCGAAAATAAACAATAAAAGGCTGTATCAGACTTTATTAAGACAATAAAGATTTGCTAAAAATAAATGTGTACGAAGATGTTGCAAATATAATATATAGGTATATATAAAATGAGCATACACAATATTATTCTTCAACTATTTACATGGTTAAATACACAAATATATAATAATAATCACGATCTCAATATAAGAAAATGGCATATAAAATTGATTTTTTTTGGAGAATATATATTATGAATATTGTGTATTTCATAAAAAAAAAAAACACATTCCTACAATATATAGAAATTTATAACAATAATACAATTACATTAATGATAAAAATTGAATTTTAGTTTAGTTATTGAATTTTAAAAATAATATTCTATATATAAAATGAGTTTACACAATATTATTCGTCAAATAGATACACCTACACACCCAAGGTTAAATACACAAATAATAATAACGATCTTAATATAAGAGAAAAAAGCAAATATAATTGAATATCTTTTTTTTTTGAGTGTTCACTTGATACTTTAAGTTTAATAGAATATTTTATGCAAAAACAACAGTCTCAAAAATTTTAGAATTATATTTATTATAGCCAAGGTTCCTAGAACGCAGAATACCAACTACCCTCCAAAATTCTATTGTGTATAATTATTAACATGTGCGATTTTAAACACTTTTCTAACTATTACAGAATTAAGTTCGAATTTTAAGATTTTCGTTAGGATCAAAGAAGCTACAGTAGGAATTACCAATTCCTTGTGTGTTGAATTAAATAGGTTTTTGATTGTATGCGATTATACAATATATTTCTAAAACACACATATATTAAAATAAATAATTTTATTTTTTTCTATTGTTTTTCATATTTCAATATTAAATATAATAAATTAATATTAGTGTGTTTGTGCATTTTGACCTTTAGAGAGGAAAAATCGATTATTTTTCGTTTAAACTAAATGGCAGACATTAGTGGTATTTTCAGCGGTTTTCAAAGATATCTCGAAAATGAACAAGATACTCGAGAAGTAAGTAAAAGATATATAAATAACTTGATTTTAAACCTAATTTCGAAGTTATATAAATCGTGGTTAAAAAAATACGACATTTTTTCAAAATGCGCATACCTGTCAAAAAATTTGCTAGGTACAATCTGACAGATTGTTAATATATTGGCCTTTATTTTTTTCACAAATTTATTATTTACAATTAATTTTTTTAAAAGAAAGGAAATTTTTGAAAATAAAATGTGTACATTTAATATTTTAAAAAATTTAAAAATATGTTAAATTTTTAAATATAAAAAGCATATATTTTTTGTATCGTTTTCTCTCTTAATGTTTTTAATATTTGAAATACGTTTTTATTTTTATTTTTTAAAATTTCAAACCTTAATTTGTTTTGAAAAATCACAAGATAACTAGACCGATTCCAAATATGTATTTTTATGTGACTAACTTTTCAGTTTCAATAACAGAGTTGTTACATTCTAAAGACAAAATTAACCCTTTAAACTCCAGGCCCTGAATGATAAATATCAGGGCTACATTCATTAAGCCTAAACTGATGATCAAGGAGTTGTTAAGTAATAAATATTATAAATAAATAAATATGATAAAATAAGTGGTCTGTAAACTGTAATATATTCCAGACTTGTTTTTCACACAAACAAGGATTTTATTATACAGAACTGATTTTTTTATTTGGTGGTCAATTATAATTAATTGAAAATAATTGACCTAATTTTTAAAAAATATCGTTTTTAAATAAGTATAGAGAATAATTTTACATATACACATAATTAACACTTGTTTTTCAAAGCACAGGCTGGATACAACCCCCTCTCTCTCTCTTTTGCCCTTTGACCTATAACTCTTGACCTTCACATCATGTCTTCTTTTGTGCACTCCACACATTCACCCTCTCTCTTTTCTGAAAAATTTTCAAGTATTTCCTTTTTGTTGAAAGCAGAACTGGAGGAGTTAAGGCATTTTTAACTAAATCACGCACAGTTATTACTCTGAATACTTAAAATTTATTACTAAATTACTTAAAAGTCCTTTTAGAGAGCTTGGGATTGTCTTTTATATGCTCTTCAAATAGGGTGAAGTAATTTAGGAGAGCCTTATGTAAGATATAATGAGGATTGCTTTCTAGATTTTCTTTTATCCATATATGCATGTAGCATTTGATCATTTAGATCTCTATGTAGCTATCAAAGTAAATTTTGATCTGTAGATATTCTCTTTGGTCTGACACTTTCCTTTTACCAGTAGAAAAAAAGTTGAAATAAATTTCACCAAAGGCATGCTCTTTGTAATCCCCAGAGCTAGTAGGTTGTTATTCAATTTATAAAAGGATTCAGTAACAGATAGATTTGTTCTTTTAAAGCTAACGGAAGTCCCTTTTGGTTCTGATAGTTTCAGTTTAATAAGTATGACTTTCTAGTAAAAAGTTACTATCTAGGTCATGTTGGTAAAAGAGTTATAAGTTTTCAAATGAGAACCTTTTCCAAGTAGCCCGAATTTCTGGAGTAGATTCATTGGGACATCTTAGGAAAGGTTTTCTAGGTTTTCTCACTATGTACTAAGTGCAATTCTCAACCCGAAACCCCAAAACACATTATTGACTGTATTGACTCATACATTGATAAGCTCTACTCATCCCCAGCAGACACCATCAAAAGTCTCAAGCTCTACAAGCTTGATACCCTAATATGTGATTGAGTGGAGATAAGAAAGACAAGAAGAAGGAAAGGGACTTGACAATTGGAGATAATTTCTCACTTATGTGGTTTTATTCTAAGACAATAACAGGTTTCAGATTCACAAAGCATCCACAGCTTGACTCTAAACTGACTAGGGTGCTTTTGGGGCATTAAGACAAGTTCAGTTTTTGGGGCAAACCAAGCTCATGTATACTGAAAGATTCTAAGCAGGCTTATAATTATATACAAAGTTCTTACATGGTCTATAGCTTCTCAAATATTGCAGTTGTATTATATTCAAGAGGAGAATTTGGAACACAAGAGTGGAGTCACCAATCAGAGAAAAATAGTTGTGGAGAAATTCCAATCCTCCTCTAGACAAGACTTTTCCAATCTAGGGAATCTCTGGCAATTCATTTTTGCCCCAATAGTCCCTAATTCTATTATTCTTTACATTGCCCATATATTTAAAATAAATCCACTAAAGTCCAAACTCTCATTCTAGGTAGTGTGCTTCCAGGTCAGTGTTCCAGAAAATAGAGGCAAACTAACCCTATCACTTGATAAGAAAGTAATGGCACATTTATTGGTGATGGCCACAATATTTAAAATAAAATTTCTTTGTTACCTCATAGATTAAAGGGTTAATAAATGATAAAATTTCAGAAGCTGCTTTATATAGCTGGCACTGTTATTAGTTGAACAAACAAGAATAGAAAATATAAAGAAATGTTAAAAGAAGAAATATAAACAAAGTTTTTAAAAAAAGAATCCTAAAATATTGAGGGATAAATAAATAAGACTATTTATGAATTATAGATTAGAAACACAAGGTAATAAGACCAAATCCAAATAAATAAATAGTGTGTGACATTTCAGTAACAGCGTTGTCACCATCATCATTCTATCATTCAGTACTTTTGTCTGATGATGGTAACAGCGCTGTTACCAAAACGTTACACATTATTTATTTATTTGAATTTGGTCTTATTAACTTGCATTTCCAAGACTATCTATAAATAGGTTCATTTTTTAAGATGGATATACCTTTTTTATTTTAAATATATATCATTATTATTAATGAGATATAAATTGATATTACATTGCACCTTCCATATATATAGAGAGAGCTGCGATTTTTTTTGCAGATATAATGATCATTTCTAAGCCAAAGATTCAATGCAGCATTAATATAGGTTTTCATGTCCAGATTGGCTATGGCTCTTTTAGATATGCACAAGGTCCTTAGTTCTACAGGATCCTCCCTGTTCTCTCAATGGTTATACCTCTTAGGTCATATCTGAAAATTTCTTGCTCTTTTAAGGTGGGACCAAATTAGAACTTCTAAAGTTAAACACATGGTAATAAGACCAAATCCAAATAAATAAATAGTGTGTGACGTTTCGGTAACAGCATTTTTATCATATCAGACAAAAGTGCTGAAGAAGGTAACAATGCTGTTATTACAGTATATATACACATACACACGCCACACCACATGCACACACAAGCACACACGCCTACATGTTCACACACATGCACGCACGCACACATGCGCACCTGCATATACATGCACACTCACAACCGCAAACACATGTGCACTCAGGCACGTATGTGTGCACATGCATGCACACACTCACATGCGCACATGCATGCACACACCCACATGCACACATGCACCCACACACTCACATGCACGCACACACTCACATGCACGCACACACTCACATGCGCACATGCAGGCACACACTCACATGTGCACATGCACACACTCTCATGCGCATGTGCACACTTGTGCATATACACATACCACACCATGTGCACATGCACACAGGTGCATATGCACCACAAACAAACACTCAAATGCATACACACGCGTGCACACATGCACACACCACAAATGTACATCCGCACACACATACATGCACACTCACACACATTCCCACACACAACACACACATACACGTGCACACACTCACATGCACATGCACACATTCACATACATGCACACAGGCACATGTGCACAATGCATACATGCGCACACACATGTGCACTTACACTCACACACACATGTGCATGCACACATACACCACACCACATGCACACACATATGCATATACATGCGCACATGCACACACTCACACAGGCACATACACACACACGCAGAAATACAAACACGTGTACACACGCACATACCACACATTCACACAAGCATATGGGTACATGTGCACAACATGCACAACATACATGCACACACACTCACTACACCATACATGCACACATGGGCACACCACACACATACATGTGCAACATAATGCGCATACCACACATGAAAGTAAGTGCACATGTGCCCACACATTAACATATTTGCACATGCAAACACAAAAACACACACACTCAGTTTTTGAAAAGTGCTTATTTTCAAAGTACTGTTCCATATTTATATTTCAATGAATTAACTAAAATACATAATGTTTTAAAATATATTTGGTGTAGTTACTGAGTAAGTTTAATAGCATAATGGGGGAAGTGAATAAAAGGATATTTTCTTAAATATAGTTGCCATTAACAGTAGAATATCTCTCCCACAGTCTGAGTAGAGCCTTATTTCTGGCATAAAAGAATACTCTTGACCATTAATGTAGTCAATCTCCATAAGCCATCTTCATCCTATTCTCTGATGTAAATAGGGCCCTTGCAAAAGCTCTTCTAACATCCCAAACAACTGATAGTCACAGAGACTTCAATTTTTGCTTTAAGCCCTTGGAAAAATGAACGCAGTATCTGCTATGGGTGCAGTAAAATAGAACTATTTTCCTTGATGACCTCCAATATATGCTGCTGCTTAACTGTCTCAAAATATTATTTTTATGATTTGATATTTGTTGTTCTAGAAAAAATGCCCATTTGCATTGCACTGACTTAAATTCAACTGAAATCTCTGATCCCTTGATGTGTTGAATTAACAAAGTCAGACTGTATAAAGAAGTTAAGATGATAGTTACACATTACCATGTAAAAAACAAAAACATGAATTGTCCATAGTCAAAAATTCTTACAACACAAAATAAATCTAAGCATTTTTGGGCTTGGCCTTATTAACTTGTGTGTAATTTTAAAAATTGTGTACCTCTCTAAAACTAAATAATAAGACACCTGGTGAAGTTCAATATTAACTTAGTTATTATTCATGAAAATAAATATTCTAATTTGAGAGATTATATATGAACAATAAGCAACATAATTTATATTATAATTGGAAATAAATAATCTTTCCCTAACTAATAATTTATTTAAAAAATAATAAGGCACAATTTGGATTTGGTCTTATTACCTTGTGTTTATTTAAAAAATAATAAAGCATTCAGGGTTAAGTTTGTCATATAATTTTGTTTCTCTAGCCTTTGGGCTAATATGCGCTTCAACAGGAGCAAGTAGGAGTATAACACTTATAGCTTACTAATAAACACAAAAAAAAGTATGTATAGTTAGCTAGAAGTTATACTCCTAGTTGTGTGTGCTTTTGTTGAAAGGCATGTTAGCCCGAGCTAGAGGAATAAAATTATACAAGAAACTTAGCCCTGGATGCTCTATTGATTTTATTAAATTATCTAATTGTTTCCCCTCCCCATTATTAGCAGAATATATTAAAAATAGAATATTTTATGCACAATATTGATATGATTGTTGGCAGGTAATTCGACCTATTGCAAGGAACCTGGACCTGTGCAGCAGGGAACTGCTTCTTATTCTTCACAATATCCATTCTACTGAGGGCATCCTTCAAAGTGAGTGAGGCTTGTTATATTTATAAAGTAATTTTGCTTGTTATTCTAAAATTTTGATTTTAAAAATTAACCTTGACCTTAAAATAAATTTGCTACATCAATCTGCTTTTAAAGCAAAGCTATATTTTGAAAAAAAGAATTATCATATCATATTAGTAATTGTCTGTACAATAATATTGTTTAACATTTTAGGTCATTTGATTTTTCAGTCACATGGGTCATTGGGACAAATTAAAATTGAGTTATTTATTATATTTTTTTAAATGAATAAAATCTTAATATGAACTATAGTGTTTGTAAAAAATTGATTAAAATAATATAGTTTAATTTTTCAAATGCTATATATTTTAATTGAGATCGTACAAAATGCAAATTTACTTTAATATAATATAGTCAGTGTTTAAAGAAAAAGGGTAAATATATTGTTATCTTGCCCCTTGGTCCTTTATGCAACAATGCCTTTTTTCGCCATAGATCACAAGCTGTAATGCTGTTGCCTCCCTTCTGTAGCTCTCAGATCCCGAACATGTTATATCCCTTCTAGTTTTCAAAACAATAGTTGCTCAAAAGCAGGCGTAGTGTGACTCGTGCTGCACTTGATTTGAACAGAGGGAATTGGCTAAAATCTTTAAGCACATCATCTATTAACAGGGGTTGTAACCGTTTTCTTTTCTAGGCCAATACCCCTAACACTCCTCCCTTTAAGACAGATTGTTCCGATCAGGTAAAATCAGTCCTGTTGCCTTGATAGCACTTCTTTGAGCCATAGTGAGGTTTCATCTGGTGAGTTTCTGTGTGGATCTTGGCCATAATCAGTCACCTCTGCTAGTGGCTCCCCAGGACTGCCGAACACCAAATCACATGTAAGCCATAACTCTCGCCCGAACACCATTTTGGTCGGTGTCTTCTTCACTCTCTAGTACTGCTCTTTTTGCTGGTACCACTTTGCATGCCTGAACCACTCCTCTTGCCAGCACCACTTCTTTTGCTGGCATCGCTTCTCTTGCCACTACCGCTTCTCTCAACTGTATCACTTTTCTTGCCGGCACTGCTTCTCTCGCCTGAACTGCTTTTCCTGTTGGTACCACTTCTCTCGCCAGCACCGCTTATCTTGCCAGCTCCACTTATACTGCCTCTCTCACCTGTAACGCTTCTCTTGCTTGTGCTGCTTTCCTTGCTGGTGCCGCTTCTCTTACACCTGAACACTTTCTCTCTCTTAAACCATTTTTTCTGTTGTTACTGCCTCTCTTGCCTGTACCACTTCTTTTTCTGGTACCGCTTCACTCGCTTCTTTTGCCTGAACAGCTTTTCTCGCCAGTACCGCTTTGCTTGCCAGCAAAGTTCCTTTCGTGGCACTGCCTGAAACAAATTCAGGGCCGGTCTTTACTTCAGGTTTTCTACTTTCTCAGTTTCTTCCTCGCCATTGTTGAAAGACTGCATAAAACTATTACCTGGAATTCACTAGGGAAGTCTTTCATCGAAGGCTGGCAGAAGTATTCTGTAGCTTGTTGGAGAGATCACAGCACCTACAAGATCCTTTATGCAAGTCAAATCGACCTCCAGCCTCCGACACTCTGCCCAGACCTCATCAATATTACTTTCCAAGGTGACCTGGACCTTGTTTATAGTAGTCTCCAAGGTGACGGGTGCTCTTCAAGGTTACTCTCCAAAGGTGGCCTGGACCTAGGAGGTCCAGACCTTACTAATATTACACTCCATTTTCAACAGTCTCTGGTGCAGCACTTCCCTCTCCTGCTGTCTCAGAAGCTTTTCTTCCTCTCTCTTTTTTCTAAGAAGCATTTCTTTATATCTTTCTTTTTCTCTATGGAGCTTTTTTCCTCCTGCTGTGTTCACATCATCTGAGTGATCATGGCCAACATACTCTGCTCTGAGGCCATCTTTTGACTTCCTATTTCTTTTGACATCTGTTAGCAACCGCAAATTTCAGGAAGCATCCTGGTGACCTCTATGAAGAAAAATCCCACTTCTGATGCCAGTTGTTGCATGTTGCCCCTTGGTCTTTTATGCGACAATGCCACTTTTTCTGCTGTGGATCACCAGCTGTAATGCCTTGCCTTTTCCCTGCAGCACTTGGATCCAGAATGCATTCTATCCCTGGTCAGAAATCATGAATTTCACCCTTCCGGCTTGATGCCCAGTGAGGAAGGACACAAATTTGCATCAATCGTGTCATAAGTTTTAATGGAATCACCACTTACAATTATTTCTCATCTTAATTTAATATTCTAATCTCTTATTTTATGGGGACTTATTTTATTTTGTTCCTTTGAAATAATTTTTTTTTGGGACACAGTATCAGTTGTTATTTTATTTTAATAATCAATGCACAACTTATATTAGATAAGAATATCTTATCTTCCTCTCAGTTTTATCAGCTAAAGTCTTGGAGTAATATATTGCTTAGATTTTAACAAAAATATAGCAATCTTGGACTTGTGATCTGTTTTAATGTGTGGGTTTTAATTCTCCTATACATACCTTTATTCAAGTCCTCACAACCACTAGTACTTATTTCTCAATTTACATTATCTTCTCTCAGGCACCTGAAAGTGCCCTGAATACATAGGCTATAACTATACTGTAAGATTATAAACTCAAAAGGAGCTTCTTCTATAGAACATGTTTATTTCACTAGCTTCGAACGACATTGTTCTTCAACAGGCATAAAGACAAGGTGTGATGTGAGATGAGTGCAATTATATTGACGTACATTGAGACAAGATATATAAAAATTTGAAACTAACATGATGGCAGGTAAAATTACAAATTGAGAAATATACCAGTTATGTAAAACCTTGTATTAGAGCAAGGTAAACAATCCTAGTATAAAGTTGAGAAATAAGCAAATGAGGGATCCATCTGAAATATAATATTGTGATTCATGGCTATTGCATTAATAAATGGTAAATCTTCGGGATTTCTATTTTCTTGTTGATGCTATGCTTTTGAATGGAAATACAGGCCTCTATAAGTAAACGTTGTGATTTATTGGGGACTCTGGTATAATGGACGATGGGGTTTCTCAGTTTGAATGAGTGTACTGTTTGGTTAACATGTTGGAATATCATGGATCTGGTATCCTTACTTGTGATGTTCCTTCATTCTGATGGCCACTGTTCTACCGGTTTCTCCCACATAAGTGGCAGGACATTCCACGCAGGAGACCGAGTAGACAGAGCCACTGGAACAGGCGGAACTTGGGATGGGTGCAGGCTTGGTTATGGTATTCCAAATAAGAGAAGAAATATTGAGTGAATTGTTGAAGATGTTAATTTCGTATGGTCTGAGTATTCTGGAAATGGCAAAGGATGCTTTGGAATACGGTATGAGGCAGTTGGATCTGTCTACTGACAAAACTATGAAGGGGCTGGAGAGTAATTGTGTTTATTAATAAAGTCTGCGGTGTAACCCGCTGTTGTTAAGTATTGATGAATTGTGTTTTTCTTTAGTTTTGAAAACTGGGAGGGAACAGTGTGTGTGAATGCGTTTGGTAAGAGCTTTAACTGTGTTTATTTTGTGTGCTATTGGGCAATGTGATTTAAAATGAGTAAAATGCGAAGTCAAATTGTGCTTATAATAAATGGGGATGTGGATGCTTGTGTCTGTACGATAATTAATATATCGAGGAAGGGAAGGACTCCTTCCCGTTCTAATTCTAATGTGAATTTGAGGTCGGCATGAAATTTATGTAATTCTGTATAGATAGTATTATGGCTATGGTTAGGAATGATGCAGAAAATGTCGTCTATATATCTCCTCCAATAGAAAATATTGGGGGAGAATGAACTGTTCACCCAATGATCAAAGGCACCCATAACCACCTCAGCCATGGCAGATGAAAGTGGGCTTCCCATTGGCGTGCCCTTGATTTGTTGGTATGTGAGCTGATTGAAAGTGAAAGTGCCCACTGATAAAGCCAATGAGGTGAGCTTAACTATTGATTAGGTGGTATTCGCCTCTGTGCCAGATTGTGTGAGAACTTTTCTGAGTACTTTTCTCACACAATCTGGCACAGTGGCGAATATCACTGAATTAATAGTTAAGCTCACCACATTAGCTTTATCAGTGGGCACTTTCACTTTCAATCAGCTCACATACCAACAAATCAAGGGCACGCCAATGGGAAGCCCACTTTCATCTGCCATGGCTGAGGTGGTTATGGGTGCCTTTGATCATTGGGTGAACAGTTCATTCTCCCCCAATATTTTCTATTGGAGGAGATATATAGACGACATTTTCTGCATCATTCCTAACCATAGCCATAATACTATCTATACAGAATTACATAAATTTCATGCCGACCTCAAATTCACATTGGAATTAGAACGGGGAGGATTCCTTCCCTTCCTCTATATAATTATCCGTACAGACACAAGTACAATTTCACTCAGCATTTTACTCATTTTAAATCACATTGCCCAATAGCACACAAAATAAACACAGTTAAAGCTCTTACCAAACACATTCACACACACTGTTCCCTCCCAGTTTTCAAAACTAAAGAAAAACACAATTCATCAATACTTAACAACAGCGGGTTACACCGCAGACTTTATTAATAAACACACTTACTCTCCAGCCCCTTCATAGTTTTGTCAGTAGACAGATCCAACTGCCTCATACCGTATTCCAAAGCATCCTTTGCCATTTCCAGAATACTCAGACCATACGAAATTAACATCTTCAACAATTCACTCAATATTTCTTCTCTTATTTGGAATACCATAACCAAGCCTGCACCCATCCCAAGTTCCGCCTGTTCCAGTGGCTCTGTCTACTCGGTCTCCTGCGTGGAATGTCCTGCCACTTATGTGGGAGAAACCGGTAGAACAGTGGCCATCACAATGAAGGAACATCACAAGTAAGGATACCAGATCCATGATATTCCAACATGTTAACCAAACAATACACTCATTCAACCTGAGAAACCCCATCGTCCATTATACCAGAGTCCCCAATAAATCACAACGTTTATTTATAGAGGCCTGTATTTCCATTCAAAAGCATAGCATCAACAAGAAAATAGAAATCCCGAAGATATACCATTTATTAATGCAATAGCCATGAATGACAATATTCTATTTCAGATGCATCCCTCATTTGCTTATTTCTCAACTTTATACTAAGATTGTTTACCTTACTCTAATACAGTAAAACCCCTCTATAGTGAACCCCAATGGGACAGAGCTTTTGGTTCACTATAGCCACGGTTCACTATAGCCACGGTTTGGCTATTTTTTTTTACTTTTCAAAATTTTTAGACCGTATAATTAAAGGACGGCCATGCACACAAGAAGAGACTGCCTCTTAATAGTGGTCACTTTGTATTAATTCCCATAATTGACCTATTTCCTTACATTAATACTGAATAATAATAGAAATCATTAGATGATAGATTCTTCTTATCATTAACATACATGTACCTCTATGTCTAATTTAAAAATAATGACAAATCCTAGGCAAAATTTTATTAAATATATATTCAAAGATATAAAATGATATTAAAACATCATTATCACATTATATAATACAATGTTTACTTGAAAAATGGCTCTAACACCTTGTTGCTTCAAAGCATTCTTCAAGCATTGCACCATTCAAATAAAGTTAGTGTTTTTCTTCCATTTCATGTTTCCACATATTCTTCAAGGTCTAGATTTCGTTTTTTAACCTGTCATGCAAAACATTGCTGACTTTAAAAATCACCATAGTTAATGGTATACAAATAATGTTTGTTTCATCACGGGACCGTTTATTTGAAATTTTTTTTTTTTTTTTTAGTCCTAAAACGTACGATCGCGATCGCGGCAAAAGTTGGGGTTGATTCCTCTTTGTAACAATTTTTAATAGCTTTATATTTTGTCTTTTATAATAGAAAGGTTATATTCTCTTATTTTAATATGCTCTTAACATTTTGCCTGTGTTGTTTCACTTTGAAAAGTTCTGAAAATGGCCTTTTTTAAAAAAAGAAATAACACTTTTGTTTTTAAAATGCCTTTGTTTTCTTCATTTTGGAAGCCATTTGCGTTTTTTATATTTCGAATTTAATGGATGCAAAGATATTATATTTAATAAAAAGTATAATGTGTAAAAATTTATACAACATACAGCAAAAATAAAGTGCAAAAATCAAAACAAACGATGCCGCTAAATTTATTGTTTTGAAATCGCGATCCGCGCGCTGAAACATGCTTAAAATTTTGTTGTTTTATTTTATTTTTTAAATTACAATTCTAAGTTCGTTATAAGCATAGTATTTTTAATACATTTTATCATTTTGGGACCGAAAATAGGTTCGTTATAGGGGTAGTTCGTTATTCTAAAAATCGCAAAGTTCGTTATAACGATGGTATTTTCAATGGAATGGAATCGGGAATCGCCGTGGGTTCGTTATAAGGGAAGGTTCGTTATATCCAGGGTTCGTATTAGCGGGGTTTTACTGTACAAGGATTTACATAACTGGTATATTTCTCAATTTGTATTTCTACCTGCCATCATGTTAGTTTCAAATTTGTATATATTTTGGCTCTCAATGTACTTCTATATAATTGCACGCATTTCACATTACACACCTTGTCTCTATGCCCTTTGAAGAACGATGTCATTCGAAAGCTAGAGAAATAAACATGTTCTATAGAAGAAGCTTCTTTTGACTTCATAATCTTACAATATAGCTATGGTAATCGAAAGTTGATGTCTACATAGGCTATAAATTTTTATAAAGAATTTTATCAGGTTGTTCTTGTCTTAGAACACCTCCTGAAATTTAATGTAACAACTTAGGAAAGACAATAAGGCGTATATATATACTAAGATTTTACATTCAAGAGAGAAAAACATGGCGTTTCCTACACCAAAATAACAGCATTAGCTGCTGGTGGTATGCCAATTATCTCCTTTTTCTTGTATCCGTTCACCACACCTGCCTTCTGGTGGTGATAAACTGAGATATGATGGTAACAGTGGAATAAAAGAAATATAATTATTATTGGGCCTAAAAACATTCCATCCACCTTGAAGTGGTTTTTTAACACCAAAATCAGTCTAATAGAAGTGGGCATAAACTTGACAATTGGAATTTTCGATCCATATCAGAGCTGTCCCCAAAAGTCCTGTGAGTCAAGGGAGTTGCGAGGCATAGAGCTGAAAGCTGTGATGTAGACAATTGTTCAAATTTGCATTCTCTATATGGCAATGATGCTGCTTTTGATGTTTTTATATATTACCTTGTTCAAAATTTATATGCAGAGTTTCAACAAATTCCCTTCTGTCGTTAGGAATGCCTGCCAAAAATTCTTCTCTATTAGATGACCACTATCTTAAAGGGAAACTTCCACATTCTAGTAAAGAAGTACTATTAGCAGTCTCTGATGATACATCAAACACTATTCTTAGTTTTGTTGCACTAGAGTTCTTCAGAACTGATCCACTTATGAAGGAGGCATTTTTTTACATAGTTCAGGACCAGAAATTTGAAACTCAGGCAAACAGTGTTGGTCTGCCACTTCAACCTGGTGTGGAGTGTGTTCTGGTGGGCCTGGAAGCTGAATGGGCTAGCCTGTCTCTTCGACCTATGGTGGAGTGTGTCCTGGTAAGCCCAATCAGTCAAATAGGAGATTTGACTTTTCAACGTGGTATAGTGTTGAGTTTCCTGATGGGCTAGAGAAAGCAGATGAGCTGGCTTGCCTATAGCAACAATAGGCATTGAAAAGCCTATAGGACTGCTGCTTTTTCTTGAAAGCATATAGAATGGCAGCTTCTTGCAAGCCTACAAGAATAGTTGTTTCTAGTATGCCTGCAGGAACGATGATTTCTGGAATGCCTTCAGGAAAATTGAACTTTGGGAAGTCTACTAGAATAGTTGCTTCTGGTATTCAACAGGAATAACAACTGGAATGCCTCGAAGAATAGCAACCTTTTGCAAGCTTACAGGAATAACAGCTTCTGACATGCCTACAAGAATAACAGCTTCTGGCAGGCCTACAGAAATAACAGCTTCTGGCATGGGAACAGGAATAACAGCTTCTGGAATGCTTACAAGAATAATAGCTTCTGGCATGCCTACCACAATAGTTGATTCTGGCATGCTTATAGGAATAATTTTTTTTTCAATTGTTGACTGTGATTTGAATATTATCAGAGATTATCTATACTCCTCCAAAAGGTATCCTCATATCTTTTGCAAACTCCATTCACTCACATTTAGATATTCTTAATGTGTGATAAGAGAGAGGAACTTGTATCAAATGATCATTTTTTTTCTTGACTATCTTTAAAGTCTTCTAGAATTTTGTGCAATTCTCTATTCTAACTAGAGTTCAAATAAAAAAGCTTCTATTTCATTAGATTCCAATAGTTCCACAAATTTGGCCTCACTTGTCAATCTACCTTTCATAAGATGACTAATAAGATGATTCTTCATCTAAACTGTTTTAATTAAATAATAATGTTTGAATAATTTTCTGAGAGAAAGACCATTTTTTCAATTTGTAAAAATAATGCTCTTCAGAAATAATTATTTTTTTAAGGAATTGCAATAAAATGATCAAATATTTGCAATGTTTACTGGAATAGAGCTGTACCTTCTCTTGTGTAAATACTTTACTTTTTTTAAAATCTCTCTAGAATTTTGTCACCAATAAAGTGTATAAGGTTCAAACTTAGGAATAGCAATAAAATATGAAAGGACAGAGGAGAGTCGACGGAACAGGCTTCTCAGAGCTGATTAAAGTTTTTCCAACTCGCACATATTAACATACTAACTATATATCCTAACCAACTATCCAAATACAAATTAAGGAGAGACAAAACAGGGTAATATATAGTACTTGCATCATCATGTGACTTACAAACTACACTCGCATCACCTAGCAGCTGGTAGCTGCATTTTCCACTTATCGGCCATTTATGACAATCGTTGGTGTTCTCGCCAGCATGCTCAAAAACACAAACAAGCAAAAATATTTACAATAGAATCCATCAGTAATTTGGAGTTTCCAGTCCAAGAATCCACATGGTCAGCCAATGTCTAGATAAGGCTTGACCCATCATGCTGGCCAACCTTTTTCACACCATTCATCCCTTTGGTTCTGATGTCTACCACTTTGCAAGGTCTGTAAAACTTGGGCCTTAACTTCAGGTTGGGCCCCAAACAGAGTCCGCTGGATTTCAACCAGGTCAACAATTTTGTGGGGAGATGTTGCTTTTCTCCTCTTTTGAACTATCATTGCTTCTCTTTCTGGATCTTCAGGATATTTTTCCTGACTTCTTGTCATATCTCTCCTTTGTATTCTGACTAGCTTTGCTAATGTGGCTGAAATTGTCACATCTGTAGCACTTGTGATCAGTAGTGTGGCAATTCATGGTGTTGTGGCCTGTTTTCAGACAGACAAAGCACTTTCTGAACTCCTGGTTCCAGTTCTTTGCGATACGACCCTTCTGGTTGCACATGTAACAAACTATTCTGAGGCCTCCTTGCCTTGAATCATCCATGTTTTCCATGGTAGTCCCCATCTATTCCATGGCCACAGTGATGGACAATGGCTATCCCATTGGGGGTTTGGGGACATTTCAATAATATGACAAAGGTCAATTCCTTGGCGGATGGAATGCTGTTTCTGCAAGGGAGATGTTCTTGGGATTTTCTTCCTGATGTGAGAAGAGGGTAAAGTATTTTCTCACACTTTCTACTTTGGAATAGTTATTTTACACTGATTTGTCATCACAATTGTTTCTTTTCTTAATGCATCAGCTTTTCAGTACCATTGTGTGTTCTTGAGTTCCACGAACTTGAGACATTCAATATTTCTTTTGCCTTTTGTGCAGTGTTTAGCAATGTGACTGAAGATATTTCAATTTATTTCTTTTCCATTTTTGTCACTGAACTAAACATTTATATCCTATTAAAAGCTACTATTATTAAAAGGCACCTTATTACCCTTAGCTGAACTTGAGCTTCAGACATCATTCTCTCATTTCTTACAGGGGGGCTTTGTTTTAAAGTTGGAATTAAATAGATTTCTTTTGGACTTAAGAATCATAGCTCAGAATCATGTTGTGGATCATCGATTCGTACAAATCTAATTGTTCTGCCTAAAGTTCTGGACTTTTAAAATTTAACTAAGTCTCGAAATAATTGTCTCAAATATTTAATGGTATCTTTTATTTTAGTTTTTTAGTGATGACCAAGTCCTTTATTTGTGTTATCAATATTTAATCCTTCCATTCTCTCATTAAAACAAATTCTTCATTCAGAAATGAATTTTTCACTTTTTTTTTCTCAGACATATAATGCTCTAAGAACCACTCTCTGTGCTTGAAGCGTTCAGAACTTAATTTATACCATTCCAGTAAAAATTTTTGTAGGCATTCTTGTTTCTGATCATGACTGCAGGCAAGGCCCACAGACTTTAAGAAGGTTGAATGATGTCCAATTTTTTAATTTTGCTTACCTCATCCTGAATTACTTTGCGATCTGTTGGTGCTACTCTGTAAGGTTGGTTGGAGGTCTCCAGTGTTAATTCAGTGATGCCCTTGGCTGTTTTCTTTTACTGAATTAAACACAATATCCATATATTTTTTAAAACAAGATTCTTATAATTTTTCTTTTTGATATTCATAATTGAGCAATTAAAAAAATTCTAAAATTTTTGGGTCTTCAGAATGCTTTGCCACTGCTTCAATTTGGTTACCATCAGCTAAAGCACAAAGCTGACTATTTTTGATGACGGCACTTTTAGCAATGTGCATCCCCTTTGGGACAAGCTTTGCATATGGACTCCATATTTTGGTATTTTACTCAATAATTAATAGAATATATTTATATTGATTGAATTTATTTTTGAAATTATAGCTGACTCTCTCTTCAAAACATTAATGAAAATGCTAAAGAAAAAACCAAACAGCACAAGATATTTCTAAACAAAATATGGCTATAAATAATGCTATAGAATGTGGAATAATGAATAAAGAGCTCTTAGAAAATTAGGAATGAGCAAAAATTTTTGTTCTACTATATATATATTGTAACAGTATTTATTATTTTATTAGCAGAGTATTATTTTTTATGTTTATATTTTGCTATACTTTGTACACTTCCCTATTTTGCTTATTTTTTGTTTATCACTCATAGTTTGTTCTTGCCTGAAATAAATTGTTGTCTCATCCCGAAGTTGGCCTTCCCTAATTTTCCACGTGGCATTTTTTTGGAGATGCTGGGTAAATTAGGGAAGACAAACTGAAGATCGCCGAAAAGATCGAGAGGTAATGGGTGCTGTGATCTACATTTTTGAAGACTGGCTCCAGGATTCCCCCGACGTGTCAAAGCCAAGAGTTCCCTCCAAAATGATGATGTCCCTATTCCGCTCTCATGCGGCTCTTCACAACGCAAGAAAAAGGACGCAAAGGTATTAGGGACAAAGTTCCAAGACTTCAATGGAATCCTTGGTAGAAGAACGTCGGATCCATGTCAGCGACAACAATAATTGCTAGCGGTGGGTTACAGCTCCCATAGGGAAGGAGCTATGTAACAGTATTTATTATTTTATTAGCTGAGTATTATTTTTATGTTTATATTTTTATATACTCTGTACACTTCCCTCTTTTGCTTATCTTTTGTTTATCACTCATAGTTTGTTCTTGCCTGAAATAAATTTTTGTCTCATCCTGAAGTTGGTCTTCCCAATTTTTCACGTGGCAATATATATTGGGTAAAAGAGGTCTTTTTACACTTGAGGATGGACAATTCTAGAGTTGCTCCACTTGACCATATGAAAATCTAGTTGTTTATAAAAAATTGTTTAATAAATAAAAATTTAAAAATCATATGAAAATAGTGTTTTATTTTTTTAAATGTTGCTTAATTTTTATTGAGATCGTACAAAATACAAATTTACTCCAAGTACTATATAGGCAGTAAGTAGAGGGTAAATGGTAAAATAAAGGTAAATATATTATTAGATATGATTTTTACACATTTCTCTATTATTTTTTTAAAGATAAAAGTTACTTCCAATAGCTTATCTTAGTATGATAAACTATGAAATAGCCTTCACACAGAGAGGCACTTGACATCAATTATATATTCTATATCATCTACAAACTTTCATATTTTAACTAATATTCTCTCCTTCTTCTTTCTTATCTCCACTCAATCATATTAGTGTGTCAAGCTTGAGACTTTTGATGGTGTCTGTCAGGGATGAGTAGAGAACATCAATGGATGAGTCAATACAGTCAATAATGTGTTTTGAGAATTGCACATTGTACAGAGTGGAAAAACCTTGCAACCAGTTTGGAAAGTCATTGTCCGTAGATGACCAGACTTAAGTATGGAAATCAAAGACTGTTGTTTTCTTGGGAGGACAGAACTGGTGCTTGTCTCTCCTGCTCTGTACCAGTCGTGTGCAGCATTAGATTTCCATTCTTGCAAGCATTGGGTTTTGATGGTACGGAGGAGGTCTCTTTCATCTAGTTGGGTGGTAGATTCCCTGGCTTCAGGTAAGGCCAAGAGCTCCAGCCTTTGCCAGAGAGTCTGCCAGCTCATTTCCAGGAATTCCAACGTGAGCTGGAAGCTATTTCACTGTGACAGCTGTTGGCGGGGAGTCGGTTTACAGACTTAGCAATGCTCTTGAGAAGAGGTTCTTGAATGGAGAAGCAGCTTTGAAGGGTATAAATGGCTTCTCTAGAGTCGGAGTAGATTATTATATTGCTTGGTGAGTTTATCTTGATGTTGTTGTTGTTTCTTATCCCCTCGTGTAAAGATTACATGAATTCCATGAGTTCATTCTCCTCGAGCTGTTTTATGACAAGCAGCGGCCTCTCCCAAAGGTCCTGTTTAGTGCATCTAATTCAAGCCAAAATGTGTTCTGGAGCTGCAGGTGCCAAGCTACATTTTGGGCAAGTGGGGTAGATTTTGTTATTATTTTCTATCTTCAATGGCTTGAGATGACCTGTTCTAAATCTTGTTAGTTGTGTTTGATGCTGTCTATTTCTGAGGTTCAGAGCTTCTCCTGGGTCCACTCCACTGTACCAACTGTGCGCGCCATGAAAAACCAAGGGGTGCACACAGTAGTACCACCCCCCGCGTTCACGACGTTCCTCGCGTAAACCTCGTGCCTCAGAGGTCCTTGATTCCACGGCAGATTCAGGGAGTACTGGATAAGGGTACGAGGGCTAAAGGGGGGGGAGTCCTATTGGAGCGTAGGACGGGTTTAACTAAGTCCGAACGAGAGGGCTCGGTCAGCAACCTAGCCAATGAACTCTCGGAGACGCCTGTGGGTGAATGGTCGACCCCATGGAGCCAGACCTTAAAGGCGGGCGCGAGGGGCCTACCAAAGGCCGCTCGGTGCATGGAGAATGCATCATTATTTTTGGCTGTGTGACCTTGTAAGCAGCAAAGGTATTCGGTTAATGGGCCTTTGAGGCCTGGGGAACCTTTGCTCCTAGAATGTACCAACTGTGCTACGGGAAAAGAAGCCCTGTCTTGTCATCAGCCTGTAGGCTGGGAAAAGGGCAGGGACGCCCACCCCCCACTCACCCTTGGGGATAGGGGAATGGAGAGGCGACTCTGCGTGTCTCATTCTCGCGTCAGGGTGCCACAAGTCTCGAAACTTTTAGGTCTTCGCTCTGTGTGTGCGCCATTGGGAGCATCCTTGCCGAATGTGCCATGGAAAACCAAGGAGTACACAGAGTGGTACCACCCTCCCGCTTCCGCGCGGTTACCCGTGTCAACCTCAGAACCTCAGAGGTCCTTGATTCGTCAGCAGATTCAGGGAGTACTGTGAACAAAGAGTATGAGGGCCAAAGGGGGGGGGGGAGTCCTATTGGAGCGTAGGACGGGTTAAACCAAGTCCGAACAGGAGGGCTCGGGCAGCAACCTTGCCAGGAACTCTCGGAGACGCCTATGGGTTGATTGGTCATCCCCATGGAGCCAGATCATAATGGCGGGTGCGAGGGGCCAAACAATGGCTGCTTGGTGCATGGAGAATGCATCATTCCTTTGGTACGGTGGCTTATAGCAGCAGAGGGCATGCTTCGCATGCCGGTTTATGGACCAAAAAGTCTGGGTGGCCATTGCTTCTAGGATGTACCAACTGTGCTTAGGTGAGATCCTTCAGTTCTTGTTTATTTTTGTTTTGCAACTGTTTCATTTCTTCAAAAGTAAGTTTATTTTTCTGTGGCAAGGGTTCTTTTGTGACTATTTTCGCTAGCACATCAGCAGCTTCATTGCCTTCAATGCCAACGTGTGAGGGTATCTATTGAAAGTGAATTTTTGAGGTTTTTGAGAGTTTTTGGAGATAACCAATTATGTTCCTGCTTACTTTGTCTCTAAGTTCCCCTGTGTGACTCAAGTGTTGTATGGCACTTCTACTATCAGTAAAAATCCATATATCTTGATAATTAGTATTTCTGATGGATTTAAAGGCTTCATAGATGGCTATAAGTTCTGATCTGAAGACTGAGCAAAAATCTGGGTTTCTTCTGTTTATTTTCTCAATGCCATTTGTGGTTTTAATGAGACAGCCACTGCCAGTGTGTCCCAACTCGTCTCTGCTACCATCGGTATAGATAGTTATTGCATTTTTTTTAGGAATGTTATTAATTATTTATAATGATAATTGTTTTAAATATTCTGGATTTTGATATTGTTTGTTGGTGGTTTTATTTAAAGTAGCATTAAAAATAACATTTTGTAGTGGTTTGCATTGAGAAAATTTTTCTGCAAAATAATTTTTTCCCACACTTTATATATTAAAAATCTATTTCTTTAGGCCAGGTGGAGAGGGCCTTCTTTTTTGAGTCTTAGATTGGATTCCCAATTAAGTATGTAATTGGAAGTTCTGTGCTTGTTTCCATAACTCGATTTTGTTTATATTTTTTGGCAGATTGTAGCTTCTTCTATCCTTTAAGGGCATAATGTCTTCTTCATAAAGTACAATATCATTAGGGCAGGTATTTCGAAGACCTGTAATAATTATAGCTGCACTTAGTTGTATCCTTTCCAGTGATTTTAGATTTGTTTCAGATGCTGAACCATAGATTTGATATCCATATTTCATAATAGGTCTAATTAGAGATGTGTAAGTTAATTTTAGTGTGGTTGCATTGGCTCCCAACTCTCTTCCTGAAATATATTTCAGGATTTTTAGTCGGTCTCTTCCTTATCTAATAACTTCTTCAATATGTTTCTGGAGTTAATTTCTGGATCCAGGGTGTAGGGCAGATTGTAGCTTCTTATATCCTTTAAGGGCATAATGTCTTCTTCATAAAGTACAATATCATTAGGGCAGGTATTTCGAAGACCTGTAATAATTATAGCTGCACTTAGTTGTATCCTTTCCAGTGATTTTAGATTTGTTTCAGATGCTGTACCATAGATTTGATATCCATATTTCAGAATAGGTCTAATTAGAGATGTGTAAGTTAATTTTAGTGTGGTTGCATTGGCTCCCCACTCTCTTCCTGAAATATATTTCAGGATTTTTAGTCGGTCTCTTCCTTTTCTAATAACTTCTTCAATATGTTTCTGGAGTTAATTTCTGGATCCAGGGTGTAGTCGAGATATTTAGGATATTTATTATATTGCAATTGTTGTTCTTTCAGAATAATTTTCTGTCTTATTTTGTATAGTTTCTTATTGGTAGTAAAAAGACAGGTTTTATATTTTTGGGGGATAAATTCTAATTTATGCTTATTAGCAAATTATTCTAGGTGGAGAAGAGTTTTGTTCAAATCCCTTTCAGCTTTTTTCCAGTTAGTGTTGCTGCTCCATAGAATAATGTCATCAGCGAAAAGTCCAATATTGGTTTTATGTGAAATTTTTTCTTCTATGCTTGCTATAAATAGGGTGAAGAGAGTTGGGCTAAGGACTGATCCTTGTGGTAATCCTTGGTACAGTTTTTTTTTTAGATAGAGTGCCATTATATTTGACCCTGATGTATCTATTTTTAAGGAAATCATTTCCCCAAGTGATAGCTTTTCCATCAATTTTGAAATGTTTGTATAATTTTGAAATTAAATTGTTTTTCCATACCCCCCCCCCCTTTATCAAAAGCTTGTTTAAGGTCTAAAAAAGCAGCTATGGTGTGGTTAGTTGGTTTTCTGTTTTGTGCATCTTTTACCTTTTTTATGAAAAATAAGAGATGGTCTATTGTCCCATGTCCTTTCCTAAATCCATATTGTTCTTCTGGCAAGGGATTTCTTGTGATGAGGTGGTAGGTGAGTCGTCTGAGTATAATTTTTTTCCATTAATTTTCAACAAATACTTGTCAAGGAGATAGTTGGTAGTTTTTTTGGGCAATCAGCAGATTTGTCAAGTTTTTTAATAGGAATTATTGTTGCAGTTTTCCAGTCTTGAGGCAATTTTCCAGTTTTCCAGGTGTTATTGAAAATATCAAGAAGTCTTTTTTGCCATTTTTGCTTAAGCTTGATATCATTTGGCCATGGATTCCATCTGGCCTAGAAGTCTTGTTTTGGTCAGTGTTTTCTAATGCATAATCTAGCTCTCATATTGATTTTTCATGGAAAATGTTATGAGTGCTGGTAACATTTAGACAAATAATCTTTTGGGCCTTTTTTTTTCAACTTTCTTATCTTTTATTTCAAATTTGATTTCACTGCTTATTTGATATGAATTACCTAAAAGATTAGCAGCATTTTTTCATTAGTTGCTGGGGTACCATCTGTATTCTTAATCATATTTGTGTTTTCAGTTTGTAGCTGGGCTCTGTCAATTTGTTTTGCCAAATGCCAAAGTTTTGTATTTTGGTTTCTGGGGTTCAGGTTTTCAAAAGTTTGTTTCCATTTTTCCCTTTTCATATTTACGTATAATCTTTTTATTTTTGCATTCATATTGCATGTTCAGTTCAGTTCTAAAATTTGTTTGGTTTTGGGGGCACTTTTTTATAGTTCATTTCTTTTAGTTATAAGTGTTTGAATATATTTTGCCTGGTGTGTATAATTTGGAATCCATTTCTTAATATTACCTCATGGTATTGAAACTTTGGCTGGCGTAATAATGCTGTTTTTGAAAGATACCCAATTTTGTCCCAGATCTTTTATTCTAGTGGGTGCTATTCCAAAATCTTCATTGGTATTTTGCTGGTAAAGATTCCAATTAGCCTTTTGCTATTCCAGAATTTTTCTTCAATTGAGCTGGTTTTGGTGTTGGTGCTAATTTCTATCAAAATAGGCAAATGATCACTTCCAATACTTTTAATATTTGCCATTTGCATTTGTGGAAAATGTCACGACTGGAGAAACTTATATCAAGTGCTTGTCCAGTATTATAGCTGTAGGAATGGTGGGTAGGGTTCTCATTATTTAAGCACATGAAGGCATTGTCGTCAAATATATTTGATAGTATTTTGCCTCTTGGGTTTGACGTGGAGCATCCCCATAGTTGATGTTTGGCATTAAGATCACCTACAATAATAGTGTTGCCTGTAAGAAATTGAACCATTGTTACTCCATCAATAAGTTTATTGTTTGGAGGGTGATACATATTGTATATGTTGATGGTTTTATTTTTATTGAGGTAGACTTTGATACCTTTGGCTTCGAGGTCTGGGTATTTGGAATATTAATGGCTATGTCCTCATAGTACAATTTCTTGATTAAAAATTATAGGCCACCCCCTTCTTTATTTCTATCTTTTCTGAGGATATTGTAGTTTTTATATTTGAGTTTTTATTTTTCATTTAATTTTGTTTCCTGTAGGGCTATAATTTGTATCTTTTGTTTTTTCAGCTATTTCCATTATTTCTTATAATTTTATTTTTGTCGCTGTTGACCACATTCCATTTATGTTGCACTGCAGAATTCTCAATTGCTTGGAAGCTGCAATGCTTGGAGTTTGTGGAGACTGTATTATACTTATCGGACAGAACCCTCTACCTAAGTCCTGATCGCACCCTGTTTATTCTGCGCGATGGGTGGTGCAGCATGCAAATCAACATCTGATCTCATGGAATGGGGTGTAGGGGTGCAGCTTTCTTTGATCTTGGCACCATGATCCAGGCACACTTTGGTGAAAGTCTGACTTTGCCTGTAGTTTGAGGCCATTCCTAACATGGAAACCGATGCCTTTGCTGCCGACTCTAACATGAGCATAGACGCAGCTCCTCCGTATCCCTTGAGTGGGACCCTTGTTGAGGTCTATCAACTTGTCAGTTTAAGTCAGGATTTTTAAAGAGGTCTACTCCTCTTCTAACAATACTGCTGCCTGTCCGCGACTACTTATTCGTCAGAGTTATCTGCTTGTTCACAGCTGGCCTTCATATCTGAAGGTTGTTCCCCTATCTGCCACCTGTGGACGCCCCCTGTAGCAGTCAGCTCTCCCGAGGGGCAGTTACAAGTATCTAACAAAATTAGGTCTTTTCAATGAGAGTTTTAATTTTTGGAAAATAAAAATTTAAATTAAAAAAAAATGAAATTATTACCTAAAAACCTCAAAATAGAGATTCTATAAATTCATTTGATATTAAATAATCATATTATGAAATAGAGATTTCGAAATTTTTGAAAAGTGGTTCAGTATGTGTAAGCCCAGATGAATATAAACATTTAAAGTGTTAAAAGTTAGTGATAATTATTATAAGACAAAAAAAAATAACGTACTTACACCACTGATACTATTTCAATTGCGAAAAATTCCATATTAAACTTTAATTTTTTAAACAAATAAAACAAAAAATGTAAACAATAAAGAAGCGCGTCACCAGTTATGTTGATGTCTTTTAGAGCTGTATCTATTGCAGAGAGTTCTTTTTTATAAACTGAAAAGTGTCTAGTGTGGGAAAGGGAGATTTTTTTCCAGGATCATATCTTTGTAGATAGCAATTCCACTGCCAGACAGTCTAGTTTTTAATTCGGCTACCGTCAGTGTAAATTGTGATGTTGAAAAGGGAGCTATTTTCTTCAATGATTTAGAGGCTAAGAACGTGAATTCGCATCCTTGAGTCAAGTGTTTAAACATTTTTTATTAAAAAAGTGTCTCATTGAAATGTGTTATTTTTAATGCAACTAATTTTTTGATTCAACACAAAATTTTGAAAAATTTAAAAATAGCCAAACCCTGGCTATAATAAACCAAAAGTTCTATCCCATTGGAGTTCACTTTGTCAAGGCTTACTCTGTATATTAAATATAACTACGTTACAAAATATTTGTTTGTACAAATGATCAATACACTACCCGCCATTAAAATTGTTTCACTAAGAAGAAATGCAAATAATAAAGTGATATATATTGAACAAATACATTATATTGGGAATATAAAGTGATTAGGTTTTCAAGAAATTCGGAGATATGGATCCTAAGAAGTCAGTACTCAGAAGAACCAACTCTGGCAGCAATAAATGCCTGTGTATTAAGTCAAACAGATATTGGATGGCATTTACTGGTACAGATTCTCATGCAGCTTCAGCAGGAGGCCACAGTTCATAGACACTGATGTGTGGTGACAATTCACTGACTTGACCAACATTGTCAAGGCGTTTTGTATGGGTGACAGTTCAGAAGAACATGCTAGCCAGGGCATCAGTTAAACATTTTATGCATGTAGGAAAGTTTATACAATACTAGGAGCTGTGCATTATCCTGCTGAAATGTAGTATTCCCAGGCCTTGAATAAGGGGTAATGTCACTGACCTTAACACATCAGAAATGTAATGGGTATGGTTCAAAATTCTGGGAATGTGAACAAGAGGCGACCAAGACCTGAATCTAATGGCACTCTATACTATCACTCCAGATGATGGGCCAGTATGATGATGTTGAATGCATGCTGGCAATATACCTTCTCCACCCTGATGCAAAACAAAAATGTAGCCTTCACTGTGCTGCAAATAAAACTTGGATTGTTCTGAAAACACGGCACACCATTCCTGCACTCAGGTTCATCATTAATCACACCATTTAAGGCGCTCCTGTTTGTGCTGTACCGTCAAGTGTAGTTGAAGCCATAGTTGCCAAGCTAACAGTTTATGATGCCACAAATATTGTCAAATTGTTTGTGCAGATACTTTTGACTTGCAAATAGCTTCATTTTTTGGACTTGGGGCTCTTGACTTGGCTGTATGATCCATCAAGGCCATTCAAGTGACATGTCAGTCTTCGTGGCTGCTAGTGATAATGGGCTGCTAAGATCCAGCACATCATTCTGTATGACTGTCTGAACCCATTGATTTCATATTCTGCTAAAAATCATGGGATCTTAAATGTCATTAGCAGCAATACTGTGGCATAATAAACCGCAATTATAGTAGGCTACAATTCTACCTCTATCAAACTCAGAAATGTGTTTTTAAGCATTTCTCCTTCTTACACCAGGTATCACGACTACTTCTCAGAATAAAGCAATGTTCTAAACGCAATTTCTGCATGATAAACTTACTGTAAAAATCTCATTTCAACACATTTTAGGCATCCCTACCAGTGCAAGTTTTGTATTAAAGTTTTGAAAATATAATCATTTGCGTATCACAGCATCTTCTTCCTACAGTATACATTTCACCTTTGTTGAGGTTTGCCCTCTTGGTTTATCAATTTTAATGGTCAGTAATGTAAATTGATATTTTTTTAAATATGAAATGTTTTTGAAATATGGAATGTCAGCATTGAAATTTTTACTTGAAATATGTTGTACCATATATATGATTATTATCTATTAGATATTTTTTTTATATAGATATGATTTTTTTAGTAGTTGGACATTAATTTTAATCAAGTTGTGTAACTTAGTTCCCAGCATTTGTGAGCAGTCTCGGACCCATTTTGAAAAGGTCCAAGAACTTTATCAGCAGCTGGCCAATGTCATTCCTCCTGGCGAGTTCTACAGGTGGGCATCACATATTTTGTAGTTATTATGGCAGGTAGTAGCACAATTTTTTCAAATCATCGAAGAATGGGCGAATGCCCAATTCTGATTTTTTAAAAATCTTCTAATTTTTAAATGTCAATATCAATAATGGTGAAATAATTTTTAATTGGCATTTTTAAATTGACCTCTCTCATATTTTTGTAACCTAATTTTCACAAATATTTAAATTGTTGCCTGAAATGCAAAGAATATCAATTTGTGCAATCTATACCCTCATTTTATTTTTGCCTCATTGCTTTACTTTATAATTTTAAATAAACTAAGCACACAATTGTTTAAGCATTTTGTTTTGCTTCCTATGCTACAATAGAGATGCTATTGAAGTTGTAAAAATATTTCATGCATCAGTTTTCTAGATACTAGTTTTGCCTCATTATCTGGGATGTTTTTATAATTTCACATTGAGTTTAATACAAAATTTCCATTAAGATTAAAGATAATTGATATAAGGCTACTCTCTCTTCAATTTTTACCAAAGTAAATTAAATCTGCTTTGAATATCAGACATAAAAATGCTTTTGGACTTCTTGACAGAAAATAAGATAGTGCTTTCAATTTATAATGCTGAGAAATTAAAAACAGTAAGAAGCGTTCATTAGGAAATAGCTATATTTTAGAGAAATTGATACTATTTTTATACCTATATATATATATTCATATACTGCTATTTATTCTTCTTTAATTGTTTAATTGCTTTGACAAGCAGTGAGATATTTATTGAAAAGTAGTTGTTTTAAAGAAATATTGCTAATAATCTATATCTATTTACCGCCTCATATAATTAGTTCCTTAAAGTGGTTATTTGAAAACGCATTAGATAATTTTCTTGCTCATATTTCATTTTATTAATGATTTACTTTTTATAATAATTAATATATTTCAGAAATTAAAATAAAATATATTTTTAATCATCTCTTAAAAATTTTTACTTGAGCATTTGCTATTTTTATACATCAATTTTTCTCCCCAGGTACCATGACCATTGGCGGGCGACAACTCAGCGACTGGTTTGCCTGGCTGCCATGACATTTTTCTTGGAGCAAGATGCCCTCATTACTCGGGATGAAGCTGCAGAGCTCTTGCTTGGAAAGGATAATTTGAATATCTTCCGTGTGGACCTTGAAGATTTTCTCTCTGGCATCTTACAACTCTCTTCTGAGCTTTCCAGATTTGCAATTAACTCGGTTATTGCTGGAGAATATCAATGGCCATCACATGTGCTGCATTTCTTGGAAATCTCAACCTGGGTTTCCGCATGCTGAATCTCAAAAACGATCATTTGAGAAAAAAATATGATGGGCTGAAATATGAGTTAAAGCAGGTTGAAGAAGTAGTTTATGATATTACTATTCGAGGATTAAAAAATAAATAAGTCTAAATTTTAGCACTGTTTTATATCCTAAATTACATAATTTTGGCCTTCTACTTTGAGCTTTAACCATATAAATGAATTTTTATTCAATTGTGCATATCATACGAAGCATATTCATAGAAATCCTCATTTCACTATAGGGGTTTATAGTAGAGTGATTTTATTTTTAAAAATATGTGCTTATTGCTAAAAGGATTTACAAACATTTTCTCTTACTGTGTGTGCCAATATTGCATCAAATAAAATTAAAAGGTTTTCAATCAATTTTAAATATTAAGGATTTCCCATATTAGCCCACATGGCTTGACCATCAAAAACAAAAATGATAATTCATTTATTTTCAGCTCCCTCTAGTGTTTGCAATGATATTCAAAGGTCTTTTAACTCTTCAAAAATAATGTTTCAAGTGACAGTCAAAAATAAGGTGACAGCATCAATGATCAATTTAATTTGAATGACTGGAAATAATTTTTAAGAAAATGAAAAATGTGCAAGCTGGATAACTAAATTTAGTAAAATAAATAATGAGGAAACAAATTAATGTTGGTTTTTTTTTTGCTTATCCCTAGTACACGTGGTACAGGCCATGATAATCATGGTGGGTAGTTAGCGACTGCTTTTTACTGTAAGCGCACCACATGTCTACACATGTGAAAAGCAATTCGACTTTGCACTTACAAATGAAATTAATGTTAAAGCTAGAGAGTAAGAGTATATGCTAACAGAATTCGAAACAATGGTCTTATAACCTTCTTCTATATTAAATAGACAACTTTCTAGTGAGGCAATGACCCCAGGATGCCTCTACTGCAATGACATTTTGCTCACTTTGTAAGGCAAAGTGATGGGCTTATATAACTTTCCTCAAATATTCAAAATTATTTATTATTGGATACAAAAATGGACAGATAATTATTTTCTAACATTTTCTCATAATCATTTGAACCTTGATCAGCATTATTACTCTAAAGAAATTTTTCTGAGGTCCAGATATTCTGTAAAAATATGAGATACACTAAAGTTATTGTAAATATTGAAGTTTTTTTTTTTTTTCATCTCTCTCTCTAGAAAATAGCCAAATTTTAATTCAGTATAGCTAAATATACTATGAACATAGTTTAACATTTCAAATGATTGACTCAACTGTTCTTAATTGTAGTTCATTTTGGTGCTTGTTCTCCCAGTTTTAGTGTTAAAACTTTTTATTATGAGGCAAAGGCATCTTCCTTTAGATATACCATTTATTCTATGTTCTTATATAATATTTCTTTTCTTTTTACAATTTTTTTGAATACCTCTTAAAAAGGTGAGGTGTAATTCTTTAATCCTAAACAACTAAATGAAACCATTGAAGGACACTTTTTTTCAAATATGGCAATTCATAAATAATTGGGAGGGCCTGGCTCATCAGTGGTAAAACATCCCAGAGGTTTTGAAAGTTTAATGCTAATAATGTGCTTTAATGATCTTGAATATAGATGACACATTATCGCTTGATGTTTAGCCTAATTTTAAAATATACCATATACACTAATTATAGTATGTTATTTGCTCTGTGGCCATCTGACCTATTAGAAACTTGTAGTAACTCATTTAGGGATTTTAATTCTTGTTTAATGCTTACCGACGCTCTCTCTGAAATATTTCTATATCCTTAATATAAAATGACTACTTAAAGATTTATGAGAAATATACTGTGTGTAGTTCTGATATACACTAATTGACTAATGAAACTTTATATTTTAACACATCTTTTAAATTATGAATAAAATAAATTCATAAAATAATATAGAAAATAGAGAACTCACAAAAATGATAATATAAAATATAAAAGTATTATTTAAGATTCCAAAGTTACATGAGCCATACTGTAGATGAGAAAAAAAGCATATATTGGATAAATATTGGTTGTTTAACACCAAGCTTTGTCTGGTAAACTACTCTCACATAACTAATACAATTTATAGTCTTGGTTCAGAACATATGCTCTACCCAGACAAGAAAATTATTTTCAGATTTTAGTTTAGATTATACTAATTTTCAAAATAACTATTTTTATAAAAAAGAATTTCCTCAAATTACACACAAATAAATTTATCACTAAAGTAGAACCTCTCTCTAAAGAGAACCTAATTGCCAAACCAATGTCTCTTTTAGAGAGAGGTGTCCTCTTATTGAAGAGCACTAATTTAGTAAAAATGGTATTTTAGGCTTTGAAAACTCGAGGTAATAATAAGATGTATTAGATCTCATCTGTTAAAAAAAAATTGGAACTATTTTTTTACATGTTTCTTAAAAAAATAATTTTTATACTGTGTGCCCTTACTGCAATGATCAAATATATAATTATCATTACAGCATAAGGGCAGTAGAAAATTATTTTATACATACACACAAAAATAGTTAAAAGAAATAAGTTCAAATCCAAATACACAAATAGTGTGCAATGTTTTGATAACAGCATTGTTACCATCACCAGACAAAAAAAGTATTTTTGTATATGGATTTGGTCTTATTACTTTTTTAATCTATAATCCAAATTGTACATTATTACTTCTAAAATCCTTTGTATAGAGGTATTCACAAGTACTCATAGAGTTTTTATTGCATAGGCATATTTTTTCATATGAAATCACAATTAGATATAAAATTAGGGGAAATATTTTACGTGAAATTTTGAATAAGAAAACATAAAATGATGAGAAAAAATAGTACAAATGTGACTTTGTACTGTGGAATAAGGTTCATAAATTATGAAAAAGGCATCTCCTTATCATGCAACTGAAAGTTGCTCAGTAAGGAGATGCCTTTTTCTTAATAAAATTATGAGTCTGCATTTATTTTATATTTTTCAAATGATATAAAACCTAATAAGTATTACAAGCAACATTTTTACAATATTTTAAAATTTTTATTTCACCTATAGTGCGGCGTGATGATTTATCTTAAATTAATTTCAGGTTCAGAGTATGGTACTGAGAGATTTAGATTTGTATTGAATATAAAAATATTCCTCATATTTCAATACTCCTATATTAATTTCTATAGAAACATACCTATACATATGAGGATAAAAGTGCAACCCATAGGTTAAAATATTAATGATAATGAGGCCCATTTTAAGAGAGATCAAGGAATATTCATTTTAGAACAAAAATAATTGCAATATTTTGAGAGGCCGATTCTTTTTAAAGTAGTTTTATACTAGTTATTTGTGCATCTTCATAATGCTGCGAAAGTGGAAATGCTGATGGATTTTCAAGCTATGGATCTTGAGGATTGTATGTAATGCTGTACTTGTGTGTGTCATTTATTAAAAAACAACAAACTTTCAAGAATTAATTTATCTTTTTTAAAGATGTTAAGACCCAAGATATTTAATTTTTTTTACTATTGCTCTAGTTTGGGATATGGTTATTTATTATAGCATGTTTAACTAGTAAAGAAAATGCTTGAGGAGCATGAACTCATGGAATTCGTGTAATCTTTACACAAGGGGATTAGAAACAACAACAACAATGTAAAGAAAGTATTCACCTTTTTGTAAAGTGGATGTGTGCTGCCTAAAAATTATTCTTCCAAGTGCAATTTATAATACCAAGTCTTAAAAATACCTACCAACAATACACTTTAGAAGCACATATAACTAAAAAAAAACTGATCGAAAAGGTGTAATGTTTGACCTCTCAAAATATTATACTTATTTTTGTTCTAAAATAAAG
>CP092886.1:35811482-35873813 GCA_030710605.1 Cordylochernes scorpioides | reverse complement strand
GTTCACGACGTTCTCGCGTAAACCTCGTGCCTCAGAGGTCCTTGATTCCACGGCAGATTCAGGGAGTACTGGATAAGGGTACGAGGGCTAAAGGGGGGGGAGTCCTATTGGAGCGTAGGACGGGTTTAACTAAGTCCGAACGAGAGGGCTCGGTCAGCAACCTAGCCAATGAACTCTCGGAGACGCCTGTGGGTGAATGGTCGACCCCATGGAGCCAGACCTTAAAGGCGGGGCGCGAGGGGCCTACCAAAGGCCGCTCGGTGCATGGAGAATGCATCATTATTTTTGGCTGTGTGACCTTGTAAGCAGCAAAGGTATTCGGTTAATGGGCCTTTGAGGCCTGGGGAACCTTTGCTCCTAGAATGTACCAACTGTGCTACGGGAAAAGAAGCCCTGTCTTGTCATCAGCCTGTAGGCTGGAAAAGGGCAGGGACGCCCACCCCACTCACCCTTGGGGATAGGGGAATGGAGAGGCGACTCTGCGTGTCTCATTCTCGCGTCAGGGTGCCACAAGTCTCGAAACTTTTAGGTCTTCGCTCTGTGTGTGCGCCATTGGGAGCATCCTTGCCGAATGTGCCATGGAAAACCAAGGAGTACACAGAGTGGTACCACCCTCCCGCTTCCGCGCGGTTACCCGTGTCAACCTCGGAACCTCAGAGGTCCTTGATTCGTCAGCAGATTCAGGGAGTACTGTGAACAAAGAGTATGAGGGCCAAAGGGGGGGGGGGAGTCCTATTGGAGCGTAGGACGGGTTAAACCAAGTCCGAACAGGAGGCTCGGGCAGCAACCTTGCCAGGAACTCTCGGAGACGCCTATGGGTTGATTGGTCATCCCATGGAGCCAGATCATAATGGCGGGTGCGAGGGGCCAAACAATGGCTGCTTGGTGCATGGAGATGCATCATTCCTTTGGTACGGTGGCTTATAGCAGCAGAGGGCATGCTTCGCATGCCGGTTTATGGACCAAAAAGTCTGGGTGGCCATTGCTTCTAGGATGTACCAACTGTGCTTAGGTGAGATCCTTCAGTTCTTGTTTATTTTTGTTTTGCAACTGTTTCATTTCTTCAAAAGTAAGTTTATTTTTCTGTGGCAAGGGTTCTTTTGTGACTATTTTCGCTAGCACATCAGCAGCTTCATTGCCTTCAATGCCAACGTGTGAGGGTATCTATTGAAAGTGAATTTTTGAGGTTTTTGAGAGTTTTTGGAGATAACCAATTATGTTCCTGCTTACTTTGTCTCTAAGTTCCCCTGTGTGACTCAAGTGTTGTATGGCACTTCTACTATCAATAAAATCCATATATCTTGATAATTAGTATTTCTGATGGATTTAAAGGCTTCATAGATGGCTATAAGTTCTGATCTGAAGACTGAGCAAAAATCTGGGTTTCTTCTGTTTATTTTCTCAATGCCATTTGTGGTTTTAATGAGACAGCCACTGCCAGTGTGTCCCAATCGTCTCTGCTACCATCGGTATAGATAGTTATTGCATTTTTTTTAGGAATGTTATTATTTATAATGATAATTGTTTTAAATATTCTGGATTTTGATATTGTTTGTTGGTGGTTTTATTTAAAGTAGCATTAAAAATAACATTTTGTAGTGGTTTGCATTGAGAAAATTTTTCTGCAAATAATTTTTTCCCACACTTTATATATTAAAAATCTATTTCTTTAGGCCAGGTGGAGAGGGCCTTCTTTTTTGAGTCTTAGATTGGATTCCCAATTAAGTATGTAATTGGAAGTTCTGTGCTTGTTTCCATAACTCGATTTTGTTTATATTTTTTGGCAGATTGTAGCTTCTTCTATCCTTTAAGGGCATAATGTCTTCTTCATAAAGTACAATATCATTAGGGCAGGTATTTCGAAGACCTGTAATAATTATAGCTGCACTTAGTTGTATCCTTTCCAGTGATTTTAGATTTGTTTCAGATGCTGAACCATAGATTTGATATCCATATTTCAATAGGTCTAATTAGAGATGTGTAAGTTAATTTTAGTGTGGTTGCATTGGCTCCCAACTCTCTTCCTGAAATATATTTCAGGATTTTTAGTCGGTCTCTTCCTTTTCTAATAACTTCTTCAATATGTTTCTGGAGTTAATTTCTGGATCCAGGGTGTAGGGCAGATTGTAGCTTCTTATATCCTTTAAGGGCATAATGTCTTCTTCATAAAGTACAATATCATTAGGGCAGGTATTTCGAAGACCTGTAATAATTATAGCTGCACTTAGTTGTATCCTTTCCAGTGATTTTAGATTTGTTTCAGATGCTGTACCATAGATTTGATATCCAATTTCAGAATAGGTCTAATTAGAGATGTGTAAGTTATTTTAGTGTGGTTGCATTGGCTCCCCACTCTCTTCCTGAAATATATTCAGGATTTTTAGTCGGTCTCTTCCTTTTCTAATAACTTCTTCAATATGTTTCTGGAGTTAATTTCTGGATCCAGGGTGTAGTCGAGATATTTAGGATATTTATTATATTGCAATTGTTGTTCTTTCAGAATAATTTTCTGTCTTATTTTGTATAGTTTCTTATTGGTAGTAAAAAGACAGGTTTTATATTTTTGGGGATAAATTCTAATTTATGCTTATTAGCAAATTATTCTAGGTGGAGAAGAGTTTTGTTCAAATCCCTTTCAGCTTTTTTCCAGTTAGTGTTGCTGCTCCATAGAATAATGTCATCAGCGAAAAGTCCAATATTGGTTTTATGTGAAATTTTTTCTTCTATGCTTGCTATAAATAGGGTGAAGAGAGTTGGGCTAAGGAACTGATCCTTGTGGTAATCCTTGGTACAGTTTTTTTTTTAGATAGAGTGCCATTATATTTGACCCTGATGTATCTATTTTTAAGGAAATCATTTCCCCAAGTGATAGCTTTTCATCAATTTTGAAATGTTTGTATAATTTTGAAATTTAAATTGTTTTTTCCATACCCCCCCCCCCTTTATCAAAAGCTTGTTTAAGGTCTAAAAAAGCAGCTATGGTGTGGTTAGTTGGTTTTCTGTTTTGTGCATCTTTTACCTTTTTTTATGAAAAATAAGAGATGGTCTATTGTCCCATGTCCTTTCCTAAATCCATATTGTTCTTCTGGCAAGGGATTTCTTGTGATGAGGTGGTAGGTGAGTCGTCTGAGTATAATTTTTTTCCATTAATTTTCAACAAATACTTGTCAAGGAGATAGGTTGGTAGTTTTTTGGGCAATCAGCAGATTTGTCAAGTTTTTTAATAGGAATTATTGTTGCAAGTTTTCCAGTCTTGAGGCAATTTTCCAGTTTTCCAGGTGTTATTGAAAATATCAAGAAGTCTTTTTTGCCATTTTTGCTTAAGCTTGATATCATTTGGCCATGGATTCCATCTGGCCTAGAAGTCTTGTTTTGGTCAGTGTTTTCTAATGCATAATCTAGCTCTCATATTGATTTTTCATGGAAAATGTTATGAGTGGCTGGTAACATTTAGACAAATAATCTTTTGGGCCTTTTTTTTCAACTTTCTTATCTTTTATTTCAAATTTGATTTCACTGCTTATTTGATATGAATTACCTAAAAGATTAGCAGCATTTTTCATTAGTTGCTGGGGGGTACCATCTGTATTCTTAATCATATTTGTGTTTTCAGTTTGTAGCTGGGCTCTGTCAATTTGTTTTGCCAAATGCAAAGTTTTGTATTTTGGTTTCTGGGGTTCAGGTTTTCAAAAGTTTGTTTCCATTTTTCCCTTTTCATATTTACGTATAATCTTTTTATTTTGCATTCATATTGCATGTTCAGTTCAGTTCTAAAATTTGTTTGGTTTTGGGGGCACTTTTTTATAGTTCATTTCTTTTAGTTATAAGTGTTTGAATATATTTTGCCTGGTGTGTATAATTTGGAATCCATTTCTTAATATTACCTCATGGTATTGAAACTTTGGCTGGCGTAATAATGCTGTTTTGAAAGATACCCAATTTTGTCCCAGATCTTTTATTCTAGTGGGTGCTATTCCAAAATCTTCATTGGTATTTTGCTGGTAAAGATTCCAATTAGCCTTTTGCTATTCCAGAATTTTTCTTCAATTGAGCTGGTTTTGGTGTTGGTGCTAATTTCTATCAAAATAGGCAAATGATCACTTCCAATACTTTTAATATTTGCCATTTGCATTTGTGAAATGTCACGACTGGAGAAACTTATATCAGTGCTTGTCCAGTATTATAGCTGTAGGAATGGTGGGTAGGGTTCTCATTATTTAAGCACATGAAGGCATTGTCGTCAAATATATTTGATAGTATTTTGCCTCTTGGGTTGACGTGGAGCATCCCCATAGTTGATGTTTGGCATTAAGATCACCTACAATAATAGTGTTGCCTGTAAGAAATTGAACCATTGTTACTCCATCAATAAGTTTATTGTTTGGAGGGTGATACATATTGTATATGTTGATGGTTTTATTTTTATTGAGGTAGACTTTGATACCTTTGGCTTCGAGGTCTGGGTATTTGGAATATTAATGGCTATGTCCTCATAGTACAATTTCTTGATTAAAAATTATAGGCCACCCCCTTCTTTATTTCTATCTTTTCTGAGGATATTGTAGTTTTTATATTTGAGTTTTTATTTTTCATTTAATTTTGTTTCCTGTAGGGCTATAATTTGTATCTTTTGTTTTTCAGCTATTTCCATTATTTCTTATAATTTTATTTTTGTCGCTGTTGACCACATTCCATTTATGTTGCACTGCAGAATTCTCAATTGCTTGGAAGCTGCAATGCTTGGAGTTTGTGGAGACTGTATTATACTTATCGGACAGAACCCTCTACCTAAGTCCTGATCGCACCCTGTTTATTCTGCGCGATGGGTGGTGCAGCATGCAAATCAACATCTGATCTCATGGAATGGGGTGTAGGGGTGCAGCTTTCTTTGATCTTGGCACCATGATCCAGGCACACTTTGGTGAAAGTCTGACTTTGCCTGTAGTTTGAGGCCATTCCTAACATGGAAACCGATGCCTTTGCTGCCGACTCTAACATGAGCATAGACGCAGCTCCTCCGTATCCCTTGAGTGGGACCCCTTGTTGAGGTCTATCAACTTGTCAGTTTAAGTCAGGATTTTTTAAAGAGGTCTACTCCTCTTCTAACAATACTGCTGCCTGTCCGCGACTACTTATTCGTCAGAGTTATTCTGCTTGTTCACAGCTGGCCTTCATATCTGAAGGTTGTTCCCCTATCTGCCACCTGTGGACGCCCCCTGTAGCAGTCAGCTCTCCCGAGGGGCAGTTACAAGTATCTAACAAAATTAGGTCTTTTCAATGAGAGTTTTAATTTTTGGAAAATAAAAATTTAAATTAAAAAAAATGAAATTATTACCTAAAAACCTCAAAATAGAGATTCTATAAATTCATTTGATATTAAATAATCATATTATGAAATAGAGATTTCGAATTTTTGAAAAGTGGTTCAGTATGTGTAAGCCCAGATGAATATAAACATTTTAAAGTGTTAAAAGTTAGTGATAATTATTATAAGACAAAAAAAAAATAACGTACTACACCACTGATACTATTTCAATTGCGAAAAATTCCATATTAAACTTTAATTTTTTAAACAATAAAACAAAAAATGTAAACAATAAAGAAGCGCGTCACCAGTTATGTTGATGTCTTTTAGAGCTGTATCTATTGCAGAGAGTTCTTTTTTATAAACTGAAAAGTGTCTAGTGTGGGAAAGGGAGATTTTTTTCCAGGATCATATCTTTGTAGATAGCAATTCCACTGCCAGACAGTCTAGTTTTAATTCGGCTACCGTCAGTGTAAATTGTGATGTTGAAAAGGGAGCTATTTTCTTCAATGATTTAGAGGCTAAGAACGTGAATTCGCATCCTTGAGTCAAGTGTTAAACATTTTTTATTAAAAAAGTGTCTCATTGAAATGTGTTATTTTTAATGCAACTAATTTTTTGATTCAACACAAAATTTTGAAAATTTAAAAATAGCCAAACCCTGGCTATAATAAACCAAAAGTTCTATCCCATTGGAGTTCACTTTGTCAAGGCTTACTCTGTATATTAAATATAACTACGTTACAAAATATTTGTTTGTACAAATGATCAATACACTACCCGCCATTAAAATTGTTTCACTAAGAAGAAATGCAAATAATAAAGTGATATATATTGAACAAATACATTATATTGGGAATATAAAGTGATTAGGTTTTCAAGAAATTCGGAGATATGGATCCTAAGAAGTCAGTACTCAGAAGAACCAACTCTGGCAGCAATAAATGCCTGTGTATTAAGTCAAACAGATATTGGATGGCATTTACTGGTACAGATTCTCATGCAGCTTCAGCAGGAGGCCACAGTTCATAGACACTGATGTGTGGTGACAATTCACTGACTTGACCAACATTGTCAAGGCGTTTTGTATGGGTGACAGTTCAGAAGAACATGCTAGCCAGGGCATCAGTTAAACATTTTATGCATGTAGGAAAGTTTATACAATACTAGGAGCTGTGCATTATCCTGCTGAAATGTAGTATTCCCAGGCCTTGAATAAGGGGTAATGTCACTGACCTTAACACATCAGAAATGTAATGGGTATGGTTCAAAATTCTGGGAATGTGAACAAGAGGCGACCAAGACCTGAATCTAATGGCACTCTATACTATCACTCCAGATGATGGGCCAGTATGATGATGTTGAATGCATGCTGGCAATATACCTTCTCCACCCTGATGCAAAACAAAAATGTAGCCTTCACTGTGCTGCAAATAAAACTTGGATTGTTCTGAAAACACGGCACACCATTCCTGCACTCAGGTTCATCATTAATCACACCATTTAAGGCGCTCCTGTTTGTGCTGTACCGTCAAGTGTAGTTGAAGCCATAGTTGCCAAGCTAACAGTTTATGATGCCACAAATATTGTCAAATTGTTTGTGCAGATACTTTTGACTTGCAAATAGCTTCATTTTTTGGACTTGGGGCTCTTGACTTGGCTGTATGATCCATCAAGGCCATTCAAGTGACATGTCAGTCTTCGTGGCTGCTAGTGATAATGGGCTGCTAAGATCCAGCACATCATTCTGTATGACTGTCTGAACCCATTGATTTCATATTCTGCTAAAAATCATGGGATCTTAAATGTCATTAGCAGCAATACTGTGGCATAATAAACCGCAATTATAGTAGGCTACAATTCTACCTCTATCAAACTCAGAAATGTGTTTTTTAAGCATTTCTCCTTCTTACACCAGGTATCACGACTACTTCTCAGAATAAAGCAATGTTCTAAACGCAATTTCTGCATGATAAACTTACTGTAAAAATCTCATTTCAACACATTTTAGGCATCCCTACCAGTGCAAGTTTTGTATTAAAGTTTTGAAAATATAATCATTTGCGTATCACAGCATCTTCTTCCTACAGTATACATTTCACCTTTGTTGAGGTTTGCCCTCTTGGTTTATCAATTTTAATGGTCAGTAATGTAAATTGATATTTTTTTAAATATGAAATGTTTTTGAAATATGGAATGTCAGCATTGAAATTTTTACTTGAAATATGTTGTACCATATATATGATTATTATCTATTAGATATTTTTTTTATATAGATATGATTTTTTTAGTAGTTGGACATTAATTTTAATCAAGTTGTGTAACTTAGTTCCCAGCATTTGTGAGCAGTCTCGGACCCATTTTGAAAAGGTCCAAGAACTTTATCAGCAGCTGGCCAATGTCATTCCTCCTGGCGAGTTCTACAGGTGGGCATCACATATTTTGTAGTTATTATGGCAGGTAGTAGCACAATTTTTTCAAATCATCGAAGAATGGGCGAATGCCCAATTCTGATTTTTTAAAAATCTTCTAATTTTTAAATGTCAATATCAATAATGGTGAAATAATTTTTAATTGCATTTTTTAAATTGACCTCTCTCATATTTTTGTAACCTAATTTTCACAAATATTTAAATTGTTGCCTGAAATGCAAAGAATATCAATTTGTGCAATCTATACCCTCATTTTATTTTTGCCTCATTGCTTTACTTTATAATTTTAAATAAACTAAGCACACAATTGTTTAAGCATTTTGTTTTGCTTCCTATGCTACAATAGAGATGCTATTGAAGTTGTAAAAATATTTCATGCATCAGTTTTCTAGATACTAGTTTTGCCTCATTATCTGGGATGTTTTTATAATTTCACATTGAGTTTAATACAAAATTTCCATTAAGATTAAAGATAATTGATATAAGGCTACTCTCTCTTCAATTTTTACCAAAGTAAATTAAATCTGCTTTGAATATCAGACATAAAATGCTTTTGGACTTCTTGACAGAAAATAAGATAGTGCTTTCAATTTATAATGCTGAGAAATTAAAAACAGTAAGAAGCGTTCATTAGGAAATAGCTATATTTTAGAGAAATTGATACTATTTTTATACCTATATATATATATTCATATACTGCTATTTATTCTTCTTTAATTGTTTAATTGCTTTGACAAGCAGTGAGATATTTATTGAAAAGTAGTTGTTTTAAAGAAATATTGCTAATAATCTATATCTATTTACCGCCTCATATAATTAGTTCCTTAAAGTGGTTATTTGAAAACGCATTAGATAATTTTCTTGCTCATATTTCATTTTATTAATGATTTACTTTTTATAATAATTAATATATTTCAGAAATTAAAATAAAATATATTTTTAATCATCTCTTAAAAATTTTTACTTGAGCATTTGCTATTTTTATACATCAATTTTTCTCCCCAGGTACCATGACCATTGGCGGGCGACAACTCAGCGACTGGTTTGCCTGGCTGCCATGACATTTTTCTTGGAGCAAGATGCCCTCATTACTCGGGATGAAGCTGCAGAGCTCTTGCTTGGAAAGGATAATTTGAATATCTTCCGTGTGGACCTTGAAGATTTTCTCTCTGGCATCTTACAACTCTCTTCTGAGCTTTCCAGATTTGCAATTAACTCGGTTATTGCTGGAGAATATCAATGGCCATCACATGTGGCTGCATTTCTTGGAAATCTCAACCTGGGTTTCCGCATGCTGAATCTCAAAAACGATCATTTGAGAAAAAAATATGATGGGCTGAAATATGAGTTAAAGCAGGTTGAAGAAGTAGTTTATGATATTACTATTCGAGGATTAAAAAATAAATAAGTCTAAATTTTAGCACCTGTTTTATATCCTAAATTACATAATTTTGGCCCTTCTACTTTGAGCTTTAACCATATAAATGAATTTTTATTCAATTGTGCATATCATACGAAGCATATTCATAGAAATCCTCATTTCACTATAGGGGTTTATAGTAGAGTGATTTTATTTTTAAAAAATATGTGCTTATTGCTAAAAGGATTTACAAACATTTTCTCTTACTGTGTGTGCCAATATTGCATCAAATAAAATTAAAAGGTTTTCAATCAATTTTAAATATTAAGGATTTCCCATATTAGCCCACATGGCTTGACCATCAAAAACAAAAATGATAATTCATTTATTTTCAGCTCCCTCTAGTGTTTGCAATGATATTCAAAGGTCTTTTAACTCTTCAAAAATAATGTTTCAAGTGACAGTCAAAAATAAGGTGACAGCATCAATGATCAATTTAATTTGAATGACTGGAAATAATTTTTAAGAAAATGAAAAATGTGCAAGCTGGATAACTAAATTTAGTAAAATAAATAATGAGGAAACAAATTAATGTTGGTTTTTTTTTGCTTATCCCTAGTACACGTGGTACAGGCCATGATAATCATGGTGGGTAGTTAGCGACTGCTTTTTACTGTAAGCGCACCACATGTCTACACATGTGAAAAGCAATTCGACTTTGCACTTACAAATGAAATTAATGTTAAAGCTAGAGAGTAAGAGTATATGCTAACAGAATTCGAAACAATGGTCTTATAACCTTCCTTCTATATTAAATAGACAACTTTCTAGTGAGGCAATGACCCCCAGGATGCCTCTACTGCAATGACATTTGCTCACTTTGTAAGCAAAGTGATGGGCTTATATAACTTTCCTCAAATATTCAAAATTATTTATTATTGGATACAAAAATGGACAGATAATTATTTTCTAACATTTTCTCATAATCATTTGAACCTTGATCAGCATTATTACTCTAAAGAAATTTTTCTGAGGTCCAGATATTCTGTAAAAATATGAGATACACTAAAGTTATTGTAAATATTGAAGTTTTTTTTTTTTTTCATCTCTCTCTCTAGAAAATAGCCAAATTTTAATTCAGTATAGCTAAATATACTATGAACATAGTTTAACATTTCAAATGATTGACTCAACTGTTCTTAATTGTAGTTCATTTTGGTGCTTGTTCTCCCAGTTTTAGTGTTAAAACTTTTTATTATGAGGCAAAGGCATCTTCCTTTAGATATACCATTTATTCTATGTTCTTATATAATATTTCTTTTCTTTTTACAATTTTTTTGAATACCTCTTAAAAAGGTGAGGTGTAATTCTTTAATCCTAAACAACTAAATGAAACCATTGAAGGACACTTTTTTTCAAATATGGCAATTCATAAATAATTGGGAGGGCCTGGCTCATCAGTGGTAAAACATCCCAGAGGTTTTGAAAGTTTAATGCTAATAATGTGCTTTAATGATCTTGAATATAGATGACACATTATCGCTTGATGTTTAGCCTAATTTTAAAATATACCATATACACTAATTATAGTATGTTATTTGCTCTGTGGGCCATCTGACCTATTAGAAACTTGTAGTAACTCATTTAGGGATTTTAATTCTTGTTTAATGCTTACCGACGCTCTCTCTGAAATATTTCTATATCCTTAATATAAAATGACTACTTAAAGATTTATGAGAAATATACTGTGTGTAGTTCTGATATACACTAATTGACTAATGAAACTTTATATTTTAACACATCTTTTAAATTATGAATAAAATAAATTCATAAAATAATATAGAAAATAGAGAACTCACAAAAATGATAATATAAAATATAAAAGTATTATTTAAGATTCCAAAGTTACATGAGCCATACTGTAGATGAGAAAAAAAGCATATATTGGATAAATATTGGTTGTTTAACACCAAGCTTTGTCTGGTAAACTACTCTCACATAACTAATACAATTTATAGTCTTGGTTCAGAACATATGCTCTACCCAGACAAGAAAATTATTTTCAGATTTTAGTTTAGATTATACTAATTTTCAAAATAACTATTTTTATAAAAAAGAATTTCCTCAAATTACACACAAATAAATTTATCACTAAAGTAGAACCTCTCTCTAAAGAGAACCTAATTGCCAAACCAATGTCTCTTTTAGAGAGAGGTGTCCTCTTATTGAAGAGCACTAATTTAGTAAAAATGGTATTTTAGGCTTTGAAAACTCGAGGTAATAATAAGATGTATTAGATCTCATCTGTTAAAAAAAAATTGGAACTATTTTTTTACATGTTTCTTAAAAAAATAATTTTTATACTGTGTGCCCTTACTGCAATGATCAAATATATAATTATCATTACAGCATAAGGGCAGTAGAAAATTATTTTATACATACACACAAAAATAGTTAAAAGAAATAAGTTCAAATCCAAATACACAAATAGTGTGCAATGTTTTGATAACAGCATTGTTACCATCACCAGACAAAAAAGTATTTTTGTATATGGATTTGGTCTTATTACTTTTTTAATCTATAATCCAAATTGTACATTATTACTTCTAAAATCCTTTGTATAGAGGTATTCACAAGTACTCATAGAGTTTTTATTGCATAGGCATATTTTTTCATATGAAATCACAATTAGATATAAAATTAGGGAAATATTTTACGTGAAATTTTGAATAAGAAAACATAAAATGATGAGAAAAAATAGTACAAATGTGACTTTGTACTGTGGAATAAGGTTCATAAATTATGAAAAAGGCATCTCCTTATCATGCAACTGAAAGTTGCTCAGTAAGGAGATGCCTTTTTCTTAATAAAATTATGAGTCTGCATTTATTTTATATTTTTCAAATGATATAAAACCTAATAAGTATTACAAGCAACATTTTTACAATATTTTAAAATTTTTATTTCACCTATAGTGCGGCGTGATGATTTATCTTAAATTAATTTCAGGTTCAGAGTATGGTACTGAGAGATTTAGATTTGTATTGAATATAAAAATATTCCTCATATTTCAATACTCCCTATATTAATTTCTATAGAAACATACCTATACATATTGAGGATAAAAGTGCAACCCATAGGTTAAAATATTAATGATAATGAGGCCCATTTTAAGAGAGATCAAGGAATATTCATTTTAGAACAAAAATAATTGCAATATTTTGAGAGGCCGATTCTTTTTAAAGTAGTTTTATACTAGTTATTTGTGCATCTTCATAATGCTGCGAAAGTGGAAATGCTGATGGATTTTCAAGCTATGGATCTTGAGGATTGTATGTAATGCTGTACTTGTGTGTGTCATTTATTAAAAAACAACAAACTTTCAAGAATTAATTATCTTTTTTAAAGATGTTAAGACCCAAGATATTTAATTTTTTTTACTATTGCTCTAGTTTGGGATATGGTTATTTATTATAGCATGTTTAACTAGTAAAGAAAATGCTTGAGGAGCATGAACTCATGGAATTCGTGTAATCTTTACACAAGGGGATTAGAAACAACAACAACAATGTAAAGAAAGTATTCACCTTTTTGTAAAGTGGATGTGTGCTGCCTAAAAATTATTCTTCCAAGTGCAATTTATAATACCAAGTCTTAAAAATACCTACCAACAATACACTTTAGAAGCACATATAACTAAAAAAAAACTGATCGAAAAGGTGTAATGTTTGACCTCTCAAAATATTATACTTATTTTTGTTCTAAAATAAAGGTTTTTTTATCAAATCTACAAAATACTTCTCATTACTGCTCATACATTGATGTTAAAATACTGTGCAAATACCATGCTTATTCTTTCTATTTATTTGAAATTCAAGATTAAGTTCATGGCTACCATACAGGTAGTTCTTTGAGTCTATCTATATTGATTAAATAAATCTTAGATGTTCCCAATTTACCTCACAATCATTCATTTCATTGAGATTAACAGACTTATAGTTATGATATAATTAAAAATGTTTAGTTTGCAACAAATATTTTTAGGATATTTACATTAAACTCTTTGTCATAATATTACAAATAGAAAATGTAATTATTAAAACATACACCTCAATGTTATATCTATAGTATAAGCTTTATTTTCTCACTGATTTATCTATACTATCACATGGTCTCAATCAGCCAATCAGCATGCAGTTTTAACTTGTCTGACACTAGGGTTACTTGCCCCTAGGTCCACAACCAAATAAGATCTAACACTTGCACACATCATGTTTATTTTATTTTAAAAAACAAAATTAAACATTTATAATTTTTGGCTTTACTATTGGTGTTCACACACACAAAAATATTAAAAATAATTTTTTAAATATGAAGAAATTATAATTATATAATGTCCATCATATGAAATTTAGTTCAATATGGGCCATAATTAAACGAAGGCTTGTTTAATCATTATGAGCATAAGTAAATTATTTTTCCTTTCCTTTTGAGGTAGAATCAGCAGGGTGCACTTTACAATCTTTCCACTCTTGATTTTAATTGTATTAGGAATTTTATAGAGCGCCATTCAGACACATTGAAGATGATGTTGTTGAGTTGACACAGTCTTTGAAAAATTGCTTCCATGGGGCGATAAGATCCAGAACAAGTTTATTATGAATTTTAAGGTGGCTGAGGGTCATTTCTCAATGTTAAATATAGTATTTCTCCCAACATAATAGATATGAATTACAATAAAATTTAAGTTTGGGATACTGTGCTGAAAACAGGGGTCAAGAGGGAGCAGAGAATGATGGGATTATTGTTCTGGATGCATGTATTTCAGGCAAGATATCAGAGCCCAAGTAGGCTCCACAGGGATCAGTATAAGTTCTGTTGCTTTTTGAGGGAGCTAGAGAAGCAAACAATTACATCATGGTTAAGGCATCAAGTTCTTCTGTTGCTTTCTGAGGGAGCAAGAGAAGCAAACAATTACGCCATGGTTAAGGCATCAAGGATTAAGGTAAGGTGGATGGAAAGGGAGGCAGAAATCCTCCATCTACTGTGATCAAATCCCAGGTCTGCAAGCTCTATAAATAAATAAAAAATATTAATTATAAATGAGCTGTAAGGCATCTTGATGTAAGACACAACTATTTCACATAACTCAAGATATAATCGGACCAGAAAAGGTTAATATAAAAAATCGAAGCCTGTTCCAAAATAACTTTATTAGGTGCAGCTCAAAAAGAGAAACCCAGCAGCTTATGTTATTTTTAATGAATAATATATATATGTACAGGTTCTTTACATATAAAAAGTGTCCAATGCGGGATTCAATCCAGTTCATGGCTGTCGGAAATCGAGGGTTTTAACCACTCGTCCACTGGCTATTGTAAGATCGAGATTTTGATTCTCTGATATGTCTTTTTTGTTCATATTAAAAGAGTTTTTTATATTTTTATTCTCTCTCTATTTGTATATATATATATATATATATATATATATTTTATAAAACAAATTTATTTCAGGGAGGAAGTTGAGAATCATATTGACATTTTTTTTGAGACTTTTTAATTTTAGGATCAGATGCTTGATCTGCATTTTCTACAATGCCAAATTTGAGAGACACAAGAGATTAGTTCTATTTTATTACATTAATATATTTTTATTGTTAAATAATTCTTGAAATGTTTTGTCATATATATGATGAGCTAATGCTCTAGCATATATTTAAAACATTAAAATGTATTTACACATATATACCTAACAATTTCAAATATTTTTAAATATTTGTAGTTTTCATGCACATATAAATTCAGATAAAAATTTTGCCCAGAGGTTGTGTGCATCTGTGTTCTATAATTTAGATCTAAAAATAAATAGTTTTGTTAATCTGAAAGACTAAACATTTTTACAACTAATATTACATGTGCATATATACATTGGTATTCTCGTTTAAAAAAAATTTATATTACTTTACAATAAATCCATTAAATTAATGCATCTTAATTGTCACTACAGAGTTAGACCAATGAATATAATACATTATCATTGGAAAGTTTTTAAAAAAGTCATATACAAAATAGCCTCAGGGTATGGCCCTCATCAATATAGAGATGTCTACAATTTCCTGTAAGATGTTATAAAATCTTGTCTCCTTAGATTAGTTTAATTATAGAGGACCTTATTTCAAAACCAGGTATATAGAATGACTTTTGTTCCAATTTGCTAAAGATATGGTGTTTTGACATACTCATTGATATAAATCTGTGCTATGGCACAGATATCAAATGAATATTTTGAATTAAATTATTAAAAGGATAAATTCCTTTATATGTTTGCACATATACATATATTAGATGTTCAAAAATATTAAAGCCTAAGTATCTTAATTCTAATAAATCATATTTAAAAATAAATTATTCTGTGAATTTTGTGTTCTGCATATGTTTTTAAATTTCAGAGGAAAAAAAAAAAATTGTTTTTAAATTTAGAATATAACACAAATTAAGGCTCATACTAATATATATATATATATATATATATATATATATATATATATATATATATATATATATATATATATTTGTGAATAGTTATGGAAGTTTTCTATATCATATTTAGATAAAGCATAAGAAAGGATACATTTTATTTTGAGATATTTTGCATCATATCTTGCACACCAAATGATAATGTGTAAAATTAGGGAATCTGGTTCAAATAATCAGCCTTTAATTACAAATAAAGCTCATTATAATATTTTATTTAACATTGAGCTCTAGTCTTGATTTAAAAGTAAAGATTAACACGCACACAAGATTTGAGACAATTTGTTTTATATCATAAAATAGTTTATAATATTTCAATCTGATTTAAATATATATGGATGTATCATTCTTCATATGATTAAAAAGTATATATATATTAGAGAGTGTGTGTAGTTTGCGCAGCATAGATATATGAATATACATTTAATCTTGAAAAAATTATAGAATATTTTTGTTTTGTAGTATTTAGTTGATTAAATACCAAAATTAAATGTATTTTTATTTCATTTTATTATTTATTTCATATATATTTATAATTCAATTTTTAGAAATAATTGTTTTTCTATTGTATAAATTCATTTCCAAACCAAAATGTATGTGAAATTTTGTGATTTAAATAAAATGTAATAATTATTTTTATTGTTTTTTTCAATATATTAACATGTTATTGCATATGTACCTTCTCTATTATTATGTGAAATTCAAATTTTTAGTTCTAAGCATGAAATAATAAATATATTATATAATAATAAACAGGCTTTTAGAAAGGGGGAATGATGATAATGTGTAAAGCCCAATTACAGTAAAACCCCCTCTATAGTGAACCCCAATGGGACAGAGCTTTTGGTTCACTATAGCCACGGTTTGGCTATTTTTTTTTTTTTACTTTTCAAAAATTTTAGACCGTATTACTAAAGGACAACCATACACACTGGAAGAGGCTGTCTCTAATAGTGGTAACTTTGTTTTAATTCCCTTAATTGACCAATTTCCTTACATAATACTGAATAATAATAGAAATCATTAGATGATAGGTTCTTCTTATCATTAACATACATGTACCTCTATGTCTAATTTAAAAATCAAGACAAATCCTAGGCAAAGTTTTATTAAATATATATTCAAAGATATAAAATGATTTTAAAACATCAATATCACATTAAATAATACAATTTTTACTTGGAAAAATGGCTCTAACACCTTGTTGCTTAAAAGCATTCTTCAAGCATTGCACCATTCAAATAAATTAGTGTTTTACTTCCATTTAATTTTTCCACATATTCTTCATAATCACTTTAAAATCACCATAGTTAATGGCATAAAAATAGTTTTTGTTTCCTCACGGGACCCGTTTATTTGGACTTTTTTTTTTAAGCCCCAAAACGTACGATTGCGATCGCGGCAAAAAGTTGGGGTTGATTCCTCATTTGTAACAATTTTTAATAGCTTTATATTTTATCTTTTATGATAGAGAAAAGTTATATTCTTTATTTTAAAATGTTCTTAACATTTTGCCTGTGTTGTTTCACTTTGAAAAGTTCTAAAAATGGCCTTTTTTAAAAAAAAAAAGAAATAACGCTTTTGTTTTTAAAATGCCTTTGTTTTCTTCATTTTGGAAGCCATTTGCATTTTTTATATTTCAAATTTAATGGATGCAATATATTCTATTTAATAAAAAGTATAGTCTTAAAATTTATACAACATACAGCAAAATCAAAACAAACAATGCCGCTAAAATTTATTGTTTTGAAATCGCGATCCGTGAGCTGAAACAGGCTCAAAATTTTGTTGTTTTACTTTTTTTTAAATTACAATTCTAAGTTCATTATTATAAATAGAATAAAGTAAATAGATTTTATTATTTTGGGACCGAAAATAGGTTCGTTATAGGGGTAGTTCGTTATTCTAAAAATCGCAAAGTTCGTTATAACGATGGTATTTTCAATGGAATGGAATTGAGAATCGGCGTGGGTTCGTTATAAGGGAAGGTTCGTTATATCCAGGGTTCGTATTAGCGGGGTTTTACTGTATGTTCATGAAATTTATAGAGCTCAGTTCTAAGAAAAGGTAATGCAAAATTCGACTGCAAATACAATATCAATCAGGATACTATTTATAAAATCAGATTTAGTTACTATGTAAAGTTTTGTTTCAAGGCCAAAAAAAAAAAATCACTCCTCAAACAGGTTATCTCTAAAGACAGTTAAGCTAAAATTAGTTAAAACTGGTCCGAAGCTATTCTTTCTTATGCAAATTTAATTCTGTTAATTCAAAAATTAGTATTATTTTTTAAATAAAGGATATTCTAGCTATGGAAATTATGATTTTATAACTTGTATGCAATAGAAAACATTTTAGTCCACTCACTTCATTGAAATACCCAGGTTACAATTTAAAATATTGTTACATATCTCAAATGCACACATGGTACAAGTCACGATAATCATGGTGATTAGTTACTATATCTGCTGTAATTGCACATGTCTACACATATAGAACGCATTGCCAAATGCTGGATTTGACTTTTTTTTTTTTTTTTTTTGCTTATCCCTAGTACAAGTGGAACAGGCCATGATAATCATGATGGGTAGTTAGCGACTGCTTTTACTGTAAGCACACTGCATGTCTACACATGTGAAAAGCAGTTCGACTTTGCCCTTACAAATGTGCCAGAGCCCCGTTTGGTTACTTGCACTCGCTGGTGGGGTTGAACTTTTGCAATAATTGGAGGCCATTGGAGCATTTTTTTTTTAAACAGAAAAAAGTGTCCAATGCAGGAATCGAACCTGGGTCGTAGTGGTCGAAAACCAAACGGTAAACCAGCCTTCCACCGACCCCCCGAAGGATTTGGTCCTGGATCATGTCTGTTGCAAATTGATGGTTTTTACCACTCCCCAGCCAATTACTCAGTAAACTATTTTTGCCCAGAATGTATAGAATTTATACATGTGTGGTCATAACAAGCATTTCAATTATGATAAAGAAGGTCTAACTTAATCTAGATTATTAAAGAACATCTTAGTCTTGCACATTTTCTACTTATATCATATTAGAAGAAACACAGGTTCTTCTATAGCGAATAAGGTTATGTTAAACTTTTTACAATATTATACACTGCATGCCTCTGAATTTGCAACAAAAATTTCTGAGTAGAAAATATGCAATTTTCAGGGTTAAAGTTAGCTCACGATTATGTAAATGATTCCAATTGCGTAGTTATCCCCATAGGTTGGTTGAGGCATTTTCAGCAGACACACGATTTTGACAATTTTCATGAAAGGTGTGATGATTACCCTCGGAAAGGCTGGTTGGTCCATACATCAATCTCTACGGTGAGACACCTCTACACTTCCACAGTGCACTGTCTATGGCAAAAATGGTTGGAACAAAGAAATGTGGCACAATTGATGGATGCTGGTGTGGCCAGAGTGACGTCAGCATGCGTGGACCTACACATCCACTGGATGGCATTGGCAGCTCCACAGTCAACTTCAGTTGCCATTTTTTAGAATGTGCAAGATACTCTTGATTCTCCCATATCTACCAGAACCATTATACGCAGACTTGGTAGCTGTTGGCCTACACTCATGGCGCTCGTTAAGAAGACTTCTTTTGACTCAGCAGCACACACACCTCTGTTTACAATTTTATCAGGATAGAGACACATGAACAGCGAAATGGCACACAGGTCTCCGATGAATCTTGATTCTGTTTTAGCAATGACAGTCACAGAGTAGAAGTTTGCTGTCATCTTTGTGATAGTCTAATCTGATGGTACCTCATGACAATGTGGCATTATGGTTGGGAGAGCCATCACCTATGACATCAGATACCTCTGATTCATATTGAGAGAACTATGATGGCTCAATGATACATGGTAGCGAGCTTCAGCCAACAAAGTTACCCTTCCTTCAAGAAGTACCAAATGCTATTTTCCAGCAGAATAATGCCTGATCTCGCACAGCACACATCAGCCAAACATACCCTGCATGAAAACTCGGAGCTTCTATGGACATCATTCTCTCCTCATTTCTCGCCTATAGAAACATCTGGGACCTAATTGGACATCATTTGTACGCACAGCCACATTTAGAAGATGAACTGTGACTAATGTTTGACAGGGAATGGAAGCCATCCCTCAGGACACCATTAGTATTCTCATTGAGTTAGTACCAAGGCGTGTTGTTGCCTGCATAGCCGCCTGTGGTGGTCCCACAACATATTGAGCTGACAGCAATGTCACACAGTGTATACACATGTATTCTGTTATAATAAATATTATTTGTTTTTTACTGGTACTCTCTTTATGCCAATTTTAAAAACTTTCTCGCCACTAATTCTTGGTTTTGCAAATTCAGTGTCACATAGTGCATTTTAAAATAACTTTTAATTCAATCTTTTAAAGTTTTGAAATGTAGTCTTAAATTTCAAGCACTTTATATTTTACAATTTTTCTATTATTTATATATTTAATATTTAAAATATCAAACTAAAACAAAGGATTTTAAACAAACTTTTCAAATATATTGAACATTAATGAGAATGTGTTGGCACAAAGTAGCACACAATGCAACTAAGAATTAAATTTTTTTGCTATCTCCTTTTTTGCCAAGGCTAAGTTTTAAAATGTTTAATATACTGTATTTATAGACAAAGACCTCCAAGACTCTTTTGGGGCTTATAAAATTTAATGTTAGGAGATAGAGGCTTAAGACAGGCTTTATTGTTTACTAAGTTTTCTACAAATGAGGTATAATAAGACACAATTTGGATTATAAATTAGAACTACAAGGAAATAAGTACAAATCTAAATATATTAATTGTGTGTAAACATTTCAGTAACAGCATTGTTACTAAAATGTAACACTATTAATTTATTTGGATTTGGTCTAATTACCTGTAGTACAAATAATATAGTTTAAAAATAAAACTTGAACAAATTAAATCAATTGACTTGGAAGTATGAACTTGAGCACCATAATATTAAATTTAAATTTGGTCAGACATATCAATCAGTGAGTTTTATTTGAGCTAAACATGATAAATAAAATTGACTTAGTAAACCTTCAATTAGTTGAGTTAATTTAGATAAATTTTATAATATACTATAATAATGTACTATAATATCACTGAGATGACAAGAATTAAATTACTCAAGTTAAAATATTTAAAGTGAATGGTTTTAAATAAAGAGAGAGAGGTATAAGGCTTTCAAATGACTTTGAAAGAATTATCCTAAATTGGTGTTTCTATTTCTCTTCAATCAATAGGTTGGTAAGCAGCATTTTTGTTCTCTAAAAGCCTCTTTTCCAGGACAGGTCTTTGATATAATACTGTAGGGTCTTCTCTCAAAAGTGACAATGATCTCTATTCTATGCCTCCCTCTTCCTGAACTTCTCTGCATGTATTCTGCTAGTAATGCCATTAACCCCTCTTTCAGAGCAGATGACCAAACATGCTGGTTTTTCTCTTTCCAATTATTTCAAGAAGGCTATATGCCTCCTAGATTATTTAAAAAACATTTGTCTTACTTAGTCTGTCACATCATGGTGTTCTCATTATTCAGTACCAGCATACATCTTGAAAATGTCTAGCTTACCCTTTATGCTTTTCTAAGTCAAGGTCTCGAAGACAAATGTACATGCATTTCAAATGAAGCCTTTGATAGTGTGCTTTTAGTTTATATATATAAATATAATCCACATAGGTTTTCATATTAAAAACTATTTTTGTTGTGAATGTGTGTGTGCTATTTTCTCTGATTTTTACAAATAATATTTTGGGAGAGAGAGAGATTCTTATAAAAATAATTTGTTTATTCCTTTTATAATAATCTATTTTCTATTCTTATTTACACAACTGATGGCAATAACAACTATATAAAAATATGCTGTGATTTTTCTTCATTTAGTACTTTTTCTGACGATGGTAATATTTTTTATTATATACAGAAATATCATTCACAATTTATGTATTCTAATTTGGTCTTATGTTCACTCTCATCAATTTAATGTGAATAGACATTCCTAATAAAATCATTCTCCTTAAAGCAGCAGATGTTGATAAGGGATGATAAACTCTATATAATTTTATACTTCTGATTGAAAATACACTAAGAGCAATAGTACATCATATTTTCACAAAATTTGGAATCTCATATGACTTGGTTTATTAAAGATATAAACATGCTATTCATAATATTGATTTTAAGGATTAGTGCTGTTCACACAGGTTTTTCTCTATATAGGGGTAAATATTTTTTCCTAATTAAAATATGTCTAAACCCCTTGGAACTAATTCAGGTCAGAAAGGTTTTTAGTGCTTATCTGATCAAGTCTCTGCCTTCCAGGCTCAAATAATTTCTCTCTGGTGAAGAAACAAGATCAGCTGATAATCTTCAAAAAAATATTTGTGGCAGAAGTCTAGACTCGCCTTTATACTTGAAGACATGATGATACTTTGATAGTTGCAGAAAGAATTTTGATCACTCTCTAGATTATATTCATAACAATATACTTGATAACAAATTTAATGAAGGAAGTGAATAAACTTAATATAGAATTAGTAAAATAGAAAATGAAACTATATATATAGTTAAATATATAATCCCCTGCTTTAAAAAAGTTTTGTTTGATAAAGTATTATCATTGAAGAAATCAAATAATATTGTCTTGCCTTACATGCATGTAACAATTTTGGAACATGGAAAGAATATTTTTAAAAAATAAACAATTGTTTTTTATGGTAGATATATTTAATTTCTCTCTCTAGATTTTCAATGGCAATGACAATTTTTGTCACAAGAAACATTTATGGTATTTCTAATGTAACATTTTATGCAGAATTAAAAATTGTAATGGGAAATTTTCTATCACCAGGGTGTTTTTGCCTGATAGAATTTTCTTTAATTAATTTTTTTTTGTATATGTATTGTTGTATTGGAATATACACTAATAATGCAAACAATGTTGCAAAATAAATTTTTGCACAAACATCATTACATTAGTTAATGATTCAATTTTATTAGCCTGAACTTATTCTCACCTGAACAATAATATGGTACAACTTGATTAGAAACATAATTAAAAGACCAAATCCAAATCAACAATCTATGGGACATTTTAGTAAAAGAATTGATACCAATTGATATCATAGATTCAGCACTTTTGTCAAAATATGGTAAAAACACTCTGTTACCAAAATATTATGTAGTTTAATTATCTTTATTTGTTCTTGTGTATGTTACCCTATGTTTACCTGGACAAGTTAATAGGTAAACAAATGAATTTTTTTAAAAGAATTTTTGTAGAGGTGACTGATTTTCAATTGATCAGTTTGTTCTCCTCTATCAAATGGCTTTTACAGATCATATGCATAAGACTGTTTCAAATGCCGAGGTGTTGAATATATATTCTAAAACTTCATGTTATATCTGTGGGGAATTAACTTCAAAGTTTAAAGTGAAACTTCAAACAGATCATAAAAAGTGATATGAACTTTGTATGTAAAGTAGGTGACCAAGATAGAAAAGACTGGGCTCCTTATCATTGTTGTGCAACATGTCTTCGGTTTCTTACAGGGTGGGTTAAAAGTAAATGTCATATGACTTTTTTTAGTTCCAAAGTGTAGTATAGAGGGAACCAAAGGTTATTTTTTAAATTGTTAGTTTTGTTTGACAAAGACTACAGGTATGAAAAAATATTACGAAAGTGAAATTGTACCGGGATCAGGTTGATAAATTAAGAGAAAGGCATCTGATCATGCAACTAAAAGTTGCTGATCACAATTAGTTGATGATTATTTTGACTCTTATGCAGCTGAAAAAAAAATTGGTGTGAAAAAATCAATTTAAAAATTAAATTTAAAACTAAAATCTTGGAATTATATTCAATTTCCCTTAAATGTGATCAGCCTTAATACAGATTAATCATTCTACCTGAGTTTTTATTTAGGAACCTCAGGACTAGAAAATTGTGGTCGCAAAATCAATTTGTCTCAAATCTACTAATTCATAAAACTAGAATCATCTTTATATGGTATCAATTTTTGTTATATTTGTCCATCTGATGATATTTGTTCTTGATTTTAAATATATTTTATATAGTCAATATTTTATCATTTTTTTTTACATCACTAATCTATATAGACTAACCAAATATAATTTAAAATTTTTTTAACATTTGATTTAAATGAAAAGTTCTTTTTTATGCCTTAAAAGGTTTGGACCTACTTTTTTGCACTCACACATTAAATCTTACCGTTTAAATTTACTGGTGAAAACTGAATCAAAACAACTTTGATTTCATGAATTAACCCTTTAGGGCTAGAGTCCCTAGTGCATATTGGTAAGCAAAGCTGGTACCACATAGGAATAGTCTTGCCTCAGTTTCCGACATTTTTTAAACAAAGTTCATCCCCAAAAAATAAAAGTCTATATATTTCAAAAAGTCAAAGCAGTCAAATTTACAATTGGGTGTCAATGTTTACTTCTCTTGATACCATATCACTCCCAGTCAAAAACTAAAAGGTGGTGAAAAGGAATGAGCTATAAAACCAGTTTTGGAAAATTCAAACAAAAGCCAAACTGTATACCATGGTTCAGGCTATGGCCCTCGTTAGTACACAGTGGTATCAATATCATAACATTCTATAGGAGGTGTTATTAAATCGGTTGTATCTCCCAAAAAGATGTTTAAGCTGGTGAAGTGGGAGGGCCAGTATTCAGGCTAGAATCCCACAACTTTATGTGGGAGGATGGCATTGATGTATCAAAAGAGGACCTCTCCTTTAAATATGCACATATTAGAACAATATATATAAAAATATTTTAATTCTTTTATCATTCCCACAGAAATTTTCTGTAATAATAATAGACAATATCTAATATTTCTACCAATATAAAAAATCCTTTTTTTTTTCGTGTAATCTTATCATGAAATCAAAAGGAAGCATTTTAAATAGTGCTTAGAACCTCTCAGAAGGATCCACTCCATGGTGTTAGCAGTTATATACCTTGGGATAAAAGATCATGTAATTAATTCAAACTAAACAAAATATTAGGAAAAAGGCCATCTGTCGGAATAAATATCAACTAAATGTTGATTTTTAATTATTCCAGAATTAGCCAAATATCCATTCTTGATCAATCAAGATAAGCTCACCATCTACATGTTTCGGGCTGTTAGCCCTAAAAAATATATAATCAAGGGAAACTTAGACTTGTGATAGTTTACTATTTACAATCTAGCTCCTTTAATTCAACATCCCAAGGGAGATCAGATTTCTTAGCTGAATTAAAGTCGGTTAGATGATAATCAATTGATCACAACATCCACTGCTAGTAGACATTTTTCTATATTACATTTAAATAATCAAAAATATATTTTGGAAATACTCTAGTAATTTATTTTGATATTCTTCTTTATCTTCATTCAATAATATTAGGGTATCAAGCCTGTATAGCTTGAGATTTTTGATGGTTTTTCTAGGAATGAGTAGAGCTCGACAATGGATGAGGCAATGCAGTCAATAATGTGGTTTGGGTTTGCAGGTTAATATATGCACTTGGTACATAGTGGAAAAACTTTGCAGCCATTCTGGAAAGTCATTGTCTCCAGAGATGACCAGACTCAAATCTGGAAATCAAGGGCTACTATTCCCTTGGACAGAAATGATGCTTGTGCAGCAGTAGATTTCCATTCTTGCTGGCATTGTGCCTTGATAGCATCGAGGAGGTATTTTTCATCTAGTAGGGTGGTCGATTGTCTTGCCTCAGGGTGACCTAGAACTCCGGATTTTGTCAGATAATCTGCCAGTTCATTTCAAGAAATTCCAACATGAGCTGGAACCCATTCTAGTGTGACAGAGGAGTTGGCTAGGAGTCAGTTTACAGATTTGGAAATGCTCATCAGAAGAGGTTCTTGGCTGGATAAACAGGTTTGAAGGGTATAAATGGCTGCTCTTGAAATGAATATTATTTTACTTGGTTATTTGATGTTGATATTTTTCAGAGTAGTATCTATTGTAGAGTTCTTTTTCAGATTTATAAACTGAAAGGTGTCTAGGATAGAAAAGGGAGAGTTTTTTAAAAAGTATTTTATCTTTGTAAAAATAGCAATACCACACTGCTAGACAGTCCAGTTTCAAGTTAGCTATCATAAGTGTAAATTGTGATGTTAAAGAGGTGTCAATTTTTTCAATGATTTGGAGGCCAAGAAGTTTGAGGAATTCTGGCTGAGTTTCATGTTTTTGGTGATTGGCTGGGAGATGAGATATACAGGTGAGTTTATTGAGAGTTCTGTGTGAAGGATAAAGTTTCATGTTCAGGATCGATTGGGATATATAAAATATGAGAATTGTAAACCATGTTAAGAGGAGTGTGACTTTTAGTCTTTGATTTGAGTCACAATTTTGGATAAAATTTTCTTTATGGTGTTTTTTGAGAGAATATTTTTAGAGGATGAAGTTCGGATTCAAGTGCAGCTGAGTGATTTGCGCAAGATCCTTGAAGCTCATGGATCATTTTGACTGCGCTGGTTTGGATACTGTCTTTTTTAATAAGTGCTTTGCTTTGCATTTATCCAGACTGGGGCAGTATATTCCAAAATAGGCCTTACTATAATATAATTGAAATTATATTTTAACTCTGCAACACAGTTCAGTTCTGTACATAGAATGTAAACAATTAAACCTATGTTATCTATCACTAACAAAAACCTGTAAGTAAATAAATCATCTAATACCCCAACAAATATATTTTATAATATGTTTGTTAATTATATAATGTAAACAAATATTTTAAATGAAAGGTTCTAAAATGAAAAATTAACAAAATATAAGTTCCAAACTTGAAAATAAGTGAAAATAAATAGATTTGAAAATAATATTTAAATAACTAACCATGGAAACACCGAAACATTTTGATCCTAATAAAGAAAGGTGGGAAGATTGGCTTCAACAATATTCTTTGTATGAAACTGCTATGGAGATGAAAAAAAAAAAGAACCAGAAGTTCAAGTTATGTCGTTCATAACAATAATAGGAAGCGATGCCCAAAAAAATTACCATACATTTGTACTATCTCCAGAAGAAACTAAAAAGGTTGAAGAAATCAAAAAACGTTTCACCAACTACTTTTTTCCAAAAAAGAATTATACCACAGAACATTATAACTTTAAAAAATTACAACAAAGCATGGTAGAAACAACTACAGAATTTATCACAAGATTGTGCCTGCAAGCATCAAAGTGCAAGTTTGAAAGTTTGGAAGATGAACTAATCAAAGACAGGATTGTTGTTGGTATTCATGACCACACAAGAGAAAAGCTTCTAAGTGATCCTGATATGGACCTGGATAAGACTATACAAATATGTATGGCTGCTGAAAGGACAAACAAAGAAATAAAGGTCATGCAACAATGTTCGGATCAAGAAGTTTCAGTCATTAAAAAGAACTTCAGGCCAAAACAGAATGTCACAATGGAAGAAGCTCCAAAATTAATAGACAATTGCAAAAAATGTGGCGGCACACATCCAATTAGATGTCCCACATATGGGAAAAATTACAAAAAATGTAAAAAAGCAAATCATTTTGCAAAATGTTGCAGATCAAATTTCAGGTATAAAAAGAAAATCAATACCTTAGAAGAAGAAGGAACAGAAAATAATGAATTTAGTCTTCAAATTAATTCATTGTCGGAATTCACTAGTAAACTGATGGAAAATATCCAAATAAACAACACTGAACCTTTCAAAATAAAATTGGACACTGGAGCTCAGTGCAATGTCTTGCCTTGGAACCTTATAAGAAAATAAATTCAAAACTTAACACAAGTTCAGTGAAAAGTTTAAAATCATTCTCAGGCCACAGAATTAAGGGGGAAGGAGAAATTATTGCATCATGCATAATAAACAACATCAAGACAGCAAGACATACATTAAGTTCATTGTCACCAAAACAGGGACCGCACCAATACTGGTCAATGAATCTTGCTTTAAAGAGATAATAATAATAAATAATAAAAATTAATAAAAGAAATAAAACCAGTAGAACAAGAGTTTCACCAGCTGTTCAACGGAGATAGTTGCATAAAGAATTTTGAATATAGAGCAGAATTCACAAAAGGAGACCACAAGTTGGAAATAAAACCACCCAGGAGAGTACCCCTAAAAATAAAGGATGAGGTCAAAAAAACAGCTAGACTTAATGGAGAAAAGTAAGGTGATAAAAAGAATGGAAGAACCGACACCTGTGTCAAGACACATGGGGGTAGTGAAACAAGGCAGGAAATATAGAATTTGTATTGATACATCAGATTTAAACAAGATCCTGCTAAGAAGACACTACCCACTAAGAACAATAGAGGACATAGCTTCCAATATCAAAAATTCAAAATATTTCACAAAGCTTGACTTCTTAAAAGGCTTCTGGCAATTGAAGGTCGCTGCGGAAACACAACCTTACATGACCTTCAGCACACCTTGGGGGCGTTATGCTTCCTTAGGGTTCCATTTGGAATTAAAACTGCCCCAGAGATTTTCCAGAATACCATATCCAAGATTGTAGAGGATATACCTGGTGTAGAAAACTCAATGGAGGACATACTCATCCATGCTGAAGACATCCAAACATTGAGAGAAAGAACTAAAGTAGTCATGACTACTCTTCAGGAAGCTGGAGCAAGAATCAATAAGGACAAGTGTGAATTTGAAAAAACAAAAATAAAGTTCTTGGGACATATCTTCACCAGTGATGGAATAAAAACTGATGAAAAAAAGTCAAAGCCATTGACAATATCAAATCACCATCAAACAAAAAAGAACTACAAGGACTTTTGGGAATGGTTCATACTTACATAAATTCATCCCAAATCTCTCAGAAATAACATACAGAATGAGATTGCTTCTGAAGAAAACACAGAATGGCAATGGGACAGCTTGAGGGACAAGGATATGGAAAGAATAAAAAACTTATTAAAACAAGCGCCAACCCTAAAGTATTATGATCCTAACAAAGATGTGATACTTTCGGTCAATACAAGCCAACATGCCATTGGAGCAGTCTTACTCCAAGAAGATAGACCAATTGCGTATGCTTCTTCTGCATTAAATGATGCTCAGAGGCATTACCCTCAAATAGAAAAGGAAGCTCTGGTAAGTAAATTTGGTTGCAAGAAATTCTATACCTATATATATGGTAAATCTCTTTTAATAGAAACAGACCATCGCCCATTAGAATCCATTTACAAAAAACCAATGGATAAAATGCCACCAAGACTTCAAAAATTATTCATGGAAATCAATCAATATGAACAAACTATTAAATACAAGAGTGGAAAGAAGCTCATGATTGCAGACTTACAGAGTCGAGATTGTAAATCATATGAGATTCTAGAAGAAAATCCAATAGAAATCCTTTTAATTACTGCATTTGACAATAGATCAACAACCAACATCATGAAAGCTACAAAGGAAGATGCAGAATTGCAAGAGCTAAAAGAAACAATAATCCAACGATGGCCAGACCAAAGATCACTAGTTCCTCTATCTTGCAGAAGATATTGGAATATAAAAGATGAACTTTCCATTCTTGAAAACCTAGTTCTGAGGGGAACCATAATAATAATACCAGAATCAATCAAAAAACAAGTTCTCAAACAGATACATGAAGGCCACCTAGGCATTACTGGTTGTACCAAAAGAGCCAAAGACTCCATTTATTGGGCAGGGATGCCCAAAGATATCTCTGACATGGTAGAAAATTGCAAGGCATGCATAGCTACACAAAGAGACAAGCAAAAACAACCCATAATGCTAAAAGAAATTTCCAAGAGACCATGGGAAATTGACACATCAGATATCTTTCAATTTGAAGGGAATGAATAGATGGTGATTATAGACGGTTTTATTCTGGATTCATAAACTTTGAACCTATTAACACCATAAATTCAAAATATACCATTGAATTTCTTAAAATAAACTTTAGCATACATGGAATTCCAAAAGTTTTGGAGACAGATAATGGAAGAAATTATGCTTCAAGAGAGTTTAATGAATTCAGCAACAAATGGAAGTTTAATCACAAGACTTCAAGTCCACATTACCCTAAATCAAATGGACTGGCTGAAAGAGCTGTGCAAATAGCAAAGAACATTCTCAGGAAATGAAAACAAAGTGGAGACGGTATCCAAATTGCATTACTCAACTATATAAACACTCCAAGAGAAGGCATGGGATCACCAGCACAAAGATTACTTTCAAGAAGAACAATAAGCAAAGAATTGCTAAGATCTTGCATCCAAAAAGATGTCACTTTAATGCTAAGAAGATCCAGAAACAAGCAGAAATTCTACTATGACAAAGGATCAAGAGACAAACCAACTTTCAAGATCGGACAAGAAGTTTATCTAATAGAAAACAGAAGAAACTGGAAACCAGCCACAATAGTTCGAGAAGATGGTCCAAGGTCCTATACAGTCCAGAAAAACAAAGGACTCTACAGAAGAAACCAATCACATACTACAACTAACAAATCCCAAAAGAACCATGAAAGCATCCTTTAGCAAGAACCTAGTGGAAGTGCATTTTCAACTATGGAGCAAGATCAAGAAACTCAGCCTAAAGGTTCTGGCAGGATGGAGCTGCAGTCAGAAACTGATAGTTCAGCTAAAGAGGAAGAGACCAGGGAGGAGCACAAGTTCACGAGAAGCGGTCGCCTTGTGAAGCCACCGAAAAGACTGGATTTGTAAAAAAGGAAGGATGTAATATAATTAAAATTATATTTTAACTCAGCAACACAGTTCAGTTATGTACATAGAATGTAAACAATAGAATATATGTTATCTATCACTAACAACAACTTGTAAGTAAATAAATAATCTAATACCCCAACAACTATCTTATAATACGTTTGTTAATTATATAAAGTAAACAAAGATTTTACACTTACGATATGTTGCACATAAGATATTGGCATTTGCACCCCAGTTTAAGCCTGATATTTTTGAGAATTCAGAGTCTATTTTTAGCTTTGTATATCAAGGGTTCAATATGTTTTTTTTTAAAGGTGAGAACAGGGTTAAGTATGACACCAAGATATCTTGGGAATCTGAATATTTGATTATTGAGTTATTTGGAATCCAGTGGCGAAGGTGATTGTTAATGGTAAAGAGGCGAATTTCAGATTTGTTGGTGTTAATAGATATGGTTTCAGTTTTAAGGTTATTATTGTGCATAGCGACTTGTTCTGCATAGGAGAGGTTATTTTTTGGAAACCCAGATGATTATGTCATTTGTGTAAAGAAAATTTTAGCTGAAGGCCAAGAGAAGAGAATTAGGGCTTAGAATTGACCCTTGGGGTAGATCTTAGTAAAATATAAGTAATTTGTGATATATTTGTGATATATATGTGTTTGGAAAGAAAGTTGCTGGTTCAACTCGGCATATTTTCCTCATATTTAGACGTCCCAGATGCGTTCTATGGGTGAGAGATCAGGCGACCTTGCTGGCCACGGAAGAATTCAGCAAAATTGAAGACATAATAATACGTGCCGTGTATGGCTGTTTAAGCTTGGCTTGAGGTGCTATCTTTTAGTACTATTTGTTTAAGATGTTTATCAACTTAACCATTGTTGCATAGGTGATGGACCAATGGGAAACGATACCTTTACTGTGGCAGTGGAGCATTTTTTGTAAAATGGTTTGTTTTGATAGAAATAATGCTAATTTAAAAAAAATCAATAATAATTTAATGATAAGATGCCAAAAGGTAAACTGCTATTAATTATATAGAATTTTGTTAATTTGGTGATGTGGCCTATAGTTATATACAAGTGAGGCAACCTAAAGTGGAAATTTGATTATTTATATAATTAATATAAATTAGATATGATCAGAATATATACTTTTAATGGGAAATTAATATTCTTTTTATGTGAATAAATATATATGTATTGTGTGTGTGTGATAAAATATTGATTGAGACTCCAGTAACTGCCAAGAAAGGTAGTGAAAAGTTTTTACACAAAAGTAATTTACAAGTGAGGTTATGTAGTGGGGGCTCGAAAGGAATGCCCCTTGGCATCTCTTAATGAGGTCGCTCGCCTGGTGACCGACTGTGGGGTGTCCTTGACGGCACTTTGTGACTGGGTGGATATCAGCCTTCTTCTTGCGCTCGCTTGGGTGCTACAGGCCTGAGGTCTGAAGGACGGCCTATGGCCTCTTGAACACTTTGTTCTAATGATTGCCATTACAATGGCGGCATGGTGAGGACAGTAGGGTCGTCAGATTTGCTTTTGAATAATAGCTTGCCGTACTATGGTGGGATGACTGGTGGGCGTTGAATTCCCTATTAAGAGTTCTATTTGTGCTATGAAGGTCCCATAGAGGTGAATAAGTGGTTTGTTCTGGTTTTTATGGCACTGTGGAGGGGACGTTTGCCCCTTTTACACTGGTTACTATGGTATGCCAGACTGCGAGGGTTCTGGGCGCTATGGCCTTACCAGGCGTTGGTCGTTTTGAGGGAGGCCTTCAGTTAGTGCCTCTATGATGATGCTGGTGGGCAGATTTAGCTGCACTCCTTTCACTTTTTTTAGTACTTTATGGTTTGGAATGTCAATTTAAGATTATTAATTTCAGAGAAGGTTATTTCTATAACCCCTGGATATAAGTCTGTTAGGATTTGTCGTACGCTACCATACGTCCTGTTTGCGAGACTTAGGTGAAAAAAGTGATGGACCGGCTCACCTTTGAGAAGCCTCTGGAGACGCTATGGATTGGCTTCGTCTCGCAGGTGTTTTTCCGGGATGTCATCGAACTGGTGTAGGAAGTCGTCAGATTATTAAAAATTATTGTACGGTGGTATGTATATCTCCCTGAGGCTGGGAGCGATGAGGGCTCGGATGGCTTCCGAAAGTTGTGTCACGATGTCTTCCACTGTGGATGGCAAGGTGGAGACCTCCGCATTGATGTCGCTCTGCTATCCAGATTCCACCCTTTATGCGATGTCCTCAGCATTATACTAGCGATTGAATGTTGTTGTACCACAAGCAATAGCGTTCGAGGGTCCAGAGGCAGTCAATTCAGACTAGATGATATTTAAGAGAGGCCAACGACAGTTGACAAGGCAAGGTCCAAGAGAGTGTCTCAGATGTCGGTCGTCCAGCAGTTGGTCATAAAACTCCATAATAATGATTTTGGAAGATCCTCGGAATAGTCCAAGTGATAATCTAGGAAATTTCCATTTTTTATCATATAATCTTGGCAATTGTTACTCAAACTGGACTTCGCCTCTCCAGGGTCGCAGGCTGACTTTATCTTTATTGTCTTATTTGAGATTACATGATTGCCAAGCTGACACATGGTATTTTTTTATACATTTGGGACTGTAATACTTATTATAATTATTATACATATGAAAAAAAATCTAGCGCATATTGATATTTATATATATAAGAGCCAGAATTGATATAAATGGGTTTATATTTTTAATAGAGTTCAAAATTTTAAACAAAATTTAAATGGAAAGAAAAAGTCAAAATTCTTAATCATTGTTTGTTATTGTTTGCACATCTTCTGCTATTCTTCTTACTCTTGTGTTGCCAGCTTCTTTATATTCAAATCCTACATTTCAGTTGTCCTAAACTTCAACCGCCTCGGATAGCTCACTAGGATATTCATCTTGGATTATCCATGGTTTCATAAACTCCACACTGCAGGTTTTTCTGCTAAGTCCTTCAAAATTACTGAATTTCACAACATTATACTGATCATTTGGTTTGATATTTATTACTTTGTATCAGCTAATATATATACTTGTGGTATAGTTTTGACTTTGTGTAGAAAATTGAGTTTTCTGAATTCATAATTAGGGCTCCTTCCTTATAGACAAATGCCTTATTTCTTTTCATATTGAATGCATTCCTATTTACTTTTAGATATATCAATATTTCCTGTTTTGCCACTTTTCTCTTTGGTCCAATTCCTCTTCTAATGTTAGAGCCAATTCTTTAATCATTTTCAAAAGACGTAGATCTTCATATTTTTTATCTTGACTCCAACTAAAGGTTCAAATGGTGACATTATAACGCTTAACTGTTGTGTACTGTTTAGAGCTTTCTGAAGTTTCCTAATATATTTGTGCCATTCTGGTGTTTTATCATTTGAGAGTTTGGTGAGTACAGACAGTAAAGCGATTGATTCTTTCTACTTGACCATTCCCTCACATAACTCTTGTTGTGATGCAGTAATGTTCTATAGCCTCATTTTTGCAGTATTATTCAAAGTCATTAGAAGTGAATGCTGTTCCTTGGTCTGTGATTATTCGTCCTGTATTACCAAAGATTTTGGTCGATATTACAATTTATGAATAACCTTACTTGTTCTGGTTGTTTTGATTGGATATATACAGGTGACCTTAGTACCACCATCAGTGATGACTAACACATAATTGTAGTCCTTTTCAGTACATGCCAAAGGTCCAAGATAACCAATATAATAGGTGTCGAGGGGATTTTTACCTTTTGAGATTGGGTGCAACATTTCTTTTTGCTTTCCGTGCATCTTATTTGATAAAAATGCATGGTTTTCAGTTCTGGATGCACATTTTGATCTTGCTTTTCAAGCCTGTTAATAGTATTCTTTATTTAGCATTTCAAAATTCTTGTGAACACAAAAATGTCCTTCTTCATGGTCTAGCTTTATAATTTTCATTTTCAAGTAGTAAGAGAATTTTGATCAAATGATCTCTCTGCTTTGAGCACTTATTATTTTTTCAACAAGTGTGTGTGTGTGTCAATTTGAAATATCGTTGAAATGATTTTCTTATCAGTTCATATACATGCTTCATTCCATTTCCACGCCTGTGCTCAATGGTATAGTCCGTGCTTTCCAAGTAATGAAGCCCATTGGGCTACTCTTGTTGTCAAGTCCTTTTCTTCAAGGTCATGGTAAAAGCTGAACAATCTGTTGAAAATTTGAATTTAATTTCCAAAAGGTATATTCTGAACTTCTTTACTGCTTATATCACCGATAAACTTCCAAGTCCATAGCTACTATAATTTTGTTGAGCTTCATTAGTTTTCTTTCTCACGCCGTGGACTGGATGCATATTTTTATTAACATTTTGGAGGAGAATTGCTCAGAATCCATGCTTGCTAGCGTCTGTATGTAATTCAGTTCTTGCACCTACTTGATAGATTTTTAATAAAGGTTTACTCTTTGGATATATTTGAGGTCGTGGAAGGCCTGATTCTGATCTGGTCTCATCATGAAATTATCTTTAGCCTTTAGGATGTCAAGAGTGTGGTTTGGCTATTAGATAGTGCATTTTCAAAAAAATTTCTGAAGTACCCTTGGAGAGGATTTATTGTTTTTAACTCGGAGAATTTTTAGATGGTTGCAAACTTATCACAGAGGGTATGATTATTCCATCATTGATTTCCTGTCCTAGATAAGTAATATTACTTTTAAAAATCTGACACTTCACCCAGTTATTTTGAAGCCCCTATTCTTCAGCACGCTTTAAGAAATGTTTTAGACGTTTTCGAGCTTCTGCATTATTATCTGGAGAATTAGAATATCATATAATTAAGCAAAAATCCATTTTTAATTTTTCTTCAGCATATATTTAGTTGATGAACCTTTGGAATTTTACAGGTGCATTATAAAGCCCAAAAAATATGTTCTCAAATACATAATATGTTGGCAGCTAATATAACATACAAAGTAACTGTGCTTTATTTATTGTTATAGTTCACAATCCTTGCTTGATATGGCGCCCTTCATTCTCAAACACCGCCTGCAGACTAGATGGCCGATTGGACTGCATTAAACACAACATATATGTTGAAATTGAATAAACGTGCCGTTTGATAGAAGCCTTCAACATGGCCAATGGGGTAGGCCGGCGTCGATAAACACGCGATTTAATGTATCCCCATAGCCAAAATTCGCAAGATGACCAGTCTAGTGATCTTGGTGGCCACTGGTGTGGCGATTTATCACACGATCTTTACTGAATGTATCCTTCAGAAATTGTTTGACAAAGAGGGGCGATATGAGGTCCTCTACTTGCATGAGTGTTATTTTGATTAAGTGCTTGTCTTTCCTGCAGTGAATAACCTTTTGTCTCAAAGATTTATATAATGTTCACCAGTTACAAAAAGGGTTCTAAAGTTGTGCCATTGATTTCTTCAAAGAAAAATGGTCCAATGATAAAAGAAATGTACCCACACACTGAACGTTAACTCTGGGCTGATGAAGTGGTGTTTTTGTTAATTGGTCTTTTCTGTTTCAAAATTCGGCTAATTTGAGTGTAAACTACTCCATTTAGAGAAAAAGGAGCATCTTTCCACAGAACATTCGACAGGCAGTTTTCAATTGACGCTTCTCAAAATCGCTGACTTTCAGCTCGCGAAATCTTTAAACTTTGTACGGGATTTTTAAAGAACAATTTAAGAACAAACTGTTCTATACAAAATCCCAGTTTTTCGAGAAACTCTTTGGGAATTTACTTCTCCATACGCTGTGATAACTTTTTGCGAAATTGTAACAAAGCTGTAACATGTCGATTGTTTCCACTCCGAGGTTTTGCTTCCAGAGATCCAGTGTTCTAAAATATTTTTATCATTCGCCTTAGAGGGGAACAGCCCAAGGGTCCTTTACTGCTTCGAATATCTTTGTAGGTACTAAACGCTCGTAAAGATTCGTTGGCAGATAATGAACTGTAATAAAATAATTTAGAAAGAGTGCTTTATCTTGTAGTGACAGCAGCCAGAGTAAAAAATATCATCAGATAGATATTTTTTCAAATGAATTAAAATAAATGTAATCAATATACTCTTATTGAACAACACACAAAGTGAATTAAATATTATATTTGGTGAAAAATATATTAAGCTAAAATTTCTAATTAAATACCTTCGTTGAAAAAGTTGATTTAAATATGAACGATTTATATATTAAACAATTTTTTAAAATTAGTTTAAAATGAAATATAACAATTTATAATGCAAAGTTTTATATATAAAGGTATGAACTATATATATATATGTGGGATTGCTGTGGACTCTATGTCGAATCCTGGCGAATTGTGTGGTTGGGTGGATATGATTGGATTGATGGCGCAATCTTGGTCGAATGGTGGTTTTCCACAGGGGAAGAACGAGCACACCTGGATGGGGTAGAAAATAAGACCTTTCGCGAGAGGGAAGGATGATTGGAGGTATTTGGCCTTTCACATGATGGAGCGTACACTACCTTGGTTGGACCTATGTTGAGCACACCTAGCTCGTAGCAGGTCACCTACCTTCTTCTCACCTCTTGTCCGAGATCATCGTCATCAACTCTCTCGACTTTTCATTGGTGGAGATCCTTCCACGTGCTCTCTGATGATTTGCTATCAATTTGTCATGCTTAAAGGTGATTGATTGTTGATTTGTCATGCTTAAATGTGATTGGCTTAGTACCTCCATTGTCGCCATGATTGCAATCCTCCAGGAAGAAGAAGGCCTTTGAGTTTAAGTTTTATGGGTCCAGGGCAGTGACCTTTACTTCCTGGATGATGCAATCCTGTTAATTGCTCTTTCCCTTCTCGCGAGGCCTATTGTTAAATCGACCGCCAGAGGTCATGCTTCCCCTATAAAAACTCGTTGTTGTTCTTCCCCGATGGCCGGCTCAAAACCTTTGTACATTATGTAAATAATCTTTTGTTTTCCTTGTTCTACTCGCTATAAGCCAGGCAGTACTTTTATCAAATTATGTTTTTATATATCCCATAAGCTCAATTAAAGCTATTTTTAATATTCATATTTTTATTATTATAATTTCAAGATATTTGCCACGACTGCACCGCCATTACCATAATCCTCAACATGATCTAAATTCAAGTATAAAATCTCTTTTCTATTTATATTATATAATATATATATTGTGACAAAGAAATATTTTATTATTTAATTTAATATTATTCAATGAAAATATATTCTACAGATTATAAAAATATATATTAATCTGTAGAATATATTTTCATTGAATAATATTAAATTAAATAATAAAATATTTCTTTGTCACAATATATATATATATATATATTTTTAATAGGAAACAAAATAAAATAAAAAATCAAGTCAAGTCGCAGGCTTGTCTATTTTGCATGTTATGTGAATTACATATACTGATCATTTTTATTTAAAAATGGAAAATTATTATATTGAAAATCAAATCGCTGAGGATTCCAATAAATTTCATATAGAATTTCAATTCCATATATATATATATATATATTATATATATATATGTGCCATATGTTTTAATTTGCATTTGCCTATTTTATTTCCTCAAATTATTCTACTTTTGACGAAAAAGTATTTTATTAACCTATCATAAAAGTTATTATTGGGGTTATTTTCTGAAATTTCTAAAGGAAAAAAAACATGGAAATCAGTTAAATATTTTCAATTTATCAAAAAATTTGGTCACCGATTCTCTGATTCTGATAGAGCGGCTTTTAGTGATTAAAATTGTAACTGAAATCATTTTAGAATATTTCATTATTTTCTCTAAAAATACTTATTTAATCCTGAGCATAATGGTGCTTGCCCCAATCAAAGTACTGTTGTGAGGATTTGGTCTAAGTGGTCAGAGGAAGAGAAAAGTTTAAGAAAGTCTGACTCAAGTCGCCCTAGAGTAATAACAGAGACAAATAGAGGATAGGGGAGGATTGAAGGATGGTTGTAGTGTCAAATTATTTTGACAAACATGAGCAGTTTTAAGCTTTTCGGTGTTTGGAGGGAAGAATGTTTGTTTGTTAGGTGAACCGATCTCCCACGCCTTCTCATTGGACAAATGTGGCTATGTTTGTATATAAGGGGGACCATAGGTATGCGGGAACGCTTTCCTAGGAGTTAGTTGTGTGGAGAAAAAAAAACTTTATTACAATATGCCTCACCGTGTAGCTGCTTATATACGTGCCAAAGGAATACACACCAAATATTGATAAAATTTTAATCAATCATTTTTCACATTACCATTACATATAGCTCACCAATTTTCAGAAAGTTTACATAGGTATTTCTAAGTGATACAATTTTTTTTCGTGGCCAGTGTATTTGGATGCGTGCATTAGTTTATTTAGTAGCAATGAAATTTGCGGAGAAGCATATTTGATCATATTTTTGTTTATATTGTCTAAACTTGAAGCTTTTTTAAAACATAAACAATAGTTTTCGTTTCCACGATTTGTTCATTTTAATCCTAACTGTTTTCGAATTTGTAATTTTCGGCCTATAATTTCTTATAAAATGTACAATATTAACTAAGTTTATATACTGCCACACACACATCTGGAATTTAGTCTTTTCTGTGATTCTCTGGAGAATTATCAATTATTGGTAATACTGTTTTTTTTGTTCAACATTTGTGCGTGTGTGTATATTATTTTATTACAGATTTTATAGGAATTTCCAAAAGAGACATTTGAATAATTTTCCTCTATACTATTTATTCTTCATTTTTTTAGATATAGCGTATGTTTGTATATTTGTTCCTAATTGTTTAAATTTACTATATCTGCTTTCCCCATTATGAAAATATCAATTCCCTACATAATGAAAATATTTTTTCAATTTTTCCAGTTTATAATTCGACCAGTTTAATTCAGGACTGTACCTAGCATTTAACTTCCAATTATTGATAAGCGGCTTCTCTAATAATAAAGCTCGACCAACTTGTATTTCTTTCTTTAAACTTCAATATAAACTTTTGTATATTACTAAAGTAAGTAAATCTTCAGAATATCTCAAATTCTATTGCTACATGGTCTGAAATTCCAGGTAATATAGAGGTATTCCAATTTTAAAATTAAATTCAACGAATATTTTTTTGATATTTCAAGATCAATAATACTAACGTTACAGTTATGGGCTTTATAGTTATATATATGGGTGAATAGATTTTGACAATTAAAACATCTTTATTGACTTCTTAGTAAATATTTACAGAATAAAAATACATCGATAAAATAATATATGGGTGAATAGATTTTGACAATTAAAACATCTTTATTGACTTTTTAGTAAATATTTACAGAATAAAAATACATCGATAAAATAATATATGGGTGTATATGGGTATAGAAGTAAATTGTCTCTTCAAAACAACATGGTGCAGAATCTCCATTATCTTTGTCCCATGTGCATCTACTCTACACACAGTATCCAATAATTAAAAAAAAATATCAATTAACAAAACTTTGACTATTTTAATTGATTCAATAAATGTTTCCAAAGGTTTTTCAGAAGTTCACTAATGACCATAGCAAGCATTACTTAGATATATAACTTAATGTGAAGGTCTCTTTTTAAAGGCTGTCTGGAGAGAGAAGAGACGTGAATATATTACATTCATAAAATGCAAAATATTATCATTTAATTTAATATTATAAAATAATGCTTATTAAAAAATAATGATCTTTTAGACTAATTTGGTGCATATCTATAGTTGTTCTAATTTTGCCAATTTTTTTGCAGAAAGTAACTGAAAAGAGACAATGGAAAACAATGGTGAGCCCAGCCAAGCTCCCAAAATTTTGACAACAACGCCTTGTGTTCACTTAATTCGCGTTGGCAATCCAGACCCAACACCAAACAAAGATAACTTCATACCTACAAGTCAAGAAGAGCTCGACAAAATGGCTTCTCCTCCAAAGGTAAGGCAATTAAAGTAACTAAACATACAGTCGAACCTCGCTATAGTAACATCATCTTGGACCAAGATTTGTTGTTAGAACCATGGTTAGAACACTTTGGACTTTAAAATTATGATGTTATAACCAAGTTGCCGTTAGATTTACAGTATTACAGAGAATCACTTAAAAATAATTATTGAATATTTTAATCCTAGCACTATCACTGAAAGTTAATATACATTTTCAAAGTGACCTTTTATAATGACTACATTATAACTTTCTGCAAATACCTTATATTGCAATGATGGAAAATTGAAATTGGAAGGCTCATCAGTAGTAGTGAACCTTTAACCTCTTTGGCAAATTCTGAAGATTTCATTTGTGATTCTTTGTGGATCCTATGAAATAAAGACTAGACTGAAGAAGGCCATTAGCAAAAACTATGGTCTCTAGGTGGACGCTTCTCACTTTGTCAAAGCTGGTGTCGTACCGACCCGAGTCCGATATTTTTCGGAGACGGTCAATAGATGGCGTTTAGTTTTAGCGTCTATTTTTCATGGAGAGGCGACCTTTATTCTATATACAGTTACGAGCGTCATTCTTCATCAGTCATCTCTGTCACCGTTTGCTTTTTTTTTGGAATGGCGCCCTCCTATTGGTCGGCTACGATCACGCCACCTTTGCCCCCCCCCCCCCACTCGCTTTTCGTTTTTGTAACCATTGTGTTGGAGCGGGTCGCTCCTTAAATAAATGCATATATTAGTTAATAACCAAATGGAAACCTCTCTTTCTTTTTCCCAGAAAGAGACGCCTACGGAAGCCAACAGTACATAGACAGATAAAGCACATAGGCTATAGTTATTAACTAACACATGCATTTATATAAGGCGCCAATTTATAATTGTAACAAATAGTATTTGAATCAAAACATTCAATCGGGTAAAACACGGGCGTTGCCCGGGTCATTCGGCTAGTTTTTATATATATAGATCAATTTACTACCGGCCAAATTTACATCTATATAAGTATATTTATATATGTATTTAGAGAGAGAAAGAGAGATTGAATCCACTTTTATTACATCGTTCATGAAATATTATAGTGGTAAATGAAAACTAAAATAAATAAAAAATAATAACAATAATTAAATATGAAAATAATAATAATAATAAGGATGAATATACATAGTTAAATATATACAGGCTTCATTGGTTTAAATCAAGGGCTACAAGACGCCCCAAATTCAGATAGGCCCTTGGTTATAAATGGGTCTTTGTCCCCAACATGTTCAATTGCGATGTTGAGGAAATCGCACAGAATAATCTTGTTTTCTGTCGAGAGTACCTCGGAGAGTACATCCCTCACATGGTGGTATAGGACTGCGTCCACTACTTCAAACCTACAAATATCCTCCTCATAGAGGGGGGGATAAGAATGAATCAGCGTTCAGTTGTTCAAAAATTCCCTCCACCCGCCCTATGAGTATCTCCTGAGATTCCTGAAGAGGCTGCATGGATAGGGTCATGGAGGTAGAAGACTGGTTGGATGGTGCAGTCTTATTATGGGTCTCTTTCTTGGGAGTCACTGTTGGCTTAATAATGGCCAGGGAGGGCTCTGGTCGTGGCAGCAACTGGCTGGTGCTCAGCGCCGGAACAGGAGGTTCAGGAGTTGAAGTCTCCTGGGGATGGACAGGAATGTTCGCCCCGGGCGAAGGCGCAACAGGGCTGGAGGGTGTTGAGAGGGTCTGTTTGATGGATGCAGACAAATCCGCAGCTGGTGTTGAGAGGGCGGAGTTTTTGGAGGGCATGGGCTTGGATGAGGGAGGCTTCGACACCGGGCCCTGCCGGGTGTCCTGATGGCGTCCTCCAATGATTCGCAAGGGGCAGGTGGCTCGCCGATGCCCTTGACAGTGGAATTTGCTACACCCAACGCCGTAGGTGATGTAGGCGAGTGTGGACTCTCCTTTAGAGATGATCACCAGCTTGTCAGGGAGCTGGTGGAGTTTGCGTCCTTCATTTAGAAGGACGAAGGCCTCCCTGTTGCCGGTGGTCCAGGTGTAACCGCCACTGGACAAAACTTCGTGGGTAAAGGAAACAACCCTGCAGTAGGGCCGCAGCGCCGCGATAACGTTATCGTCCTTTATGGCAAGTGGGAGGTTCCCCAATACAATTTATTTCTGGTTTTTGCTATATGGGAAGGCTTTCAGGAGGGTGGTTCCGATGGTGAGGCCCTCCTCAACCAGGCGCTCCGCCAAGTCGACGCTGGCCAGCCTGACCAATACCTGGCCGGACTTCGCCATCAGCTGGTACAGTGAAGACTTTCCCAGCAACTGTTCCAGCGCCATCATGTATTGGACTGGATGGAAGTCCGCGCTCCACTCGACGAGGCAGCACTGGTCGAACGTCGCAGCTGCCGACCCAGCCTTGGCGAGGTCTTGCTGCTGTATGCTGTTTTTAATAACCGCTACAGGAACTATTTTAGTCCTGGTTAGTTGTTGAGGGGCGCAGCCCTCGCAACTTTTGACGGTTGAATTGGAGATCCTTGATTTTTCCTTTTCGAGGATTTAGCCTTTTTCCAACCTTGAAAAGTCGATTCTTTTTCAGAAACTTCGACTTGATCAGGCCAGTTTACTTTTTTTTCAACTCAATAAAATCATGTAAATTTGACATTTCCATTGGGAATTCATTGTTTCCTGATAACCCGATAACCGAGTGTTCATTCTCCTCGAGAATCATACCATCTTCTGCCCCAGTGGCAGGGCTATCCTTCAATACCTGGAAGGGATTAAATATTGGAAGCACATGGCTCTCCATCATAAGAAAACGGGAGCTCGCGCGGCCGCACGGCCCAGAGAGAGAGAGAATTGACCATTATATTAATTTTATTGACACTTAGTCAACAATAAGAAGAAAAAATTCAACACAAAAGGTAAAAATAAAATTAAAAACATTAAAATAAAATTATTTACAACCGACTGATCCTTCACTGAAGGGACGTTCGTAATTCTTCAGCTTCACCAGCCGCCTTTAATTCGGCCAGCTTCTGGCTTAGATAGTGGTTGCTGTCCCCCAACACTTGCAATTGCACGGTAAAGGAATTCTGCTAGAATGATCTTCTCTTCGGGCGTTAGACTGGCGAGGATATCCTCCCTTTCTTGGCGGAGAAAAACTGCCCGTTCCAACATGAACATTTCATGACCCTGGGGGGCGCAGGACTGAACGGGCGGGCACCCAGTTTGTAAAAATATCTTTAACTTCCTCAGCCGTCTGAGGAGGCAGTTTAGCTCAGGTCTTGCTGAAATATTCCGGAATGCTGGTGGAGGGTGCAGTCTCGTTTTTTTTTCTTTTGAACTGTTGGTGTGGAGGACATCTGTGCCGGGGCAACCTCTGGAGCAGGGTGGTTGAATGCTGCAGGTGTAGATGCAGCTGCAGTGGTGGTGGGAGTAGGCGCAGGTGTCTTTACGCTGTTCCTTTGGTTGAAGCCGAAGAGGGCGCTTGTAGTGGCGTCGACCGGTTGGAGTTCGGTGACCGGAGTCCCCTGGGGAAGGACAGAATGGTTCACCGCAGGCGATGACGCAGCAGTGCTGGAAGTTATTAAGGCGGAGCTGCCGGGTATGACGGACCCGTAGGGAATTGGATTATATACTGGGCCCTGTTGAGTGTCCTGGTGACGTTCCCTGTTTGTCCCCAAGGAGCCGGTGACTCACCGATTACCTGACGAGATATATGCTGCTCCTGGAACAGCTGGCTCGCATTTTTCCATGGCGATGGCATATGCTGCATTTTCACGACGTGCGTGACGTAGGCAGGCGTTGTTTTTCCCTTGGATTTGATGTCCGCGCAGCACCATTTTACATAGCATCACTGCATCACTAGCAATACCGCTGTTGATATAACCTTGTTCGGCGTCTACTGTTGCCTGGTTTTTCTGTGTTCTCTTATGGCTGTACAGCTGGTCTTTTTTTCTGACGTCTGATCTCGCGATCTTGGCAGACAGGCTGGCTGGCTTCAAGAGTCTGATCCCTTACTTATAATTTGATTTACTGGGATGAAAGGCTCAATCTTTCCATCATTTTTCGCGGTCTCGACCAGATCTGCCTAATTTGAAATTTTAGCAACTTCTCAGAGGGGCTGATCCACATTTCCTCTAATTTCCTTACTGGTACAATCTATTCTTTCTACCTGCATCTTTACGTTTTCTTCATATTTCTTTAAAATGGTAAGTTTTTCTTTCTTGTGAGACATAGCATCATGCTCTTGGCTCTCCGCCAATACTCCCAAAGGGTTTATCCAGCTCGATATCATCAATCTCCATCTCGAAAAACGCGGAGCTAACACACCGCATAGCCGAACGGCCGAGAGAGAGAGAGAGAGGGAAATTAAGAAAAATAGTGCTGCAAAATGTTTTCAAATTCAGAGCTGTGAATTAAAAAGCTTCGAGATGTCCTAAATAGTTTGAACTGCCAAATTATTGAATCTGGCAAAGATTTCAAGGGTTCATTACTGATGATTCAGGCATTCGTATATTGGGGTGGGGGGGGGGGGGTGAATAGTGTTACTAGATTTCTATTTCTATAAAAATAATAAATAAAATACTTTCTGCTTTTTCAAAAACTTTAATAATATAAAAATTACCATACAATGATATTTTTGTTTTCATAAAAATAACCATTGCGTAAAAAAGTAATTATAAGTATAAAGTTCATTATTTTTCAGTACTAATCATAAAAACCATTGTCATTTAAAAAAAAAGGCCATTTAGACTCTCTCTCTTTTTTTCGATATAATTAAATACTAATACAATTTTTATCATTAATACTAAAAATTGAATAATCTTAAAGATATATTTATAGAGAGAGAACTATATTTTAATCTAATATTAAAATTATTGGAAATCCATTTTGTTCGATACTTTAAAACATATTTCACTTGTCGAAAAATTATAATCTCCTGAATCATATCATTCAAGATTCTTACAATTTAGGAAAATTTTTCCTGGCTGATTTTTTTTTCTCTCGAATGACATTTTATTATTCTTAAATATTAAAATATTTTTATAGGTAAAACTATATTAATTGGAATAAACTTGTAAACAAAATAAACTATTTCGTAGCATCTACTTTAATAACACTTGAACACGTGTGCAGATGCCTGATGAAACTCCAATGGAAGTCCCTGGGGAAAATCAAAATCCCAATACTGATACTCCCTTATTTCGTTTAGTCAACTTGAAAGACCTAAACTTTAGCTTGCTACCTGTGCGCTCCAACATAACAGGTCAAGTGGAAATAAAAAAAGTTGCCTTAATTTCAAAGGTATGTACTTTTTCATTTAAAAAAAAATTGTTAACAATATATAGCAAAGCTATTTTTCTGTACCTCTCTGAATAGTGAATTTTATTTTTGATCAAATCTTGAATTAATATATCCTTTCTCGCTTTCAGATATTCTAGAACGAGAATAAATATGTTCACGGGTCTCTGTCGGCTGTGACAATATTAAAGCTTTGACCGTGTTCAATCCTTTGATAGCACTTGTGTAGAGACTTAATATCACATGCTGGCATGTTAGTAGCATCTCAGTGGAGGTCGATATCAGGCGAAAGTGGATGATTGGCAGCGAAAAGGCTATAATAAAAAAAAAAAGTTTTTGAGATACAAGTTATTTTTTCCCATCACCCTCATCGCAATAAATTTTAATAATATATTTGTCTCTTACTTTTCTTCTGATTATTAAATTGCATGCAATTTTACATCTCAAATAAAAGATGGAAAAAAACTCTCAAATTTATTCTAAACTATTCTTGTTAAAAGTTTAACGTGATAACTAAATGAAATTATCTTCATATTCTGAAGTGGATTCAAAAGAGGCTCAAACACATACATGTTACTGGTGAGGAATTTATCAAATTGAGATCTGTAATTGTATTCATTAGAAATATTAATCACTGAGGACCCATATGGTGTTTATTGCAATCACTAGGATCATTAAACTTCATCTCAGTTATAGGCAGCCACTGATTGAGACCCATTCAACATGCTCTCAGAAGTGCTGAAATTGTATAAATTCTTTTCACAGCTTAGACATTTTGGCTTTAGAGTTTTCAGGCCTCCCAACTTTTCATTGAATTACAATTTTTAAAGTCTATTCTATGATTTTTTTATAGTGAACACACACATATATATACTTTTCACTAAAATAAATTAATTCTTCTTCTCTCTGCGTTCTCTAACTTGATTAAAGATGAGGAATATCAAAATTGATAAGCTTTCATATAGGTCCATATTGTTAATTGGAAAACGGAAAGCAGAAAACACTTTACATAAATCACCGAGATCTGAATAAATGATAATTACACTGGATGAGAAGTTTGTGTTTACCTGAAAGACCGTAGATTGCCAACTAGATGTGAGAATTTAGAGAGCTTTTGTTTTATCCTAGCGGGCTTTTGTTGCAAAAGAAAAAATCAGATATGAGAATTTATATTATTGTTATAATCTCACAAAATTCAGGTGTGTATATCAAACACAAATTTAAAATCCATGTTTCAACAAGGAATTTCATGAACTATGAAACCAGGCAAAGAGTATAAATAAATCAGGTTAAAGCAACCGGCCATATATAAAAATTAACCCTACCTCGAGGAACACACACATAAAGGCTTACAAATGAATTTTCTTATTTCTTTTGATAAGATTCCAACCAGGTCAGATGTCATGGCTTCAGTCGTTGTGATATATTCAGCTTATTAAAACAGAGACTTAGAAATAGCTGACCTACTACATTCATCGAGTGGCCTATAGTAAACCCGTCAAAAGTCTTAAAAATGAAACAGGTTTCACTACTCTCTAAAGCTTTATTGCATGAATTTATTTTTTTCGAGCTAGAGCTTAGACAGAGATTTCATAATGAACACAAAATGATCACCTCAAAATTTAAGAATTTCTCCATAAAACATCCAAATAGAATTGGAACAATATTTGTATTTTAATATGCCTTTAAATGTGCCTTTTCAGAGGGAATTGAATTTTTCATACATTATCAACAAAGAATATTGATAATATTTTTTCTAAAAGACTAGAATTTCTATAATTAAAGTGGGCTTCTTTTTAGAATCTTTATTGTATGGTCTTATATTCCTTTATAAAATCAAAACGCCTTTTTTATATTATCTTTTTGATTTCCAAGTATATATACTTGACAATATAAAAAAAATTATAATCTATAAAAAAAGGTAACAATATTTCCGTTAGAATTGACGCAAAAACTATGCGGACATTTTTACCGTCTCTACAAACTATCAGAATCGGGTCAGTAACAAAGCCACAACACCATATTAGGAAATTTCCAAATGCCGACCTAAAGACTATGGTTTCGTGATAATGGCCCTCGTCAGTCCTGGAATGGCTTTGATTTCAAGAGATCCACGAGGGATTGACGAAAGAGGGATTGGCGAAATCTTCAGATTTGCAAAAGAGGTGTTTAGCTGGCAGTGCGACTAGCAAACTCTATAGCCAGAATATTAATGGGAATATTTTGCTGTGAGGATAGTCTTCTATAAAAACAAAGGTAACATCTCCTGTCAAAATAGAGGTTGAAGTTATTCACCATCTTTTGCAAACTGGCAGAATCGGGTCAGTGAAACGACTTCAACACTAGCTTTGGCAAATACCGAACACCCACCTGGAGATCACAGTTTCGAGATAATGATCGCTTCAGCCCAGGGCGGGCTTAGATTTCACGATATTCGAGAGGGATTCATGAAATTTTCACACCCTTATCACTGACCCAATTCTGATAGTTTTCAGAGACGGTCAATAGGTGGCGAAATTTTTGTGTATATTTTGACTGGAGAGACACCTTATAGTTTTCTAGATTAATATCCTCCTGGAAAATTTTGCATAATTATTTTGGCCATAAATTTGACCTAACCGCACTGCCAGCTGAACATCTCTTTGGCAAATTCTAAAGATTTCAGGAATCCCTCGAGAATCTTGTGAATTCGAAGCCCACCTCTTGGACTGACGACGGCCATTAATCCGAAGTCTCGAGGTAGGCGTTTGGAATTTTCCAAAGCTGGTGTTGCGGATTTGTTACTGAACCTATTCTGATAGTTTGAAGAGACGGTCAATAGGTGACATATAGTTTTGCGTCTATTTTGATAGGATATTTGACCTTGCTACCTTGTGTTAGACAATATCAAATAATGAAACTAAAACATAGTTGAAAACCCTAACTATAAATTGTACAGATTTTGAAAATGTCTTTTTTTTTGTAAAAGTGGTGAACTCTTCTAGCAGTTACACAAGCGTGTTATTTCTTCCATTCACTATTGCCTATTAGATTGTTTTTACTTATATATATATATATATATATATATTAATATTAAAAATGGCATATCCTGACCAGGAGCACATGTGCTTTACAGAAGGCAGAGCGCCATCTGGTGGAACAGAAATCAACTAAACATTGATTTAAATCAATGTTTAGTTGATTTCTGTTCCACCAGATGACGCTCTGCCTTCTGTAAAGCACATGTGCTCCTGGTCAGGATATGCCATTTTTAATATTGATTTCTACACCTGATCTTTTTATCTTTTATTTTTTTATTTCGATTTTTAATATATATATATATATGTCATAAAAAAGACGTATATTCTAGTTACGTTACCAATTCATGCAGTCGTGGATGGTAAAAATGAATGATAACTTTTGTCCCAAAAATATTTATTATTTTGATTATTTTTTAAAGCAAACAGTTTTTGCATACATACAACTAACAATGTTATTATCTATTTACAATAATAAATAAAAATTAGACTCTATTCCTTTTGTTAAGGATTCCTTTTCATTTTAAAATTTAACTCTGTGATTATAGAATTTTAATTATTCTATGAAAAATTTTATTATGTCATATATATGAGATAAAGGTTGATAATATTTTGTGTTTAAGTTAGATGATTAAATAGTTGTTTATATGTATTATATTTATATCTTATTAAGGAGAGAAAAAATGTAATAAAAGTAATTATATGTTAGAATAACATAGATAAAATAGATAGGATTATGTAAATTATGCCTTATATAATACTGGTTAACTGACTGGTGCTTTTATTTATATGTTTGTGGTAAGAGTAGAAAAATTTAGTATAATATCATATCGCTTTTAAAACATTTATTAGAAAAAGAAGGAGTACGTATTCTCTGAATACCTTCTTTTAAATCAAATATATACACACACTATATATATATATATATATATATAATACAATATTTATCATTTATAATTATTTTAGATTTATTTTGCATATATATATATATATATTCTAACAAGGTATTAAATTATGTTCAGGCTACAGCAGGAAGAATAATGAAAGCCACCGGAGCTGGTGGATCTCTTCGGGCCGAATCACCCTTTTTCCATCTTGTCCGCCTTAATCCGGCACAGCTGATGCAAAACAGGCCCGGCACTTCTGCGGACATTACTCCAGTCACCTTGGCGGGCATTACTGCTGGAACGTCTTCTGGTAACGCTATGGACACCTCTGCAGTCATTACTCCAGGCCCTTCTGCGATCATTACTCAAGGCACTCCTGCGGTCATTCCTACTGGCACTTTTGCGGGCATTACCCCAGGCACCTTTGCGGGCATTACTGCAGACAATTCTGCGGGCAACGCTATGGACACTTCTGCGGCCATTACTCCAGGCACTCCTGAAGTCATTACTCCAGGCACTCCTGAGTTCATTACTCCAGGTAATTTTGCGAGTATTACTCCAGGAACCTTTGCGGGCACTTCTGCTGGAAACACTACAGAGACTCCTGCGGTCATTAATCAAGGCACTTTTGCGGGCATTACTGCAGGAACCTCTGCTGTCTTTACTCAAGGCACTTCTGCTGTCTTCACTCCAGGAACCTTTGCGGGCATTACTGCAGGCAATCCTGCTGTTATTACTCCAGTAACCTTTGCGGGTATTACTGCAGGTACATTCGCTGGAACTTCTGCTAGCACTTCTGCGGTCATTACTCCAGGTACTTCTGCGGTCATTAATCCAGTCACTTTTGCGGGAATTACTGCAGGAACCTTTCCTGGGACTTCTGCGGTCATTACTCCTGGTACTTCTGCTGTCTTTGCACCAGGCGCATTTGCGGGTATTACTGCAGGCACTCCTGCGGTCATTACTCCAGGGACTCCTGCGGTAATTACTCCAGGAACATTTGCGGGCCTTACTGCAGGCACCTCTGCTGTCATTAATCCTGGTACTTTTGCGGGCATCACTTCAGGTACTTCTGCTGTCATTTCTTCAGGCACTTTTGCGGACATTACTGCAGAAACTTCTGCTAGCACTTCTGCAGTCATTACTCCTGGCACTTCTGCGGTCATTACTCCAGGCTCTTTTACAGGCATTACTGCAGACAGCTTTTCTAGCATGACTGCAGATACGTTTTCTGGTGTTACTGCAGAAACTTCTTCGGGAATTAATGCTGGCACCTTTTCTGAAATTCCTGCAGACTCCTTTTCTGGCATTGATGCAGGCACTTCGGGCATTACTGCGGACAGCTTTTCTGGCATTTCTCCAAGCACTTCTCCGGGCATTACTCAAGACACCTTTTCTGACATTACTCTAGACACTTTTTCTGGAATTAATGGAGGCCCTTCTTCGGGGATTACTGTTGGACTTTCTGAAGATGCCTCTGGAGGCATCACTGTAGGACTTGCTGCAAGTCCATCTGCAGGCATTACTGCAGGTACTTCTGCGGGCACTTCAACAAGCCTTGCACAAAGGAGAAATGATGAAGTCAAACAGGTAAGTTTATATTTAGGCTACTTACTAAAGTAATTTTGAAAATGTGGGTCATTTGAACATATATATGTTATATAAAAATATTATTCTATTTAAAAAAAATTATATTTCATAGATCCAAATACTCTGTTAATTCGACCGCCAGAGGTCATGCTTCCCCCTATAAAAACTCGTTGTTGTTCGTCCCCGATAGCTGGCTCAACCTTTTGTACATTATGTAAATAAGTATTTCATTTTTTATTCTTACGCCTTAAGCCAGGCAGTACTTTTATCAAACCATGTTTTTTAAATATATATTCCTTTATTTCAATAAAAGAAATCTCTATAATCAAAACTATTTTTAGACTTTATATTTTCAAGATTATTATTGCCACGACTGCAGAACAATATCATAATGATACTCATGGATACCAAAATCAAGCAACAAATAATAATAATTCGATATATTAACCTAATTCCAAAATACAACAGAAATATATTTTTATATAATATATATATTATATAAAAAGATAAGATTTTTTTGCTGTTTTTTATTGTTATTTATATAGAATTATTAGCTGTTGCTTGATTTTGGTATGCAGCCGTCGAAAAGATTATAATAAAATGCAGATTGAATTCACAATTTGCTTTAGTTGTGCTAATAAAGAATACATAATTTGAGAAAAGTACTACTTGTTTTAAGGCGAATAGAATAAAGAAAACAAAAGATTATTTACATAATTACAAAAGGTTTGAGCCGGCCATCGGGAAAAAACAACAATGAGTTTTTATAGGGGAAGCGTGACCTCTGGCGATCGGTTTAACAGAGTATTTGAATTTATGAAATATAATTTTAAATAAAATAATATTTTAATATAACATATATGTAATGGAGAAATACATTGATTCAAAGCTTTGTTGTTTATTTTTAAAAACAAATGAATTAATGGGGACGAAAAGTCAACTAATGAACTAGAGGCTTGAATCACAATTAGATATAATGGTTTGGAACTTATAAATGGGCTGCATAAGTTTGCCTCGACTAATTAAAATATATTGCGTCTCTTAAACATAGGTTATTTTCATTTCAAAGCAGCAGCTAAAAATGTGCAGAACACGATAAAATTAACACGCTAAGACCTTCAACACACATTGAACTCATAGCTCTTTAAGCAGTCTTATCATATTCTTTTAAGAATTCCTTTGGTTTATTGTAAGGTTACACAAGGGATTCATTTTTTATATATGCGCTGAAGTCTTATCTGAACGTATATCCTTGTCTTGATCAGGGTCACGACCTGCTTCTTAAAAAGTTGACTCAGCAAGATGCAAAACAGGAATGGAGATTTGATATCTGTTCCCGCTAAAGTTTTTCATTTTTTAATACAGAAAATTAAACTATAATGTGGAAATGTAAGAATGAATAATTAGCTGTAATGTGAGAATATTTTATTAAGGCTAAAATATTAATTTCAAATTGTGAAACAATAGAACACACAACAAAAGTAAAATATAAATATACATTAGCGGCGGTTTAAAACATTATCAAAAAATTAAGAAATTTTGAAAATTACAATAATATAATTTTCACACATTCCACATTTATATGAAGTTATACAACTTGATATAGATCTCACTATTTTTCCTTACAAATACTAATTTTACTTTTTACGCCAATCTTCATATAGGTCCTTTCTTTTGGATATTGGCGTATAATCTCTCGAATATTATTGGATTCTTTAAAAATAAATTGTCTTATTTCATTTTGATCAAAACAAGCCTTTTTAAACGGTTAATGCTTTGGGCGATACATTGCAACGCCTATTCGTTGTTTTACCGGAAGACAGCATTCTCTGCCTCTAAGCCAAATACCTCCTTTTCCTCCTTGCCGCTTCACTTAATGTCGCTCTATTGAACATTTAAAAGAGATACAAGAATAGATTAGGTTGTAAAACACAGAATACAGCAAATATATGCACATAGTATATATATATATATTAAGAAAAAGGCATCTACTTATCGTGCAACTGAAAGTTGCTGATGGCTTGCGCCATCTATCGGAATAAATATCAACTATTCTCGTTGATTTTTTAATTATTCCAAAATTGGCCAAATACCCATTCTTGATTAATCAAGAAAAGCTAACCACGGACGCGTTTCGGGCTGTTGGCCCTCATCAGCGTGGTGCAAGCTGTACCTAAACGACCAAAATATTGGTCATTAAGGCATCCTGAAAAATCATGGAACGGGTAGTTAAGGCCAGAATTGCGTGAGAACGCTACAAAATGTGAAAAAATAGTACAAATGTAATATTGTACTGGGATAAGGTGCATACATTAAGAAAAAGGCATCTACTTATCGTGCAACTGAAAGTTGCTGATGGCTTGCGCCTATGTATGCACCTTATCCCAGTACAATATTAAATTTGTACTATTTTTTCACATTTTGTAGCGTTCTCACGCAATTCTGGCCTTAACTACCCGTTCCATGATTTTTCAGGATGCCTTAATGACCAATATTTTGGTCGTTTAGGTACAGCTTACACCACGCTGATGAGGGCCAACAGCCCGAAAGGCGTCCGTGGTTAGCTTTTCTTGATTAATCAAGGATGGGTATTTGGCCAATTTTGGAATAATTAAAAAATCAACGAGAATAGTTGATATTTATTCCGATAGATGGCGCAAGCCATCAGCAACTTTCAGTTGCACGATAAGTAGATGCCTTTTTCTTAATGTATGCACCTTATCCCAGTACAATATTACATTTGTACTATTTTTTCATATATATATATAGTAGAAACAATATAAGGGGGGCCTTGAAGCCGTCCATGTACTGATGAGGGCGATAATAGCCCGAAAACAGGTTATGCAGGTTAGTTTTGTCTGCATTTTCCAAAGTGGAAGTGCAGTGGAATATTTACCTTCATAAATAAAATATATAATAATATATATCTATATAATATTTAAATTCTCCTTTTTAAAAATATCTAATTACAATAATGCGAATATAAATCTTAGTTATGCATGGCTAAAATAGAAATTTTCCTAAGCATATATTGGATGTAACATATGTAGCTCTGAATATTAATAAGTTGTGTGTGAATACAGTGTTTCAGATATTAATTTTACTTATATATTTTATTGAAAAAAATAATTATTTTTTATTTGTTTCAGGCTATTAACAGGAATAGTATCGAGGTATTCGTGAAATTCCTTATTCAGAGGTGCGAAATGTCGTATGAAATTCTGGAAAGAATAAGCTTAGAAGAGCTCCAATTTTGGTGTGATCAAGTCAATCTGACTGCTTTCGAATTCACATTCTTGAAGCTTCATCGAAGGAAGATGCGTCATGATAGATTCGACCAATCAATTCAGAAACTCAATCCCCTTATAATGAAATACTCTGACTGTTTAAAATTGGAGATTTTGGGGGCGATCAAAAGTGCTAATGAGGTTCTAGATGAGAATCTCAAAAGCATCGATGAACTCAAAAATGAGAGCGAAAAATTGTTGAAAAGAGAACTTGGTGCTATGGAACATCTTGTATGTATTCAAAGAGTTGCTCTTTTTACCAGGGCTAATAATATTGTTCTGCCCAATGAACTCTTTTTGTCGAAAGATGCTGCAATTAACTCAAAATTATCTGAGTTTTTGGAAGGACTGAATAACATTGAAGCTGAGAAAATAGAAAAATTCAAGTATTTGAATTTGGACTATATCACAAACTGAAAAAAAAAAACTGAGTATTTGCTCTCTTTTAAAATGTTACTCGTTTTAGATTTTAATGGTAAAATTTTCTGATGACCATACAATCTTTTAACATATATATATATATATCGAGATGATCTGTGAAGTGTATTTTCTTAAATGTATTATACATATTGATATTACAAAGATACATCAATTGATATTTGTATATGATTTTAGTGATGAAAAATCATGTACATACTTTTATAAAATATATTTACATTTATAAAAAAAAATCAATTTTGTTTCGAACCTACAATATTTATTTGTTATATATATATTTTTGTTTTTTTTTAAGCACCAAAAATGCTTCATCGTCCTAGTCATTTTTAAAAATTATTATTTTATATATTTAAACACACATTATATTTTTAGTAAGTACTTATTTTTAATATTTTAGCCATCAAGAAATGCTGTATTTCTCTGAAATTTGTGTCTATTATCTTTATAAACGATAAAACTATTATTATTGTATGTCATATGTGAAACTTAAAGAGTGTATACATAATATGATATTGTTGCGAGGGATTTTTTAGTTGGAAGAGCTATGTTATCCGAATGATAAAGGAAAAAATCCAATTCTCTAGCACTCGATGATGATACAAGAATAGATTAATTTCATTATTTTGTTTTATATTCCCCCTATCGCGATTTATATTGGTTATATTCTAGCTAATATATGTTTTGTAAAATTACCGATAAAAATATGTTTTTTTTTTTAAATATATAAAATAGTTCTAACAATGATATTCCACGTGGAATGAAGTTTGTAAATTTTTTTTTTCAATTAATAAAGTGAGATAAAAGTAGCGAATATATCTTAAATTTTGTCCTTTTTTTCATAGAGATTAAGACGTGTAATTTTTCTTCACTGTCCTTATAAACAATTAACTCAAATTCTTTACATTTTCTACTAAAAATTAAATAGCGAAATTAATAAGAGTAATTAATTCACCATTCTTGGAATGTCAAGAAAGAAGAAATATTTCGAATGATAACACAAAAACATTTAATAATAAAGAAAGAATTTATAAGTAGTAAAAATGATGAAACATTAGACTTTATTGATTTAACAATTGGATCCATTATATGTAATGATCTTAACCAATATATAAATAAGGAAATCTGAAATACTGATTTTTTTATAACAACAAAAAATTTGCTATTACTACTTCTGCTGCCGAGTGCTAGAGAATCCGATTCTACCATGCCATAATTTCTATACAAATATATTTATATAAACCATGAATTTGAAGACTCTTTTGTTAATTTTTAAAATATTTTTATAATTGTTTTGATATTTTGTTTAAAATTTTATATAATAAATTTTATATATATAAAAAATATAGGAAATATTTTAAATTCTAAATATTTTACACTTTGATTAGAGCAAAATTTGGAACCAAGGAGAAGAATATGAATTAATTAGGTACGTGTCAATTTATTTTGTTGCTCACGATTAGAATGGACGAATATTTTGCTCATTTTTAAAATAGGATATCAATATTGTGATTAGTTGGATTAAAAGTCAAGGTGCGGACAGAATCGTTTAAGATAATTGAAATTGTTTTTGAAATGTGACGTTCACTTTCAAATATTTCTTGTTGTGTTGTGTAGTGTGTACTTAAAATGTTTATATCGAAATTATAAACTATTTTTCTTATAGGCGTTTGTTTTTTTAAATGAACAAAATGCCATACTGCCCTTACTGCAATGATGAAATATTGGGATGGCCTGGGTTATCATTGGTAAACCCAGTGGTTCGCAAGTTGGTGAAACCGCTAGGAGGGGTTCACTACTGATGAGCCAGGCCCATCCAATATTTTATCGTTTCAGTAAGGGCAGTAAGGAATTGTTTATTCAAAAAAGACATACGTGATCTTAAATAGTTTATAATTTTGAATACAGAAATGGCGCGATTAAATAATTTAATTAAAATGTATATAGGTTAACGCATTTTGAATAAATGCCAGTGAATTGTCACGAGCTTAACAAACACGAGGTCCGTAGTTTTGACCAATTTTTCTCTTTTGAAAATATAAAAAATACAATCTGCATTTTCAAATTATTATTGGTACTAGAGAACGTAAAATTTGCAATTCTGATATATTCCGAATTATTCGCAAATTTATTTTGTTTTTTTAGACATTACACATTAAGATACTTGCAAAAATATTTCAATATTATCTTAAATTCGTATTAAAAATTCTATCCTTTTATTTACCACAAACAAAAAAGTTGTTATAAAATTTTTTATTTAGAATTAATTTATGCTGAGTTCTCTATATTCTAGTCAACTGGATTTCATGAGTGAAAACTTATGTTATCTACAGCTATCCAAGCTGCAAAAAATATATATATAATCATCTTTCATCACTATTAAAATCATATATCTATATCATGTAAATGGCGGGGTTCGAAAAATAATGAGAGAGATGCGTGCCAAAATTATTTTAAGATGAAAAAATAAATATTTTATTTGATAAAAATGTTTATCAAATATTGCCTAGAAATGCCAAAATATGCCTAGAAAATATTTCCAATTAAAAAAATGCAAATTATTGAAACTTTTGGATCATCTCTTCGCAAATCGCTCACGATTGGATTATTGATTTTTAACAAAACCAGTTTAAAGCGAATATTCGGGGAAAACCAATTTGTTTATCGTGTCTGAGCTATTGTTTTCATCAGTAAAGGGGCTGTATCAATTTTATGTGAGATCCGAGGAGGGGATATAGCGGCCGAATCATCCGTTGTGTTATTGATCTGGTGAAGTGGCAGTGCCTGTTTAAGATTGAACCGGTATATAGAGGATGGGAATTATGTGCAAAAGCACAATGATTTCTTTTCCTCATAAGGGATTTGTGCACTTTTCACCATCACTTTTCCAGATTAAACATCATTCTTTCTCTTGTGGGATTATTTTAAATATCTTCCCACAAATCCTCATGAAATCGAAGCCGCTTCTGTACCGATTAATGACATAATCCAATAGTAAACAAATTGGTGTTTCCGAATTACCTAAAGCTGGTGTTCGGACAAATTCAATGATAAAATGATCCATTAACGCTATTATTTGCGTTCTTTAATTGGGAGGTGTTTTCTTTGCAGAAAAACAATCATTCTTTGAAATGATATTTTCTCAATTATTGATGGGTCAATCTGGAAAATGCTGAGCATAATAAATAATACCTAATTAAATTACACCGCCAAATATTTTCCCATCTCTTATTTTAAGTACTTAAGCCATGTAGCTATTTAAGAGAAACAGCTTTATAAAATATTCAAGTCGGGGTTTAAAGATGACACATTTAAACTAGTTTTTTTTTTTACGCCTGATATCCATTTCCAAGAGTAATGATTATAAACATTTCAAATTAGGGACAGAATTAAGAATTAGTTAAACTATGTTAACGTTTATAAGTTGCAGATATCAAGCTTTCTTCTTACTCTGGGTTAAATATTGGATATATATTCGTTAATAGCGTGATTTTACCTCTATTTCTCCACATTAAAACTTTCTTATTCTCAACCATTTAATCAAATATAAATAATTCATATCTTCAAATGTTAAAAAAAATTGTTGTAAATATTTAGTTTGAATATAAATATATCTAACTATATAAAATGCTCGTTTAAATTTTACGGATAATATATATGGATATGATATAAATATTTTATTGAAATATATTTTATCGTATCAATGTTCGTTGTTCAAAGTATATCTATGTGTGTGTTGTGTGTGTTTGCAGTGTGAGTATATCTTCAAATATATTGGTGTTTTTAAATATATGTAGATATTTGGATAAAACCCTTGTCTTACGATTGCTGGACATGAAGCCTAGAAGGCATTTAATGTATTTTCAAGTCATTTTCTCCCATGAAAGGTCGCATCTACTGTATGGTGAATTACCATGGCAGGACCTGAAAATTCCCTAATGCTGAGGCGGGAATCATAGTCACAAGAGCTGGTAAAGATTATTGCTGCGTTTGTTATTTGATGTAGAGATAACCTGAGAAAAGGTCAGTATAGTTGTGTGTTGAGTTATCATGTTTAGATCTGATAATATCACTGATGCTGTTGTAAATTACCGTGATAGAACCTTATATATCACTACACTTGGGTGATGAATTATCATGAGTAGACCGAAGAAAAATGGCTACATTTGTGTTTTGAATTATCGTGATTGGACCTAGGAAATGTCATTACATTGGTGTGATGAATTATCGTGATTGGACCTAGGAAATGTCACTACATTGGTGTGATGAATTATCGTGATTGGACCTAGGAAATGTCACTACATTGGTGTGATGAATTATCATGATTGGACCTAGGAAATGTCACTACATTGGTGTGATGAATTATCGTGATTGGACCTAGGAAATGTCACTACATTGGTGTGATGAATTATCGTGATTGGGCCTAGGAAATGTCACTACATTGGTGTGATGAATTATCGTGATTGGACCTAGGAAATGTCACTACATTGGTGTGATGAATTATCGTGATTGGGCCTAGGAAATGTCACTACATTGGTGTGATGAATTATCGTGATTGGACTTAGGAAATGTCGTTACATTGGTTTGAGAAATTATTATGAAGGAACCTGAAAATATTCCAGGACTACAGATGTGAATAACCTTAGTTAGACCTCTTAGAAAGTCACTGCTACCATGGTAGCGTGCGGTGATAGGGCCAAAAAAGGTCACTGTTGGTGTTTTGAAATGTCGATTTTTGCCTCTTGTAATCAACCCTTTCGTAGTCAAAAAATGTTTTTAGCCTTTTTTCAAAATAAACTTTTCATCCAACAAAGAGAAGTGCTCATTTATCTCTCTATTATATTATGTTAGATATCTAAATATTTTATATTTAGACACTCTATAACACGTCTATTTTTATATATCACGTATACATTCTTTATTATTTTTAATAATTTATGAATATAAATTTTAAAAGGTTTTATCATTTTTAAATAGATTTTTTTCAAATATCTTTCATAAAAATATCTATTTTTGGTGAATATATAACTTCGTAAAATTTTAAACTACTAGTTTTAGGGTGGGAATATATATTTTTAGAAATTTGGGCCAAATTTCGTACAAGGTTTTTTAAGACAACTAGCAGTAAAAATGTTATATAACTCAGCAAAAATAGTTAATATTCATACACCTTTTTATATAATATTGAAACGCTTTTTCCATATTTATAAAAATGCGAGTTTCATAATAAGTGCAATTCAAAAAATTATTAAAAATAGAATGGAATAGGATTTATAGTCCTCTACTATGATACAGTTCTGATCAGGCTGTTTCTTGTGTTATGACCATTAACATCATTTATTTACTTGATTGTATTATTTCAAACTCAGAATATATACGTTTTCATTTCGCTTTATGCTTTGGCGTCCGTCTTCTCCGAAATAGGACGGTATCAATTTCGTTACCAACATTATCCATTTCAGAATGTTGATACATTCACTAGAAGCTTCAAGCAATTTTGGTAAAGTCATGATATTTGTCTCTATGTTGTCCCTGTGGATGCCTCTTAAATGGTATATAGGACCCGAGAGAGTGATTCTAGTCAAAAACATAAAAATTTCTTTTAACCACCTGTATAAATATCTTGGTTCATGCTTTCATCACCGTTATGAAGAGAATATTCCCCACTAAATTTGGAATTTTAAATAAATATTTATTTCTCTCTCTCAATATTTTCATTTGGGAATTTTATTGTGGCGCGAGATTTTTCGGCATCTAAAACAACCGTAACTCGAAATTCTCGTCGATTCAAAATTAGAACTATAAATATTGTAATGGATAAATTTTAATAATATAATTTATAAAATTTCAATATTACTATTGTTATGAAATTAAGAAAAATGGGCGCTTTAAAACAAGCCTTCACTCACTGGATTTTTAAGATATTTAAAAGGATATAGAAAAAAAATGCATCTACTTGTGGGAAAAATATAAAAGAAATTTACAATATAATTATCGATCTTTTGTTGTTAAGTTTTTGATTCTATATATATATATATATATAAAAACGCCAAAATTTTCAAAAATGTAACTTTTGTGAAATAAAACAACTTTTAAATTTTTATTTATAAATAAATAATAATTTAAATGACAGCGGATTGCAGAAAAAGTACAACAGTCCGCTCGATCCACGGCCGCCACGAATTCGATCTCTTGATTAACCTCGATACAAATCTCTCTAATAAAAGAGAAAATTATTATATATTTTGATTTATAATGTACAAATTAAACTTTCAATCTTTCTGTCGGTACGTATGACATTTTCCATTCAGATTACGGTTCTAATTGGTCGATGAAGAAAAAAGAAATAGTGCGCCCTATTTTAAGAGTCGGCTGGTGGAATTTCCTGCAGGATTTTTCAGATGTTGGCTTATACGTTTCTTAAATATATGCTCAGAATCACCTTTGCTGCGCAATATCGACTTTTTGATTTTTATAAGGCTGTCTAGGGTATTTTTTTCATAAAAAATAGGATGATAAATATTCTCATCGTCTTTACAAATGGCCGCTCACATGTTGAAGTCATGAAGCGGTCGCCAAATTTCTAGATGATCCTCTCTGTGTGCCAATGTGTCGATGCCAAAATGGCCTATTACCGTAGACTTCTTCACTTCGATTTCTAGAAACCTCTTGCCTCACGTTCCTGCTATTTCTTACTCGTTACCCTTCGCTCTATTTAAATAACAAATGGCACCGCGCTGTAACTTAATGCTTTCTAAAAAAGAGAGTACTATTTGAAACCTCATTTACCCATTAGGACAAACTCGCCAAATCTAAGTACGCTTTTTCCCCATTATATTTAATTGAGTATTATTTATTAGTAACCTATACTTAAGTTTATATATATATATATATATATATATATATATTATTTTAAAAAGTTAAATTTTTATAATTTAGTAAAAAATAATAATGGTTATATTTAATATAATGCCCGCGCTCGCTTTAAATGACTAAACATTGGAAGGTTGTTCTTGGCGAGAAAATATATTTAAAAAAAGGTGTGCAGGGATTTCACATTTTACTACGTTTTCGAGAGAAAAATGAAACATTTCTTTTAAAAGAGGAGATACTTAGAAAATAAAAAGACAATTGTAAATAGGAATTATAATAAAACTCTCCATAAAATATGCAAATTTTAACGTACACATATTTAATATACAAATAATCTTATATATTTCCTTTTAAAAGTTTTGAAACGCCCATAATCTCGTACAGCCTCTGAAGCATTGCTGTTTAAGAAACCACACACGAGCACCATGTCCGCATATCCATTGTTTGAATATGTTGGCATATTTTCGACAAGCGGCCTCGTTTGAGAATTTTTAAAAGGAAAAATAATGATCTGAGAACATTGAACATGCATGTTAATTTTCATATTTTATTGAGGGCTTTATTAAAATTCAAATTCGAAATTGTCATTTTTATACTCTAAGCACACACACATACACAT
>CP092886.1:35788759-35811382 GCA_030710605.1 Cordylochernes scorpioides | reverse complement strand
AACCTCATCTTTTAAAACACTTTTTTTTTTTCAAAAACGAAGAAAAAGTATGCAAATCCCTGCAGAAACTTTCTACCTTTTTTTGCCCTGAACACATTCCCTATTTTTTTTTCATTTAAATCTGGATACCCAATATAAAAGAGAATTATTTAATTACTTTCACACTATATATGAATTTATTTTCCCAACGTTTGGCGGCTCACTATCGCCCTTAGCAAGAGTTTTCTGCCATTTGCTCAAAGTGATTGGTTATTAAAATATATGAAGAAGGTGCTATGCTCTGGGAAAAATTGCAGAAAAAAACTATTGATAAGGTATATGTATACTCACACCGTCCCCTGAGATTTCTAGACCCTCTCTAGATTAGCTCCTATTCCAATTCAGACAATCCTGGTAGTTACAATGTTAAGCGATATATAAACTGTAGACTGACCGTCCAGTAGAAGTAGAGACTTAGGGAGAGAACAATGGGTTAAGATATTTCAAAGATAACTATTAAAAAGTTGCAGTTTTACTATTGCTAAAGACGAAAGTGAGTCGCCGACGTTGGAAATAATTTTATTGATAATTTATCAAAGTGAATGATATCGATTTTCCTAAATTAAAATATCTTTTATCAGAGAAATATTTAATTTACAAAAGGATATAGTGATATATAGAAGTATTTCTCTCTCCATGAAAAAAAAAATGGTTAAAATATAAAATACATATACTATTTTTTTTGACAATATTTCATATTGATTAAAAATCTGAATTTAAAAAAATATATAAACTAATGCTTATATATATCGTGTATAATATATAATATAATGTAAAATGAAATTTATAAATATAAGAAAAAATATGTTTCAATTTATATATTATTTTGAAAGTATAAAAACGGTTTTATAAAAGTGTAGAACACATAAAAAGATGGCGAATGTGTGATTTTTCTAGTCCTATTTGGTGGGGCTGGTGCTGATAGAGCAGTTGGACATCAGGCTGGTTGGAGGAAACAGAGGTTCGATACGGGTTTGGGTAGTAGGGATAACAATCTATTAGATTGATTAGGCGGTCAGGAAAATCACTAGTTATAGAATTTCTTAACAACATCGTTGAAAATAGAATCCATAGGTTTATTTTCTAAATATTAGGAAACCTTTATATACTTTTGTATATAAAATTATTTTTACTGTCAAAACAGAGTTACAAAATATTTTTAAAGATGAGAAAAAGAATTTCTATATTTGATAATAAATGAACGTTACTCAGATCTAGATTTAAAGGATACAACGTAGGACAATTCGATTATAAAAATAAATGTCAATCTATCTTTCAATGATTTTATAATTAATATTAATTAGGTTTTTCATTTGAAATTTTATCATATCAAAATTTCCAAAATTATTTAGGGTATCGTTGAAAACTAGTCATTTTTATACGTATGTTTCATTTTAAATTTCTCAACTTCTTCATTATTGCCAAATTTAGACTTCTTTACAAAATGTAATGCTTTTCTTTTTATCATGAGTTATTCAAGTATCATATTTACCTTTTTATTCATCAAAAAGATTTCAGTTATCTATTTCCCAATTATTTCATTGGACATTTAGTTTAGTTATAACCATCAATTTAAATATATATTAGAAAATATTTTTGTTATTTAAAAGAAAATTTATATCTCTGCGATTTAACAATTATATATTATAAGTTGACATATATTATTAATAGTTTTTTTTATATCTTTGAAAAGAAATAGATTATAAACCAAGAAAGCACCTTTCCTTTCAAAATAATGCAAAAATCATGCGCCATTTGTTGAACGTCTCTGCAAACAAGTAAACTTGGGTCAGTGACATTCACTTTGTCAAAATTGGAAAGTTTACTTGACGAGAGAGTAACCATGGAACACCTCTTTGATTAATTCAGAATATTCCATAGTCCTCTTGTTGATCTTATGGGATCCAAGGCGCCCTGGGCTAACGGTGGCCATATACCATTACTTTAGGTGGGCCTTGGTAACTAGCCAAAACTGACTTGAAGCCTAAGTCTGTTATATTGAAGTGACCGTTTACAGGTGGATCATAGCTTTTGCGTTTATTTTAAGACGAGAGAAAGGTGTTCTTTCAAATAATATTTTTATTTCCAAAATAAATTTTACTTGTATTTTATTTTATTTTTGTAGTAAGTAAAATTACTTGAAAATTTTCGCTTATGTTTTTTTCTATTTAAACAATAGATACAAGAAAATTCTCAATATTTATATATATCTGAAAATTTTAAATATGTTTCCAGAATTTATTATGTATTCCGTGCGTTCATTTTCCTCGAATGTATTTTAACATTTCGAGTTTTTTAGTAATAGAAAATTTTATAATATTCGAATAGAATTTTTATTTTTGTGAACATCATTTGTTGGTTGGAAGGTTGTTTGAAGAAAGATACAGCTACATCAACCAATTTTTATATTTTCTTCTCGACATTTCAATGACAACCTGTCACTCTCCTCGAAGGAATGCTTATTTCTGAATTCTATCTTCCATTTGTATATGTATACGGTTTTCTAAACTACATGTAAAGCGTTACGTATTTGTATATATCGAAAAACTAAATACAAATACTTGACGCTGTATTTTAGAAAATCATATTCATATATAAGTAGAAGCTAGAATTCAGAAATAATCAATTCCCTGAGGACAGGAAGTTACTGAAATGTCAGGAAGAAAATAAAATTAGTTGATGTAGCTGTTTCTTTTTCCAAACATTATTTTTATTCGTTTTTTTTTTAATGGAACCTCCTCTATGGTGTTTTATGATAATATTTTTATAATTATTTTAGTGAAATATTGAAAAATCCGTGATATCTTTTTATATTAGCCAAAAACCTTTATATATGTGTGAGGTTTTGTTAGAAAATATTTAGGATAAATTCTTGCATTTAACCCATAATTCTTAATAGAGAATTTAGTTTATTTCTACTCTATCACATATATATATGCCTTTTTAAAAATATATAGATAGAAATTAAAAATTGAATCAATTTTTTACACAAAGTGTAGTCTACTATCCAACAATTTTCTAATATATATTTTATCAAAATTCATGATTCACATCAACCTTATCAAATCACAAAATTACTATCTCCAATCTTGTAAAATATTTCATTTTCTTGAAATTCTAACAGCACATTGCAAATGATTGATTTCCCATTTATTAAGAAGTAGTTAACATCAAATAGCTTAAATATAAAACAAAGTTTTACTAAAATTGATGCCTCTTTATATTTTTGTTTTTATAACACAAGTCTTTATTGAAACCTTTTTTTTTCTAGTTTCTTTACTCTCAGATATATAGGTCTCAGAATTACGACATTAAGTGCCAAATTACGAAAATTATTTTTGCATATTTAGTAATTTTATCAACTCTAAAAAAATCTAAACAATCCTTTTATCATAAAATTTGTAAACATTATTTTTGGTAATGTGTTTCTTTTAATAGATATTATAACACACAAATATATTATCTCCTAATATCTTTCTCTAATAATATAATTGTAATACTTATCATGATTTTTTACAAGATTTAACTGGAAAATATGGATTTCAAATGAGGAATTTTAAGCATTCATTGGAATCAATATTTAGCACTTCCACACGGCGCGATACGCCAAGAGAGAGAATTATTTTCAATATAAAATTATTATTTTTATCTTTTTGCACATTTATAAAAAATATCGACTATCAAAATATATTTAAGATTTTACACAAACAATTTTTAAAAATCACTATCTTCACTTGTAAAAAATAAATATATCGATTTGTTGTGAAATATATTCCAAAATATATTAACACAAATCTAAATTTTAAAATTTTCTAAAAATATATAAAACATAGTTACCCCCATCAATGATTGATGTTTATTACTAAGTACTCTGTATATATTCTTTCCATATTTTTTACATAAATTACAAAACTTAATTATTCACATGAATATATGTATGTTATAAATATTTATTTATACCACTGTTTTTTATTTATATTTTATTTTTATACAAATGTTTTGTTTTATTTTTAAAATTGTATATTTTATCCTATTTACTTTTAGAAAATATTTTTTATTTTGGATTTTTATTTTCAAAATCCTTTAATATATGTATAATGATAAATGGATGTTTTTACTAATCTAATTCAAATTATATATATTCAAAACTACTAAATCAATCATTAAGAAAATCCAGATGTAGGTAACTGAACATTTAACAATTTAACATTTATATTATTTTTTTCACAATGTCTATACAAATTGACTCAATATTTTGTATATTTTAGGGTAGGAAACAGATTATAATGATATATTCAAGAAATGCTCATCATTATGATATATATTTAAGAGTAAAAATACAATAATCATTACAGGTAACATATGTATATATACTTTTGTGTTGAATCACTTTTTGTTTGTTAAATATTCACTCAGGCAGAGCCCAGGCGAAGCCGGTTCATAGAGAAAACATGATGTTGAATACACACACACACTCATTAAAAGTTATAAAATAAAAAGGTTTTCATTATAATCCACACAGAGATTTTGTACTTGAATTCAACTTTAGGGAGGTGAAGAAATATATATATAAATAAGAGCCGTATAGGGAGGGGGTGAACAACATCTTACAGTATTGAGTACATTAGGGTAGGTGTGGAGGGAGGGTATCAACTCTGAACGCACCGAATAGAGAAGATTTTAACAAGGGACCGATAACTGAAGTAAGTAAACCATTTTCATTATGTGGTCTTTTTAAATGCCCTATAATTGCACTTTCAATAGATATACTTTTTCTGCTAAAATTTAAATCAATCTAAAATAAAGCTCAAAGTGGTTGATATAAGTAAATTAGAGAAGTTTTATGATCTCTAGTCATTGACAAAAATAGTGTTTATATTTGATTTTAATGATACTATATGCGACGATTTTAAATGTGTGAAATGCCTAAAGAAAATCTTTATAATAGAGCAAAAATCAGTTTATATATATATTGGATGTCTAATTGTATGTGTTTGAATGATGACGTTTTATTCTTGCAACCACTTTTATCTGCTGCGACGTTTCCGAGTTCTTTGGAACGAATGAAGGACAGTTCTCTGGCACATTCTGCCTGGACTGCTTTGTCGTCGGCAAGAAAGACTTTGCTGATGAAGACCTCCTGCTGGTGTATCTCCCACAACCCCGTGAATGTGCTTCCCTCGGCTTGCTGTATATGTAACTCCCATTGTACTTAGCTTCAAGAACCATTGGTACTTATCTCTTAAATAATCTGTCTGTGTATATCGCATATATCACAATATATATACATATATAAACATATATACCCCCATATCACTGTTGTATTAACTACTCAATCTCAATTAAAATGTTTTCTCTGTGTGTACTTCTGTGTTTCCTTCTTCAAAACAAATATTTTCACTTAAAAAAGAAAAAAAAATCACTTGAAGATAAAGATGGACCTTTTCACATCAGTATTTATACAAATATGTGAAACCTTGTGTGTGACCATAAAAATATGGAACTACTAATAATAAAATCAAAACTATGAAATTAAAAAGTAACAAAATTGTAATGGAATTAGGTGGTTGAATAAAGAGAGAGATATCTCCTACAACTGAAGGTTGCTGGCGGATTGCGCTGTCTGTCGACATAAATATCAGTAGTTAGTTGAGAAAAACATTTCTCGCGTGCGGTCCATTTATTTGTAAAAATATACTTCTGAAGTCCTATAAGCTCACGTTCTCTAGCTACTTGTAAAATATATGAAAAGGAAGTATTTACTATATCAAGGTGGTAAAATATAAAAATCATTTCTTAATCGTGTAAATTAACATTGCTGATGGCTTGCGCGCCATCTATAGGAATAAATATCAACTAAATGTTGATTCATTTTTATTTTAGAATATTGGAAAAAACTTGACATTTTTGAAAATTATCAAACTACATAATCTCAGAGTCTTTATTAATAATAAAGCTGTCAGAAGATTAAATTGGCAAACCGTTAAGAAGAGTCACCACTGATGAGCCACGCTCTCTCAAAAAACTTTTTCTCATTGCAGTAAGGTCTGTTGATGTAGTTTTCAATCATAAATAACGGCGATAACGGGTATTCCAGCACAAATTTAATTCAGGAAACAGTTTACCTTGTTTTCTAAAAAATAAACTTTAACTCTAAATAGTTTATGTATACAGAGGGAGAGCTTGTTCCTTGTAATTACGCTTCACTTAGCATGATGTATATATAGATATTGCCACGTGGAAAATTAGGGAAGACAAACTTCAGGATAGCACAGAAAGAGAGAGAAAATAGAGGTAACCCGGGCTCCTGGAGCGTAAATTAGCACAGCAATTTATTTGAGGCAAGAACAAACTAAGAAATAATAAACAAAAATAAGGAATGAGGGGAGTTCACAGAGTAAATATTGAAATTTATAATCTGTTATTAAAATAAAAAAAAAATACTTCGCTACAATATTTTTCTAACAAAGTTGCGGGAGGATGGTATTCAGATAGCCAAAACTGGTGTATATAATGGCTCATTCTTCATCATAAATTATTATTTTTTTAATATTGCATAGGTCCAATGCATATTTAAAGGAAAGTGTTCCATGTTATTTTTATGTACCAAAAAAGGCACTTCTCCCTTTAAAAATGTATTAAAGTGATACATTTTTGTTCAGTACTCCAGTACAGAGCGTTAACGTGATGATAAAGAATGAGCCGCAACACCAGTTTTGGCATATTCAGACAGATGCCAACCTGTATACCATGGTTTTGGGATATGACCCTCATCAGTTCCAAAGCGGCCTCGATTTCATAACATCCTACGAGAGTAGTTATGCATTCGGTCGAATGTGCCAAAAAAGGTGTTTAAGCTGGTGAAGTCGAAGTAAAATCGAAGCCGCCCCTGAACTGATGAGAGCCGTGGTATACAGAATGGCCTTTGCCTGAATATGCTAAAACAGGCGTTGTGGCATATTCTTCACCACCACCTTAACGTTCTCTACTGGGTGATGAACTAAATTAGTACATGAATACCATCTTCCCACAACTTTATGTTTTATATACAACGTGTGATCAATAATTTCCAGGAATGAGACTGGATCACGTAAAATATTCAAAATAAGGAAATAATTCTATACGGACCTTATGAATAAAACATTTATCAACACGTAGAAAAAAATTGATCACACAGACGCTCGCGCTCACGTTTTTTTTTCGAATTTATAAGCTCGAGTATACCAGAACATTTTCTGACTTCAGTATGGACTGTATTGAAAAACAACGAGTCTGCATAGAGTTTTGCTTTAAATTAGGGAAAACAGCTTCCGAATCATTTCAAATGTTGAAGCAGGCTTTTAAAGAAGATGTCCTATCACAATCGAGGACATTTGAATGGTTTGCACGATTTAAAGCTGGTCGAACAAGCGCGATGGATGATCTACATACTGGCGGACTTTTATCGATAAGAAACCCCGAAAATGCACTCAAAATCAAGTCGATCAAAGAAAACAAAGCATAACTATCAGAGAGCTATCAGAAGACTTGTATATCTCTTTTGGAACATGCCAAACCATCATAAAGAATGATCTGCATCTTAAACGATCCCCGGATAAATTTGTCTCACATCTCTTAACGAATGAGCAGAAAGAGCATCGTAAAGAAACGTGCAAAAACATGGTCGATATGTTTAATTCTGATCCCCATTGGCTCAAAATTGTTATCACGGGAGATGAAACATGGGTGTACGGATATTATCCCGAGACTAAGAGGCAATTAAGTCAGTGGCTAGAGCCTGGAGAACCAAGATTCAAGAAAGCAAGGATGATCATATCGAAGCTTAAGTGTCTTCTTATCACTTTCTTTGATGTAAAGGGATTGGTACACTATGAATTCGTGCCCGAGGGTCAGACCATTAATCAACATTACTATCTTGATGTATTGCGACATTTAAGGGAGATTGTGGGTCAGAAACGACCCGAAAAATGGCATCAGAAAAATTGGCTCTTGCATCATGACAACGCATTGCCACATACGGCCGTCACTGTACGACTCTATTAGGCTAAACACGGAATTGCTTCACTACCCCTGTCACCCTATTCTCCTGACCTTGCTCCCAACGACTTTTTCCTTTACCATAAAATTAAAAAAGTCTTAAAAGGACGTCGATTTGACTCAATACCTGAAATAAAGGAGAATACGAAAAATATTTTGAAAAGTCTGAAAGATGAGAATTTTCAGAGGTGTTTTAATATCTGGAAAAAAAGATGGAGCAAGTGTATAGTTAGTGACGGTGATTATATTGAGAAATTTTAAATAAAACTTTAATATACTTTTGTATTTCTTTAGATATTTAGCATTCCCTGGAAATTACTGATCACACTATGTATTTTATATACAATATAAAGTAAGAAAAATGCGCAACAGATGGCACAACTTTTACTTACACGGTCAGAAGATGCCTTTTCATTAATTTATCCACCTAATCCCATTACAATTTCACTTTTGTACTATTTTTTTCACATAATAGAAAGTATTTTTTCAACGAGTGGAATAAAAATATTTACAAGACAGGTAGGGCAAAGGAAGATAATGAGCCGTTGGCTGGACTCTTCGGAGCGAAGGCATGGAATTTCTGCAATGTGGCGAATTGCGGCGAATACTGACGCAATGCGGTAGAAGTGCACAGAAAATAGAGGCAGGGTGATATAGGAAGTGTTAAGGATGGTTTTCTAAACTCAACAAAATTTGTTCAAGGATTTTATTTATATTCAAGGATTTTAACCTTCTATTTCTATTAAATATATTTTATAACATGAGAATCCTTCTTTTTGAAAAATGAATATGATAATTATTCAAGAGTAGCTTATCCGCCTTATTTATCTTTTATGAAATTTTTCAAAAGCATTTTTATTCGGAAAGATATTGCTCTTTTGTTCCTGTTAAAACAATACCTTCAACGGCAGTTTTTGTTTTTTTACAAGAGAGATATAAACTGGAATATTCTTTAAAATCTATCCTTTACCAGAATATAATAGGAAAACTCTGCAGGTTATTTTTGCAAAGTTAGGCGTCTGCATTTTTTTAGTTTCTCTTTCTAGAATAAGATTTCATAACAGCTAATTAATATTCTTTAATTTTTCAACGTTTTCTCTCTGCTGTTATGACCTTGGATTATTTTTCTTTCTTCTCAACGTCGCTGGAACGTTAGGTAAATTATTTGACTCTCTCTCTCTGATGAAATGTTTTACCTAGCCTCCTACCAGCAAAGTGATTTATTGAATAGTTATGTATTTAGGTTCAAATAAGCAATTCTTCCTTTAAAATGATTCCTTTCTCTAAAACTCTTTATTTGATATCCTAAGAGGAGCCACGAAATCTTCCAAATATAATTTTTGAAAGTATTTCACCAAATGACAAAGGCATTAGGTTAACACGTATAATATTTATTCTGGTGCATAAATGAAATAAAACAAAATTCTATAGATATATTGAAACGTACATTTGAACTTTTTAAACTAAATTATTCAGTTGTATAATTCTTTTTTTTTTATCAGCTTTAGGCACATGTATATGGTGTGCATCTAGGCGATTTTGTCATTTTTGATAATTTGTCAAAAGCTGGTGCTGTGGAAGATTCACTGATTTGGGGCGATACGAGAGTGGGTATTAGCATTATTGATTTTCCCTATATAAATGAGTAGCACAAAAAGAAACCTAGGCGGCCTTTCCACGACTGGAAAAACCTCTAATTGCTCCTATCTCCCGGGAGTACCAGACGCCGCCAACCCTTGACCGTCCCTCAAATCAGTTGCCCTCTCTTATCAGCTGGCGACCGGCGCGACTCTAGTTTCACATTCTTCAAGTCTTGTGCACCTTCTTCTCGCCAGAACCTCTAGCCTCAGCGCTATTCTGCAAGAAAATTCTCCCAGGTAAGATATTGTTTTCACATAAGTGACAATATTTTATAAAAAAAAATAGCGATAAAATAACAATTTATATTTATTAAAAAAAAAAAACGCAAACTTTAGAATATAAATATTTCTTCTACTAGCTCTCTCTACTAACCAGGTTAGATTTTTAGAATTGTATACTATTGAGAGCTTGCGGCTTTCAAATAAAATGATAAGCATTGCTATTATATCGCTAATTTTTCAAAACTCCAAACATTTTTTCTTTCAAATCGATAATATTATGAATATATATTTAATATTTTTTAGCATTATGTATTATATGTATTCACAGGTGTTCAGGATTTATTGGTGTCAAGAACATATTTACCTTTGATAGAAAGTTGCGTTGAATGCACTCATGGACAAAACTTGAGGAAGTTGCACCTTTCAGCAGGTATATCGAGATTCAGACAATAACTCTGAAAGATATTTATACACAGTGACCTTTATTGAAGAAACACGAGATAACTAAATGTGAACAAAATTGCCTCTGTCTCATAAAAAAAAAAAAAAACAGAAGACAGGCGACATTAACGACTTTTCACTTCCTTAAGTTTTGTCCATGAGTGTAACGTAAGGGGCTCAAGTAAAAGAAGGTTATTCAGATAAGCTTTTCTCTTAATTATCTGGCCGTGAGGCAAACTTGTTGAGCTGATTATTATTGTACGTAATGATGTGTAATTGTAATGTTTTATTCCGATATCGAAGATATTTCAACAGAACTAATATTTGATCACACACACACCTAACACAATATCCCCCCTTTAAAACTATCTGTATCCCAATTAAAGATATATTTTGGTAGGTTTTCCTAAGGTGCTGCACCATTTCCAAAATTTTCATTTTATTAACCAGAATGCTCTAAAACGTGTAAAATGCTTTTATTCATAAGCTATATAAATTATTTTTGTATCAATATTTAAGTTTGAAAAATAAAAATTAATTATTTTTCTAATACTTGTTATTAGATAATAATGTTATTAAAATTTCTAAAATGACCGATTATATATATTTTTTACATTTATAAAAGATTTATATTTCACAGCGTATAAAGTAAAACATATGATTAAGGATTCTATATTTTTGTATCTTTATCATAATTATGTTGTACGTTAATAAATTTGAAAAAAAGCTTCAAATGACAAATTAATTTTAATTAAAATAGATTGAACTAAAATAATACAAATAGTAACAAGTTGGGAAAATGGACCAGCTTGTCCATAAATATTACAATATTAATATTGTAGCGTAGAAATCAAGTCTTTGTATATCTGAAGGTGTGAAAGTATTTATTGATGACGTCACGGCGACTAGTCGACAATTATTAACAAATCAACAAAACTATCTACAGCTAGAGAATATCGAGCAAGCAAGCTAGGTAAATAAATGATGATTTTACAAATATTAATCAATAAAAATCTGTTTCAAATATATCATTGAATAATTAAATTAAATAATATTTCTTCGCCACAATATTAACATATTTTCAAATTTCTTAGACTTTCTATAATTTTTTATGTTAAATATTGATAGATTTAGGATTGAAACTCCTTTCTCTATTTCTAAATCTCATGCAAAAACTTATCCAACATGACATGTTCAAATGATGGAATGTTTTGTAGAAGTTTTAAGCTGCAAATCTGATATATAAATCTAATCAGCACTACTTTGCGCTACAATAATAAAACTATAACACACAATCAATACGGAAATATCTTTATTTACGGGGCTGTTAACCAAAATGAATGATTTTTGAGCCCCGATGGACGCATAAAGCGGAATATATACAAAGCACTGTTGGAAGGGCCTGGGGATGGGTGGCCAGGGGATAAAAATCAATCAATCAATACAATAAATACATTTAAAAACAACACCTCCCTCGTCAAAAAAAAAAAAAAAGACTCAAAACTATGGGTCAATTGTTCACCGTCCTTCTTCGCAGATTCAGGGTAATTAAAGAAATATACCAAAATTGGATTGCATGGTTTCTTTAAATGGTTTATAAAGATAATTTAAATTTGATTGTCCAATATATATGTGTGCGTATTAACAGTTTATTGATTAAATATATATTTACTAAAATTCGTTTCAGAACATATTTGTTAAACAGGTGTTTTTCCTTAATTCTCAATCCAACAAACAAGTAAGTAAAAACGTGATGTAGAAATCTTGCCAGATATTTATTTTAAGGGAAGACTATCATCGCCTTAAACTAATCAGTACTTCAATAACAGATAATGTTAGAATTTTATCAGCTATCGATATACTTTTTTATTTTGTCAGTTCCTATTTCGCTCTTCTTAATGTCCCACATATATTCTCCATTATATTCAATTTCCTTGTTAATAAAGCATTATTTACATGACCTAGTGGTGATAATATATGACCGTTTCACAATATTATCTTTTTTTTAGATGTAGGAAATTCATTTTTTTTTAAATTTAAGAGAAATCTTCTCTACATTTTATTAATATTTTCACAGAATGTTATGTTTTCTCATATATATATATATATTGTTCTGAAAATAGAGCAATCCATACATAAATTATTTGATAGTAAAAAAGCATATATTGGATTGAAAAAAATATTTATTTGCAAATATTTCGGCTGGCTGAACGCCAACCTTTATCGAGGCATTACATATGTCTCATTGTACTGGGAAAAGGTTCGTAAATTAAGAAAAATGCATCTCCTTATCGTGAAACTGAAAGTTGCTGATGGCTTGCGTCATCTATCGAAATAAATTAACGCGTAAGTGGTTAGATTTTCTTGATTAATCAAGAATGGGTATTTGGCCAATTCTGGAATAATTAAAAATCAACGAGAATAGTTGATATGTATTCCGATAGAGGGCGCAAGCCATCAGCCACTTTCAGTTGCACGATAAGAAGATATCTTTCAAAGCCTTACGTTTTTCAAAATTGTATCTGGATAGATACATATTCCAAAAATTGATGAATAACAATAGTTTTTTTTAGTTATAAATATATCGACTTTTGTATTCCCCCCTCCCTCAACCCATAGGTAATGTATTCCTGGCTTCTCTACTCTTTAATGGTATCTTAGAGTCTTCTTCTAAAATTGTCCATGAACTCCACACACATTCTCGACCTTACTTTTTTCCGGTCTTAGTTATAAATATTTCTTTAAAAATAGAAATGCAATTTTATTTTCTCAATCTTTCTTCTTCGTCAGGAGAAATTAAAATTAAGCATTTGGCAAGGCGTTTAAAAATTCATTTTCTCAACGTTTCAACAAAAATCTTTCATCAGGAGAAATAAAATTGCCAAATGCTTTATTTTTATTTCTCCTGACGAAGACAACATATTTTTGTTAAAACGTTGAGAAAATAAAACTTCATCTGGCCGAAGTATATATTTTTAAGAACTATGAATGCCGGCCAGGTAATCTATATCTTCAAGATAGTTATAAATAATGTCAAAATAAAGCACAAAATACATATACACATAATAAAATATGTTAAATAAAGTGAAAATATTAGGCCTTCAGAGAAAAGTTCTTTAATTTTTTTTTAATTGACGGGTACGAAAGCTATATATTTGTCAATTAAAACATTTTAAAAAGAAACCTTTCCCTGGAGGTCTGATATTTTCACTTCAATATTGATACATGGAATTATTTTTTAAATCGAAAATACGTTAATGTTATATGACAAATATTTAAAATATGAAAAGGAAAGTTATATACTAACTTCCTTATGCAAATTAAAATCTCATATATAGGGGTAGAAAATAATTATAATTTTGGTAAAAGAAATTTTTCAATGGTTCAAAGTAGGTGAAGATAACTTGAACTTCTGGTTTATCCATTAGATTAATATATATATTTTTTAAATTCATGATTAGATTAACAATTCATTTAATAAAAAAGACATATTCTGACCGCACACATGAGCGTTTTAGATGGCAGAGCGCCATATAGTGGAACAAATATCAACTAAAGGCTGAATTAAGTTTGTTTAATGATGTTTGACTAACCGAATATTGTGATAAATCAAAAAAAGCCAACCACGTTGCGGGATTTTGGTCCTCATCAGCGTGGTGCAGGCTTTTAATATCAACACCTACCTTTTTCTGTTTTTCTTCCCCTTTCATATGTTTAGCGTAATTAAACAAATTTGTGGTCTTTAATATCCATTTTTTGATTTCTCAGAAAGCCTCTTGGACAAACTTTTTGGTAGTTGAGGTATAGCCTGCACAATGCTGATGAGGGTCAACGGCCCGAAACGCGTACGTGATTTACTTTTCGTTGATATTTGCTCTAATATATGGCGCTCTGCCTTACGGAGGACGATATTGCAGCATGTTTCACTAGTTGGGAGGAAATATGGAGGCGATGCATTGATGCAGGAGAATCATACTTTGAATATTGCCACGTGGAAAATTAGGGAAGACAAAAACTTCAGGAGGAGATAACAATTTATTTCAGGCAAGGACAAACTATGAATGGTAAACAAAAGATAAGCCACGAGAGTAGCAAAATATAAACATAAAAAATGGCCACTCTGTTAATCTATATTAATAAAATGCAAATTTCATAAGTGTACATCACTAAAAACTTTCGTTACAATGCATCAATTTCAACCAAATTTTCAACATTTATGTAAAACGAGATGGAGCAGGTTTTGCTTAACATCAAAATATTTTTCCCTAACATTAACATGCGTAACTTCGCTGTTATCTTTTAAATACAAAAAAAAATCAACAGAGTTAATTTTATTTATATATAATTACAAAATTAAATTTCAACAGAGTTAATTTTTTTTACATACTAGCTAATAATCTCAATCTAAAAAAATATTCAAAACAAGCAATTTTAAGATAACACCATATGTAAAACAGTCGGCCAAGAAAACAAATAACGTGTAATATATATATAATATTGTGAAATATGAATGCATCGCCATTTGGAAAGGATGCGCGGGGGGAGGCCCGGGAGGTGCGCGCGCAGTGGAACGGTGGGAGCATGCGCGGATGAGGTGGTTCTTGGCTGCCATTGGTAAACATACTGCGCGAGCTCCCGTTATTCTCTTCTTTGTAACCTTACTTTAAATAAACTATATTTAATCTCAACATCGAATTATATTTAATTTATTCTACTCTACAAAGTGGCGGAGATCAGCTGGGTACCTAAAGAAGAAGAACGCTCTATTAGAAGAAGCAGAAGATTACAAGGACTTACCCCCGACAACGCAGCGACGATGAACAACAGAAGCGAGGCGACCACTCAGGTGAGTCCACTCTTTTGTCAGAATGTGGTGCGGAACCCTTCCATGTTCTCTGGTGAGATCAGCGAAGACCCCCAAGCCTGGCTGAAAGGTTATGAGAGAGTGGCAAGACATAACCATTGGGACGATTCGCTCAGTCTGGCTAACGTGTACTTTTATCTACACGGTACCGCTCAACGGTGGTACGAAAATAATGAGGAAAATATCCCATCGTGGGAGATATTTAAAGACCAACTAGGATCCGTATTTGGGAAGAAAGATAACCTGCGGCGTCAAGCCGAGCAAAAGCTAAAGGTGCGAGCTCAAACGAGGGGCGAAACCACTGAATTTTATATCCAAGATGTTTTGCGACTCTGCAGGGAAGTAGATGCACAGATGCCAGAAGAAGAGAGACTATCTCATCTGATGAAGGGAGTAGCAGAGGAAGTCTACCGGTATCTTCTGCCGAGAGACATAGCGACGACGGATCAGTTTATCGCAGAGTGTCGTCGCGTTGTGGCGCTCCAAGGACGACGAGTGACAGCCTCAAAATTCGAGCGCTTGCCCAATGTTACCTCGCTCGGTGACCTGGGGGACGTGACGGATCTACAGTCTCTGATAAGACAGATCGTTAGAGAAGAAGTGCAGCGGGCCCTAGCACCGCCACGGGAAGAACCAAGAATCTCCTCCCTTGAGGAAATAGTGAAGGAGGAAGTCGACAAAGTCCTCGCTCCCATGTCGGGGATAAATACCTTCCCAATGGAATCGGCGGCGAGGTCAGCACCACGGAACTATAGAAAGAACACCTGGTATGCACCTAAGGTCGAAGCAAGTGGCTCAAGAGTCGAAGTACGGGACACTAATGAGTGGAGGACCCCAGACGGCACGCCCGTATGCTTCCACTGTGGACGGCCCGGCCACGTTGTCCGCTATTGCCGCGACAGGAGGAGGTTACTTGATGAGAGAAGAGACGAAATGTACCAAGATCGGGCCAGGACAATGACGAACTCCGGACGCAACAATAACTCAAACGACGCTGATCAAAGGGTCAACACCAGACGTTATCGCAGCCCCCTCCCCTTCTCCTAGACGCGGAAGTTCCCCTGGTCGCAGTGCTACAAGACGAGCCAGCCAGTCTCCTCGGCGTTTACAATCGGAAAACTAAGAGCCGCGCCCTCAAATGGAGGTGAGGCCGCTGCACAACCTATAATTCCTCCCCTGTCGACAGTCGTGAAAATGACGAACAACTACATTGACATTAAAGTTGAAGGCGACACAATACGGGCTCTGGTGGATTCCGGAGCCTCCTATTCTGTTATATCCGAGCGGTTCAGAGTAGAACTGAAAAAGACGATGTTTGCCGAAACCGACGTTGTATTGAAAGTTGCTGACGATAAGGTGGTCAAATCCAAAGGACGCTGCACTTTGAAGTTGGAAGTAAATGGACATCCGGAAAACTTTGAATTCGTCGTTTTGGAAAATTGCAGTCACGATGTGATTCTAGGCTGGGATTTCTTCAAGACGACCAACGCGGTTATCGACTGCGGTCTGGGCGAACTACAACTGGACGACCTACCAGACCTAGACGCCGAGGGTAGAGATGACGGAGTGTACGCTATCCAAGACTTCGTTATCCCCGGGAGATCGTCGCAGAGGATAAGCGTCGTCAATAGATCTCTCGTAGGAATTGTTAACATGGAGGTTACCTGTTCTAAAGAACTATTCATTCGAAAAGACGTGATATTTCCTTCTTCATTGATTGAATTTGAAGAAGGAATTGGAAAAATTTGGATAACTAACGGCGGACTTCAACCTCAAATGATTCCGAAAGGAATGAACTTGGGTAGGATGTGCGATATTGAGACGGAACACGTGTGCCTCTTGAGTGTGGAGCCGGAAAGTTTTTCAAGGGAGAGAAGAGAAGATGACCACAGCGACTACCTGTTATCTCTAATCAACCCCGATCTGCCCAAGAAAAAAAAAGAAGATTTAATGGGGCTGCTGTTGTCTTTTAAAGGAGTTTTCCTTCCCACGATGAAAAACGCAAACAAGGTACAGAACAGAGTGAAGCACAGAATTCACACCGGCGACCATCCCCCTATAAAGCAGCGCCCATATCGGGTATCTAAAAGAGAGCGAGAAATAATGCAGAAGGAAGTAGATACCATGCTTGAAAGAAAAGTAATTCAGCCATCTGAGAGTCCCTGGTCAGCCCCTGTGGTGCTGGTCAAGAAGAAAGACGGCACATGGAGATTCTGCGTGGACTTCCGGCGGCTAAATCACATTACCAAGAAAGACGTTTATCCATTGCCCCGCATTGATGACGTTCTGGATCATCTGTCATCCGCCAGGTATTACTCGACCATGGACCTGAAGACCGGGTACTGGCAGGTGGAGGTGGACGAGCGAGACCGCGAGAAGACTGCCTTTGTTACTCCGGATGGGTTGTACGAGTTCATGGTAATGCCGTTTGGATTGTGCAACGCGCCTGCCACATTCGAAAGGATGATGGATAATGTGCTCATGGGCCTCAAGTGGAACATTTGTTTGTGCTATTTGGACGACATCGTGGTCTACTCTGATACCTTTGAGGAACATTTAGAACGTCTGTCTAAGGTTCTGAGCTGTCTTCAACAAGCGGGGCTTACAATCAATCCGGATAAATGTCTGTTTGGATCAACAAGAATAAAAATCCTGGGTCATGTGGTAGATAAGGATGGCATACAACCCGACTCCGAAAAGGTCGAAGCCATAAAGAAGTTCCCTGTACCCAAGTCCGTCTGTGATATTCAAAGCTATTTAGGATTGTGCTCCTACTACAGAAGGTTTATCAAGAATTTCTCCAAAATCGCTGCTCCTCTACAAATTCTTCTGAAAAAAGATCAAAAGTTTATTTGGACACAAGAGCAAAAAGATTCATTCGAGTCCCTGAAGAAAGCTCTGATGCAGAAGCCGGTACTAGGACATTTTAAAGAAAGTGCCATCACCAAACTTCATACCGACGCCAGTAGCTACGGCTTGGGTGCTGTTCTGGTACAGATCCAGGAGAATCAAGAAAATCCTATTGCTTATGCCTCCAGAACACTTTCCAAGGCGGAAAAGAACTACTCCACCACTGAACGAGAATGCCTAGCAGTCATTTGGGCAATTGGAAAATTTCGTCCATATTTATATGGAAGGCCCTTTGAGGTTGTTTCGGACCATCATTCTTTGTGCTGGTTGGCTGGTCTGAAGGACCCTTCTGGAAGACTAGCAAGATGGGCCCTCAAACTGCAAGATTTCGACGCAACCATCACCTATAAAAGCGGGGTCAAGCACAAAGACGCGGATTGCCTATCGAGATACCCGCTGCCAGAGTCGCCTGCTCTGACGTCGCTTACATTAGTAAGAGAACAACAGAATCTAGATCCTGATATAACAAAAATTTCAAATGCCTTAAACCAGGGTGAAGGGGGCGAGAGATTCGAAATGAAGAACGGTCTACTCTATAAGCGTAATTTTGATCCATTGGGTAGACGTTTGCTGTTGGTTATACCGAAGTGTATGAGACCAGATATCCTGAAGGAGTTCCACGATGTTCCGACCGCGGGCCACCTAGGTTTTGCAAGGACCTACGACAGAATAAGAAAGAGATACTTCTGGCCGGGACTTTACAACAGCGTTCGACGTTATGTCGCCCATTGCAAGGAGTGCCAGCGAAGAAAGGGAGAAAACAAACTGCCTGCTGGAAAACTAATTCCCATTAAACCCCCGTCATTTCCGTTCCAGAAAATAGGCATGGACCTGCTGGGGAGGTTTCCCCTTTCGGACAAAGGAAATCTATGGATAATTGTATGTACAGATTATTTGACCAAATATGCAATCGCCAAAGCCCTGCCATCTGGTACGGCTGCAGAAATCGCGACTTTCATACTGGAAGAAGTAATTTTGAAGCATGGCGCTCCACGCGAAATAATAACTGACAGAGGTCGGGCCTTCATGTCTCAGATGGTCAAAGAAGTCACTTCCCGTTGCAAGATAAGCCACCTGTTCACCACGGCTTATCACCCTCAAACAAACGGATTGACAGAGAGGCTGAATAAGACCCTGGGTGACATGCTCTCCATGTATGTGGACGCCGAGCAGAGGGATTGGGACAGCGTTCTGCCGTATGTCATCTTTGCATACAACACGGCCCAACAAGGAAGTACCAGATTTTCTCCTTTCTTTTTGGTTCATGGTCGCGAGGCCGAGACCCTCCTTGATGTCCTGCTGCCTTACGAAGACGAAACATCGGATCATGACTTTGGAGATCAGATGGTAACCAAGGCAGAAGAAGCACGGCAGCTCGCTCGGATACACATTTTGAGAGCCCAGGAGAATAACAAGTACCATTACGACCAGGTGCATCGATCTGTTGAGTACCGTGTTGGGGACCTCGTCTGGGTGTTCACCCCTGTTCGAAAGACAGGGTTGTCCGAGAAATTACTAAAGAAATACTTCGGGCCGTATAAGATAACGAGGAAGGTGTCGGAAGTGAATTATGAAGTGGAAGCTCTGGAACAAAGTTCAAGACGGAGAAGACGCAGCCAGAAGGACGTCGTCCATGTGCTCCGGATGAAGCCCTACAGAGATCCTGGCCAACAGCTGGTGACCGGAGACTACAATAGCTGGGACAGCGAGGACGCTGTCGACATCCTGGAGGGAGAGCTGTGAAATATGAATGCATCGCCATTTGGAAAGGATGCGCGGGGGGAGGCCCGGGAGGTGCGCGCGCAGTGGAACGGTGGGAGCATGCGCGGATGAGGTGGTTCTTGGCTGCCATTGGTAAACATACTGCGCGAGCTCCCGTTATTCTCTTCTTTGTAACCTTACTTTAAATAAACTATATTTAATCTCAACATCGAATTATATTTAATTTATTCTACTCTACAATATAATATATATAATAAAATCTTAAATATTATTTATCAAAAGTAAGATTATCTCAGGATGACACGGCAATTTATTTGAGACAAGAATAATGATACAATTCCAAGGCGAAGATACTATTCCTTTAACTTCCAATTACCGAGGGAACCAATTAATATTGATTTTATTCAACTTATCGAGTATTTTTCAAGGGACCGGAAAAAAATGTTCACTAGATAAAACGATGATTTTGTAATGTAGAAAATTAGGAAAGACAAAATTCAGGATGACACGGCACACAGGGACCGGGAAAAAATGTTCACTTTATCGAGAGATTCAAATTTACAAGTTTCAAATTATCAAAATATATCTTCTTTTTTAAATAAGTTTATAGAGAATTGTTTTAACAAATGTTCGTTAGACAAACCTTTACTCGGGTAAAAACCCGGGCGAAGCCGGGCACATCCGCTAGTAAAAATAATAAAATTAATAAATACTTTGTTACAATATTAACAAATATTTGTAATAGTATAATTGTTAGAATAGAGTTATACTACCAGTGTTACTCTGTTAAATTAAAATTGATTATTTAACTTAGTATGAAGGATGAATTCGTAACCTTTTAACTTTGCATATTATTTATTAAAAACAGTAAGGATACAAAACTGACTAAGAATATATGTGAAGCAAAACAATCATTATTCTATAAAAGAGATCCCTTTCAAACACGAACTCATCTATAACCATTGCTACTTTGTGTAATATTCCACAACAATGGGACGCTAGAGCCAAATTATAAAAATCTAATCATGACTATTGTGCTCTAAATTATAAATTAAATAAATCACTATATTAAATAAAAAACACAACAATGGGACCATTTGACAAAATTATAATGTTGCTTTGTGCCAGGTAGCCGCACAGATTTCTAGAAAACGGAAATTAGATGTCATCGAAAATTTGAAGAAAGAAATCAACCAGCTCCGGCGGATCTATGTCCAGGAAAATTCTGAGTATGAGAGACTGTGCAAAATTCGCATGACCTTCATGCAAACCTATTGTGACGCTTATTATTTTGTTAATTTTTATTTTGTACGTGTCGCTAGAACCTTGATCGTCGACGACACTTTCAATGATTTCATCGTCCGTCAATAATTGATAGGCAGGGTCATTAACGTCGCACTCCGGCTAGTCTTGAATATCTTTCTGGTCACGTTATTCAAATACAGAAGATTTTGTAATGAGCTCAGCCAGCTCTGATACAAATTGGCTGTTTGGTAGCTCTTCAGATGCAGTGATAGATTCTTCTGATAGAAGAAACTTATTTCAAGATATTGCTAGTGTGGTGTCCTTTAGAGTTGCCCAAGCTTCTGTTGCCATGTATACAGCTTTCTTCAAGTCAATTTCTTTGTACAGTTTTGTACAATTTTTTAATAATTTTCCTCCATCAGAACCGTACGTAGCAATTATTTTCTGTAATAACGTTTAAAGCTTTCAATGACTCCTTGATCTATTGGTTGGAGAAGTTACGCTAGGAGGGAAAAAGCAACTTTAAATATTCCATTTTCTCTTTCCATTGAAATGTTTGAGGGATGGCTTGGAGCGTTATCAATCAACAACAGAACATTTCCATATTTCCCAGTTGCAATCTGCTGTTTTTTGACTTCAGGGATAAATACAGTGTCATACCCCTCTGTAGAAATGTTTGAATCCATCCACGAGTTCTTTTGTTTCTTGTAGATAACAGGCAATTTTTTTATTCCTTCAAAGAACCGTGGATTTGCAAACTTCCCTATGATTATAATCTAATGAAAGAACACACAGGCTCCCTTCGATAATTATCGAAGGGAGCCTGTGTGTTCCATTAATATTTCCGCATACCATAGCAGCGATACGTGATTTGCTTGCCTTATAAGCCAGTTGCTGACATTTCATTCTTAGCGACTAGGGATTATGTTGGCATTTTCTTCCAATATAAACCAGTTTCGTCTGCATTGTATACATTGTTTTTATTGTAGCCTTCCTTATCAATCATATCTTTAAAATACTCTTTAAACTTTCTAGCTGCTTCAGTATTAGCTGACAGTTTTTCACCCTGAATATCCAATTGCCTAATTCCATTTATAGATTTGAAACGCATAAGCCAACCGGTAGTTGCATTAAAATCAGGATTGCCACCTATTTTCTCGTTCATTTATAGAGCCTTTTCACAAATCAAAGGACCACTTATTGGTTGTCCTTGGCTACGTAACTGCATAAACCATGTGTCGACCGGAGCGTCTAAATCCTTGTTTTCTGCCAATATTGTTGTATTTCCAACTCCATATTTACGAGCTAAGCTTGATCCACTAGCACCATTCTTCAACTGATCTACTATTTTAAGTTTATCAGTAAAACTGAGAACAACGTGTTTACATTTAGAAGGCATTGTTGGCAGGATGTCTGCCGCCAGGTTCCATCCGGGAAGCCCGCTATGTTAGCTTTTGGTTTCGGATTAGCTTTTGGATAATAGATATTTAGATAATCGATACT
>CP092886.1:35569564-35788659 GCA_030710605.1 Cordylochernes scorpioides | reverse complement strand
GCAAGCCTACAAGAATAGTTGTTTCTAGTATGCCTGCAGGAACGATGATTTCTGGAATGCCTTCAGGAAAATTGAACTTTGGGAAGTCTACTAGAATAGTTGCTTCTGGTATTCAACAGGAATAACAACTGGAATGCCTCGAAGAATAGCAACCTTTTGCAAGCTTACAGGAATAACAGCTTCTGACATGCCTACAAGAATAACAGCTTCTGGCAGGCCTACAGAAATAACAGCTTCTGGCATGGGAACAGGAATAACAGCTTCTGGAATGCTTACAAGAATAATAGCTTCTGGCATGCCTACCACAATAGTTGATTCTGGCATGCTTATAGGAATAATTTTTTTTCAATTGTTGACTGTGATTTGAATATTATCAGAGATTATCTATACTCCTCCAAAAGGTATCCTCATATCTTTTGCAAACTCCATTCACTCACATTTAGATATTCTTAATGTGTGATAAGGAGAGGAACTTGTATCAAATGATCATTTTTTTCTTGACTATCTTTAAAGTCTTCTAGAATTTTGTGCAATTCTCTATTCTAACTAGAGTTCAAATAAAAAAGCTTCTATTTCATTAGATTCCAATAGTTCCACAAATTTGGCCTCACTTGTCAATCTACCTTTCATAAGATGACTAATAAGATGATTCTTCATCTAAACTGTTTTAATTAAATAATAATGTTTGAATAATTTTCTGAGAGAAAGACCATTTTTTCAATTTGTAAAAATAATGCTCTTCAGAAATAATTATTTTTTTAAGGAATTGCAATAAAATGATCAAATATTTGCAATGTTTACTGGAATAGAGCTGTACCTTCTCTTGTGTAAATACTTTACTTTTTTTTAAAATCTCTCTAGAATTTTGTCACCAATAAAGTGTATAAGGTTCAAACTTAGGAATAGCAATAAAATATGAAAGGACAGGGAGAGTCGACGGAACAGGCTTCTCAGAGCTGATTAAAGTTTTTCCAACTCGCACATATTAACATACTAACTATATATCCTAACCAACTATCCAAATACAAATTAAGGAGAGACAAAACAGGGTAATATATAGTACTTGCATCATCATGTGACTTACAAACTACACTCGCATCACCTAGCAGCTGGTAGCTGCATTTTCCACTTATCGGCCATTTATGACAATCGTTGGTGTTCTCGCCAGCATGCTCAAAAACACAAACAAGCAAAAATATTTACAATAGAATCCATCAGTAATTTGGAGTTTCCAGTCCAAGAATCCACATGGTCAGCCAATGTCTAGATAAGGCTTGACCCATCATGCTGGCCAACCTTTTTCACACCATTCATCCCTTTGGTTCTGATGTCTACCACTTTGCAAGGTCTGTAAAACTTGGGCCTTAACTTCAGGTTGGGCCCCAAACAGAGTCCGCTGGATTTCAACCAGGTCAACAATTTTGTGGGGAGATGTTGCTTTTCTCCTCTTTTGAACTATCATTGCTTCTCTTTCTGGATCTTCAGGATATTTTTCCTGACTTCTTGTCATATCTCTCTTTGTATTCTGACTAGCTTTGCTAATGTGGCTGAAATTGTCACATCTGTAGCACTTGTGATCAGTAGTGTGGCAATTCATGGTGTTGTGGCCTGTTTTCAGACAGACAAAGCACTTTCTGAACTCCTGGTTCCAGTTCTTTGCGATACGACCCTTCTGGTTGCACATGTAACAAACTATTCTGAGGCCTCCTTGCCTTGAATCATCCATGTTTTCCATGGTAGTCCCCATCTATTCCATGGCCACAGTGATGGACAATGGCTATCCCATTGGGGGTTTGGGGACATTTCAATAATATGACAAAGGTCAATTCCTTGGCGGATGGAATGCTGTTTCTGCAAGGGAGATGTTCTTGGGATTTTCTTCCTGATGTGAGAAGAGGGTAAAGTATTTTCTCACACTTTCTACTTTGGAATAGTTATTTTACACTGATTTGTCATCACAATTGTTTCTTTTCTTAATGCATCAGCTTTTCAGTACCATTGTGTGTTCTTGAGTTCCACGAACTTGAGACATTCAATATTTCTTTTGCCTTTTGTGCAGTGTTTAGCAATGTGACTGAAGATATTTCAATTTATTTCTTTTCCATTTTTGTCACTGAACTAAACATTTATATCCTATTAAAAGCTACTATTATTAAAAGGCACCTTATTACCCTTAGCTGAACTTGAGCTTCAGACATCATTCTCTCATTTCTTACAGGGGGGCTTTGTTTTAAAGTTGGAATTAAATAGATTTCTTTTGGACTTAAGAATCATAGCTCAGAATCATGTTGTGGATCATCGATTCGTACAAATCTAATTGTTCTGCCTAAAGTTCTGGACTTTTAAAATTTAACTAAGTCTCGAAATAATTGTCTCAAATATTTAATGGTATCTTTTATTTTAGTTTTTTAGTGATGACCAAGTCCTTTATTTGTGTTATCAATATTTAATCCTTCCATTCTCTCATTAAAACAAATTCTTCATTCAGAAATGAATTTTTCACTTTTTTTTTCTCAGACATATAATGCTCTAAGAACCACTCTCTGTGCTTGAAGCGTTCAGAACTTAATTTATACCATTCCAGTAAAAATTTTTGTAGGCATTCTTGTTTCTGATCATGACTGCAGGCAAGGCCCACAGACTTTAAGAAGGTTGAATGATGTCCAATTTTTTAATTTTGCTTACCTCATCCTGAATTACTTTGCGATCTGTTGGTGCTACTCTGTAAGGTTGGTTGGAGGTCTCCAGTGTTAATTCAGTGATGCCCTTGGCTGTTTTCTTTTACTGAATTAAACACAATATCCATATATTTTTTAAAACAAGATTCTTATAATTTTTCTTTTTGATATTCATAATTGAGCAATTAAAAAAATTCTAAAATTTTTGGGTCTTCAGAATGCTTTGCCACTGCTTCAATTTGGTTACCATCAGCTAAAGCACAAAGCTGACTATTTTGATGACGGCACTTTTAGCAATGTGCATCCCCTTTGGGACAAGCTTTGCATATGGACTCCATATTTTGGTATTTACTCAATAATTAATAGAATATATTTATATTGATTGAATTTATTTTTTGAAATTATAGCTGACTCTCTCTCTTCAAAACATTAATGAAAATGCTAAAGAAAAAACCAAACTGCACAAGAATTTCTAAACAAAATATGGCTATAAATAATGCTATAGAATGTGGAATAATGAATAAAGAGCTCTTAGAAAATTAGGAATGAGCAAAAATTTTTGTTCTACTATATATATATTGTAACAGTATTTATTATTTTATTAGCAGAGTATTATTTTTTATGTTTATATTTTGCTATACTCTGTACACTTCCCTATTTTGCTTATTTTTTGTTTATCACTCATAGTTTGTTCTTGCCTGAAATAAATTGTTGTCTCATCCCGAAGTTGGCCTTCCCTAATTTTCACGTGGCATTTTTTTGGAGATGCTGGGTAAATTAGGGAAGACAAACTGAAGATCGCCGAAAAGATCGAGAGGTAATGGGTGCTGTGATCTACATTTTTGAAGACTGGCTCCAGGATTCCCCCGATGTGTCAAAGCCAAGAGTTCCCTCCAAAATGATGTTGTCCCTATTCGCTCTCATGCGGCTCTTCACAACGCAAGAAAAAGGACGCAAAGGTATTAGGGACAAAAGTTCCAAGACTTCAATGGAATCCTTGGTAGAGAACGTCGGTTCCATGTCAGCGACAACAATAAATTGCTAGCGGTGGGTTACAGCTCCATAGAGAAGGAGCTATGTAACAGTATTTATTATTTTATTAGCTGAGTATTATTTTTATGTTTATATTTTTATATACTCTGTACACTTCCCTCTTTTGCTTATCTTTTGTTTATCACTCATAGTTTGTTCTTGCCTGAAATAAATTTTTGTCTCATCCTGAAGTTGGTCTTCCCAATTTTTCACGTGGCAATAATATTGGGTAAAAGAGGTCTTTTTACACTTGAGGATGGACAATTCTAGAGTTGCTCCACTTGACCATATGAAAATCTAGTTGTTTATAAAAAATTGTTTAATAAATAAAATTTAAAAATCATATGAAAATAGTGTTTTTATATTTTAAAATGTTGCTTAATTTTTATTGAGATCGTACAAAATACAAATTTACTCCAAGTACTATATAGGCAGTAAGTAGAGGGTAAATGGTAAAATAAAGGTAAATATATTATTAGATATGATTTTTACACATTTCTCTATTATTTTTTTAAAGATAAAAGTTACTTCCAATAGCTTATCTTAGTATGATAAACTATGAAATAGCCTTCACACAGAGAGGCACTTGACATCAATTATATACTCTATATCATCTACAAACTTTCATATTTTAACTAATATTCTCTCCTTCTTCTTTCTTATCTCCACTCAATCATATTAGTGTGTCAAGCTTGAGACTTTTGATGGTGTCTGTCAGGGATGAGTAGAGAACATCAATGGATGAGTCAATACAGTCAATAATGTGTTTTGAGAATTGCACATTGTACAGAGTGGGAAAACCTTGCAACCAGTTTGGAAAGTCATTGTCCGTAGATGACCAGACTTAAGTCTGGAAATCAAAGACTGTTGTTGTCTTGGGAGGACAGAACTGGTGCTTGTCTCTCCTGCTCTGTACCAGTCGTGTGCAGCATTAGATTTCCATTCTTGCAAGCATTGGGTTTTGATGGTATGGAGGAGGTCTCTTTCATCTAGTTGGGTGGTAGATTCCCTGGCTTCAGGTAAGGCCAAGAGCTCCAGCCTTTGCCAGAGAGTCTGCCAGCTCATTTCCAGGAATTCCAACGTGAGCTGGAAGCTATTTCACTGTGACAGAGCTGTTGGCGGGGAGTCGGTTTACAGACTTAGCAATGCTCTTGAGAAGAGGTTCTTGAATGGAGAAGCAGCTTTGAAGGGTATAAATGGCTTCTCTAGAGTCGGAGTAGATTATTATATTGCTTGGTGAGTTTATCTTGATGTTGTTGTTGTTTCTTATCCCCTCGTGTAAAGATTACATGAATTCCATGAGTTCATTCTCCTCGAGCTGTTTTATGACAAGCAGCGGCCTCTCCAAAGGTCCTGTTTAGTGCATCTAATTCAAGCCAAAATGTGTTCTGGAGCTGCAGGTGCCAAGCTACATTTTGGGCAAGTGGGGTAGATTTTGTTATTATTTTTCTATCTTCAATGGCTTGAGATGACCTGTTCTAAATCTTGTTAGTTGTGTTTGATGCTGTCTATTTCTGAGGTTCAGAGCTCCTCCTGGGTCCACTCCACTGTACCAACTGTGCGCGCCATGAAAAACCAAGGGGTGCACACAGTAGTACCACCCCCCGCGTTCACGACGTTCCTCGCGTAAACCTCGTGCCTCAGAGGTCCTTGATTCCACGGCAGATTCAGGGAGTACTGGATAAGGGTACGAGGGCTAAAGGGGGGGGAGTCCTATTGGAGCGTAGGACGGGTTTAACTAAGTCCGAACGAGAGGGCTCGGTCAGCAACCTAGCCAATGAACTCTCGGAGACGCCTGTGGGTGAATGGTCGACCCATGGAGCCAGACCTTAAAGGCGGGGCGCGAGGGGCCTACCAAAGGCCGCTCGGTGCATGGAGAATGCATAATTCTTTTTGGCTGTGTGACCTTGTAAGCAGCAAAGGTATTCGGTTAATGGGCCTTTGAGGCCTGGGGAACCTTTGCTCCTAGAATGTACCAACTGTGCTACGGGAAAAGAAGCCCTGTCTTGTCGTCGCCTGTAGGCTGGGAAAAGGGCAGGGACGCCCCACCCCCACTCACCCTTGGGGATAGGGGAATGGAGAGGCGACTCTGCGTGTCTCATTCTCGCGTCAGGGTGCCACAAGTCTCGAAACTTTTAGGTCTTCGCTCTGTGTGTGCGCCATTGGGAGCATCCTTGCGAATGTGCCATGGAAAACCAAGGAGTACACAGAGTGGTACCACCCTCCCGCTTCCGCGCGGTTACCCGTGTCAACCTCGGAACCTCAGAGGTCCTTGATTCGTCAGCAGATTCAGGGAGTACTGTGAACAAAGAGTATGAGGGCCAAAGGGGGGGGGGGGGGGAGTCCTATTGGAGCGTAGGACGGGTTAAACCAAGTCCGAACAGGAGGGCTCGGGCAGCAACCTTGCCAGGAACTCTCGGAGACGCCTATGGGTTGATTGGTCATCCCCATGGAGCCAGATCATAATGGCGGGTGCGAGGGGCCAAACAATGGCTGCTTGGTGCATGGAGAATGCATCATTCCTTTGGTACGGTGGCTTATAGCAGCAGAGGGCATGCTTCGTATGCCGGTTTATGGACCAAAAAGTCTGGGTGGCCATTGCTTCTAGGATGTACCAACTGTGCTTAGGTGAGATCCTTCAGTTCTTGTTTATTTTTGTTTTGCAACTGTTTCATTTCTTCAAAAGTAAGTTTATTTTTCTGTGGCAAGGGTTCTTTTGTGACTATTTTCGCTAGCACATCAGCAGCTTCATTGCCTTCAATGCCAACGTGTGAGGGTATCTATTGAAAGTGAATTTTTGAGGTTTTTGAGAGTTTTTGGAGATAACCAATTATGTTCCTGCTTACTTTGTCTCTAAGTTCCCCTGTGTGACTCAAGTGTTGTATGGCACTTCTACTATCAATAAAAATCCATATATCTTGATAATTAGTATTTCTGATGGATTTAAAGGCTTCATAGATGGCTATAAGTTCTGATCTGAAGACTGAGCAAAAATCTGGGTTTCTTCTGTTTATTTTCTCAATGCATTTGTGGTTTTAATGAGACAGCCACTGCCAGTGTGTCCCAACTAGTCTCTGCTACCATCGGTATAGATAGTTATTGCATTTTTTTTAGGAATGTTATTAATTATTTATAATGATAATTGTTTCAAATATTCTGGATTTTGGTATTGTTTGTTGGTGGGTTTTATTTAAAGTAGCATTAAAAATAACATTTTGTAGTGGTTTGCATTGAGAAAATTTTTCTGCAAATAATTTTTTCCCACACTTTATATATAAAAATCTATTTCTTTAGGCCAGGTGGAGAGGGCCTTCTTTTTTGAGTCTTAGATTGGATTCCCAATTAAGTATGTAATTGGAAGTTCTGTGCTTGTTTCCATAACTCGATTTTGTTTATATTTTTTGGCAGATTGTAGCTTCTTCTATCCTTTAAGGGCATAATGTCTTCTTCATAAAGTACATATCATTAGGGCAGGTATTTCGAAGACCTGTAATAATTATAGCTGCACTTAGTTGTATCCTTTCCAGTGATTTTAGATTTGTTTCAGATGCTGAACCATAGATTTGATATCCATATTTCAGAATAGGTCTAATTAGAGATGTGTAAGTTAATTTTAGTGTGGTTGCATTGGCTCCCACTCTCTTCCTGAAATATATTTCAGGATTTTTAGTCGGTCTCTTCCTTTTCTAATAACTTCTTCAATATGTTTCTGGAGTTAATTTCTGGATCCAGGGTGTAGGGCAGATTGTAGCTTCTTCTATCCTTTAAGGGCATAATGTCTTCTTCATAAAGTACAATATCATTAGGGCAGGTATTTCGAAGACCTGTAATAATTATAGCTGCACTTAGTTGTATCCTTTCCAGTGATTTTAGATTTGTTTCAGATGCTTGTACCATAGATTTGATATCATATTTCAGAATAGGTCTAATTAGAGATGTGTAAGTTAATTTTAGTGTGGTTGCATTGGCTCCCCACTCTCTTCCTGAAATATATTTCAGGATTTTTAGTCGGTCTCTTCCTTTTCTAATAACTTCTTCCAATATGTTTCTGGAGTTAATTTCTGGATCCAGGGTGTAGTCGAGATATTTAGGATATTTATTATAATGCAATTGTTGTTCTTTCAGAATAATTTTCTGTCTTATTTTGTATAGTTTCTTATTGGTAGTAAAAAGACAGGTTTTATATTTTTGGGGGATAAATTCTAATTTATGCTTATTAGCAAATTATTCTAGGTGGAGAAGAGTTTTGTTCAAATCCCTTTCAGCTTTTTTCCAGTTAGTGTTGCTGCTCCATAGAATAATGTCATCAGCGAAAAGTCCAATATTGGTTTTATGTGAAATTTTTTCTTCTATGCTTGCTATAAATAGGGTGAAGAGAGTTGGGCTAAGGACTGATCCTTGTGGTAATCCTTGGTACAGTTTTTTTTTTAGATAGAGTGCCATTATATTTGACCCTGATGTATCTATTTTTAAGGAATCATTTCCCCAAGTGATAGCTTTTCCATCAATTTTGAAATGTTTGTATAATTTTGAAATTAAATTGTTTTTCCATACCCCCCCCCCCCTTATCAAAAGCTTGTTTAAGGTCTAAAATAGCAGCTATGGTGTGGTTAGTTGGTTTTCTGTTTTGTGCATCTTTTACCTTTTGTGTGAAAAATAAGAGATGGTCTATTGTCCCATGTCCTTTCCTAAATCCATATTGTTCTTCTGGCAAGGGATTTCTTGTGACGAGGTGGTAGGTGAGTCGTCTGAGTATAATTTTTTTCCATTAATTTTCAACAAATACTTGTCAAGGAGATAGGTTGGTAGTTTTTTGGGCAATCAGCAGATTTGTCAAGTTTTTTAATAGGAATTATTGTTGCAGTTTTCCAGTCTTGAGGCAATTTTCCAGTTTTCCAGGTGTTATTGAAAATATCAAGAAGTCTTTTTTGCCATTTTTGCTTAAGCTTGATATCATTTGGCCATGGATTCCATCTGGCCCAGAAGTCTTGTTTTGGTCAGTGTTTTCTAATGCATAATCTAGCTCTCATATTGATTTTTCATGGAAAATGTTATGAGTGCTGGTAACATTTAGACAAATAATCTTTTGGGCCTTTTTTTTTTCAACTTTCTTATCTTTTATTTCAAATTTGATTTTCACTGCTTATTTGATATGAATTACCTAAAAGATTAGCAGCATTTTTTCATTAGTTGCTGGGGTACCATCTGTATTCTTAATCATATTTGTGTTTTCAGTTTGTAGCTGGGCTCTGTCAATTTGTTTTGCCAAATGCCAAAGTTTTGTAGTTTGGTTTCTGGGGTTCAGGTTTTCAAAAGTTTGTTTCCATTTTTCCCTTTTCATATTTACGTATAATCTTTTTATTTTTGCATTCATATTGCATGTTCAGTTCAGTTCTAAAATTTGTTTGGTTTTGGGGGCACTTTTTTATAGTTCATTTCTTTTAGTTATAAGTGTTTGAATATATTTTGCCTGGTGTGTATAATTTGGAATCCATTTCTTAATATTACCTCATGGTATTGAAACTTTGGCTGGCGTAATAATGCTGTTTTTGAAAGATACCCAATTTTGTCCCAGATCTTTTATTCTAGTGGGTGCTATTCCAAAATCTTCATTGGTATTTTGCTGGTAAAGATTCCAATTAGCCTTTTGCTATTCCAGAATTTTTCTTCAATTGAGCTGGTTTTGGTGTTGGTGCTAATTTCTATCAAAATAGGCAAATGATCACTTCCAATACTTTTAATATTTGCCATTTGCATTTGTGGAAAATGTCACGACTGGAGAAACTTATATCAAGTGCTTGTCCAGTATTATAGCTGTAGGAATGGTGGGTAGGGTTCTCATTATTTAAGCACATGAAGGCATTGTCGTCAAATATATTTGATAGTATTTTGCCTCTTGGGTTTGACGTGGAGCATCCCCATAGTTGATGTTTGGCATTAAGATCACCTACAATAATAGTGTTGCCTGTAAGAAATTGAACCATTGTTACTCCATCAATAAGTTTATTGTTTGGAGGGTGATACATATTGTATATGTTGATGGTTTTATTTTTATTGAGGTAGACTTTGATACCTTTGGCTTCGAGGTCTGGGTATTTGGAATATTAATGGCTATGTCCTCATAGTACAATTTCTTGATTAAAAATTATAGGCCACCCCCTTCTTTATTTCTATCTTTTCTGAGGATATTGTAGTTTTTATATTTGAGTTTTTATTTTTCATTTAATTTTGTTTCCTGTAGGGCTATAATTTGTATCTTTTGTTTTTCAGCTATTTCCATTATTTCTTATAATTTTATTTTTGTCGCTGTTGACCACATTCCATTTATGTTGCACTGCAGAATTCTCAATTGCTTGGAAGCTGCAATGCTTGGAGTTTGTGGAGACTGTATTATACTTATCGGACAGAACCCTCTACCTAAGTCCTGATCGCACCCTGTTTATTCTGCGCGATGGGTGGTGCAGCATGCAAATCAACATCTGATCTCATGGAATGGGGTGTAGGGGTGCAGCTTTCTTTGATCATGGCACCATGATCCAGGCACACTTTGGTGAAAGTCTGACTTTGCCTGTAGTTTGAGGCCATTCCTAACATGGAAACCGATGCCTTTGCTGCCGACTCTAACATGAGCATAGACGCAGCTCCTCCGTATCCCTTGAGTGGGACCCTTGCTGAGGTCTATCAACTTGTCAGTTTAAGTCAGGATTTTTAAAGAGGTCTACTCCTCTTCTAACAATACTGCTGCCTGTCCGCGACTACTTATTCGTCAGAGTTATTCTGCTTGTTCACAGCTGGCCTTCATATCTGAAGGTTGTTCCCCCTATCTGCCACCTGGGGACACCCCCTGTAGCAGTCAGCTCTCCCGAGGGGCAGTTACAAGTATCTAACAAAATTAGGTCTTTTCAATGAGAGTTTAATTTTTGGAAAATAAAAATTTAAATTTAAAAAAAATGAAATTATTACCTAAAAACCTCAAAATAGAGATTCTATAAATTCATTTGATATTAAATAATCATATTATGAAATAGAGATTTCGGAATTTTTGAAAAGTGGTTCAGTATGTGTAAGCCCAGATGAATATAAACATTTTAAAGTGTTAAAAGTTAGTGATAATTATTATAAGACAAAAAAAAAAACATACTTACACCACTGATACTATTTCAATTGCGAAAAATTCCATATTAAACTTTAATTTTTTTAAACAAATAAAACAAAAAATGTAAACAATAAAGAAGCGCGTCACCAGTTATGTTGATGTCTTTTAGAGCTGTATCTATTGCAGAGAGTTCTTTTTTATAAACTGAAAAGTGTCTAGTGTGGGAAAGGGAGATTTTTTTCCAGGATCATATCTTTGTAGATAGCAATTCCACTGCCAGACAGTCTAGTTTTAATTCGGCTACCGTCAGTGTAAATTGTGATGTTGAAAAGGGAGCTATTTTCTTCAATGATTTAGAGGCTAAGAACGTGAATTCGCATCCTTGAGTCAAGTGTTAAACATTTTTTATTAAAAAAAGTGTCTCATTGAAATGTGTTATTTTTAATGCAACTAATTTTTTGATTCAACACAAAATTTTGAAAAATTTAAAAATAGCCAAACCCTGGCTATAATAAACCAAAAGTTCTATCCCATTGGAGTTCACTTTGTCAAGGCTTACTCTGTATATTAAATATAACTACGTTACAAAATATTTGTTTGTACAAATGATCAATACACTACCCGCCATTAAAATTGTTTCACTAAGAAGAAATGCAAATAATAAAGTGATATATATTGAACAAATACATTATATTGGGAATATAAAGTGATTAGGTTTTCAAGAAATTCGGAGATATGGATCCTAAGAAATCAGTACTCAGAAGAACCAACTCTGGCAGCAATAAATGCCTGTGTATTAAGTCAAACAGATATTGGATGGCATTTACTGGTACAGATTCTCATGCAGCTTCAGCAGGAGGCCACAGTTCATAGACACTGATGTGTGGTGACAATTCACTGACTTGGCCACCATTGTCAAGGCGTTTTGTATGGGTGACAGTTCAGAAGAACATGCTAGCCAGGGCATCAGTTAAACATTTTATGCATGTAGGAAAGTTTATACAATACTAGGAGCTGTGCATTATCCTGCTGAAATGTAGTATTCCCAGGCCTTGAATAAGGGGTAATGTCACTGACCTTAACACATCAGAAATGTAATGGGTATGGTTCAAAATTCTGGGAATGTGAACAAGAGGCGACCAAGACCTGAATCTAATGGCACTCTATACTATCACTCCAGATGATGGGCCAGTATGATGATGTTGAATGCATGCTGGCAATATACCTTCTCCACCCTGATGCAAAACAAAAATGTAGCCTTCACTGTGCTGCAAATAAAACTTGGATTGTTCTGAAAACACGGCACACCATTCCTGCACTCAGGTTCATCATTAATCACACCATTTAAGGCGCTCCTGTTTGTGCTGTACCGTCAAGTGTAGTTGAAGCCATAGTTGCCAAGCTAACAGTTTATGATGCCACAAATATTGTCAAATTGTTTGTGCAGATACTTTTGACTTGCAAATAGCTTCATTTTTTGGACTTGGGGCTCTTGACTTGGCTGTATGATCCATCAAGGCCATTCAAGTGACATGTCAGTCTTCGTGGCTGCTAGTGATAATGGGCTGCTAAGATCCAGCACATCATTCTGTATGACTGTCTGAACCCATTGATTTCATATTCTGCTAAAAATCATGGGATCTTAAATGTCATTAGCAGCAATACTGTGGCATAATAAACCGCAATTATAGTAGGCTACAATTCTACCTCTATCAAACTCAGAAATGTGTTTTTAAGCATTTCTCCTTCTTACACCAGGTATCACGACTACTTCTCAGAATAAAGCAATGTTCTAAACGCAATTTCTGCATGATAAACTTACTGTAAAAATCTCATTTCAACACATTTTAGGCATCCCTACCAGTGCAAGTTTTGTATTAAAGTTTTGAAAATATAATCATTTGCGTATCACAGCATCTTCTTCCTACAGTATACATTTCACCTTTGTTGAGGTTTGCCCTCTTGGTTTATCAATTTTAATGGTCAGTAATGTAAATTGATATTTTTTTAAATATGAAATGTTTTTAAAATATGGAATGTCAGCATTGAAATTTTTACTTGAAATGTGTTGTACCATATATATGATTATTATCTATTAGATATTTTTTTTATATAGATATGATTTTTTTAGTAGTTGGACATTAATTTTAATCAAGTTGTGTAACTTAGTTCCCAGCATTTGTGAGCAGTCTCGGACCCATTTCGAAAAGGTCCAAGAACTTTATCAGCAGCTGGCCAATGTCATTCCTCCTGGCGAGTTCTACAGGTGGGCATCACATATTTTGTAGTTATTATGGCAGGTAGTAGCACAATTTTTTCAAATCATCGAAGAATGGGCGAATGCCCAATTCTGATTTTTTAAAAATCTTCTAATTTTTAAATGTCAATATCAATAATGGTGAAATAATTTTTAATTGGCATTTTTAAATTGACCTCTCTCATATTTTTGTAACCTAATTTTCACAAATATTTAAATTGTTGCCTGAAATGCAAAGAATATCAATTTGTGCAATCTATACCCTCATTTTATTTTTGCCTCATTGCTTTACTTTATAATTTTAAATAAACTAAGCACACAATTGTTTAAGCATTTTGTTTTGCTTCCTATGCTACAATAGAGATGCTATTGAAGTTGTAAAAATATTTCATGCATCAGTTTTCTAGATACTAGTTTTGCCTCATTATCTGGGATGTTTTTATAATTTCACATTGAGTTTAATACAAAATTTCCATTAAGATTAAAGATAATTGATATAAGGCTACTCTCTCTTCAATTTTTTACCAAAGTAAATTAAATCTGCTTTGAATATCAGACATAAAAATGCTTTTGGACTTCTTGACAGAAAATAAGATAGTGCTTTCAATTTATAATGCTGAGAAATTAAAAACAGTAAGAAGCGTTCATTAGGAAATAGCTATATTTTAGAGAAATTGATACTATTTTTATACCTATATATATATATTCATATACTGCTATTTATTCTTCTTTAATTGTTTAATTGCTTTGACAAGCAGTGAGATATTTATTGAAAAGTAGTTGTTTTAAAGAAATATTGCTAATAATCTATATCTATTTACCGCCTCATATAATTAGTTCCTTAAAGTGGTTATTTGAAAACGCATTAGATAATTTTCTTGCTCATATTTCATTTTATTAATGATTTACTTTTTATAATAATTAATATATTTCTCAGAAATTAAAATAAAATATATTTTTAATCATCTCTTAAAAATTTTTACTTGAGCATTTGCTATTTTTATACATCAATTTTTCTCCCCAGGTACCATGACCATTGGCGGGCGACAACTCAGCGACTGGTTTGCCTGGCTGCCATGACATTTTTCTTGGAGCAAGATGCCCTCATTACTCGGGATGAAGCTGCAGAGCTCTTGCTTGGAAAGGATAATTTGAATATCTTCCGTGTGGACCTTGAAGATTTTCTCTCTGGCATCTTACAACTCTCTTCTGAGCTTTCCAGATTTGCAATTAACTCGGTTATTGCTGGAGAATATCAATGGCCATCACATGTGGCTGCATTTCTTGGAAATCTCAACCTGGGTTTCCGCATGCTGAATCTCAAAAACGATCATTTGAGAAAAAAATATGATGGGCTGAAATATGAGTTAAAGCAGGTTGAAGAAGTAGTTTATGATATTACTATTCGAGGATTAAAAAATAAATAAGTCTAAATTTTAGCATCTGTTTTATATCCTAAATTACATAATTTTGGCCTTCTACTTTGAGCTTTAACCATATAAATGAATTTTTATTCAATTGTGCATATCATACGAAGCATATTCATAGAAATCCTCATTTCACTATAGGGGTTTATAGTAGAGTGATTTTATTTTTAAAAAATATGTGCTTATTGCTAAAAGGATTTACAAACATTTTCTCTTACTGTGTGTGCCAATATTGCATCAAATAAAATTAAAAGGTTTTCAATCAATTTTAAATATTAAGGATTTCCCATATTAGCCCACATGGCTTGACCATCAAAAACAAAAATGATAATTCATTTATTTTCAGCTCCCTCTAGTGTTTGCAATGATATTCAAAGGTCTTTTAACTCTTCAAAAATAATGTTTCAAGTGACAGTCAAAAATAAGGTGACAGCATCAATGATCAATTTAATTTGAATGACTGGAAATAATTTTTAAGAAAATGAAAAATGTGCAAGCTGGATAACTAAATTTAGTAAAATAAATAATGAGGAAACAAATTAATGTTGGTTTTTTTTTTGCTTATCCCTAGTACACGTGGTACAGGCCATGATAATCATGGTGGGTAGTTAGCGACTGCTTTTTACTGTAAGCGCACCACATGTCTACACATGTGAAAAGCAATTCGACTTTGCACTTACAAATGAAATTAATGTTAAAGCTAGAGAGTAAGAGTATATGCTAACAGAATTCGAAACAATGGTCTTATAACCTTCCTTCTATATTAAATAGACAACTTTCTAGTGAGGCAATGACCCCCAGGATGCCTCTACTGCAATGACATTTGCTCACTTTGTAAGCAAAGTAATGGGCTTATATAACTTTCCTCAAATATTCAAAATTATTTATTATTGGATACAAAAATGGACAGATAATTATTTTCTAACATTTTCTCATAATCATTTGAACCTTGATCAGCATTATTACTCTAAAGAAATTTTTCTGAGGTCCAGATATTCTGTAAAAATATGAGATACACTAAAGTTATTGTAAATATTGAAGTTTTTTTTTTTTTTCATCTCTCTCTCTAGAAAATAGCCAAATTTTAATTCAGTATAGCTAAATATACTATGAACATAGTTTAACATTTCAAATGATTGACTCAACTGTTCTTAATTGTAGTTCATTTTGGTGCTTGTTCTCCCAGTTTTAGTGTTAAAACTTTTTATTATGAGGCAAAGGCATCTTCCTTTAGATATACCATTTATTCTAATATGTTCTTATATAATATTTCTTTTCTTTTTACAATTTTTTTGAATACCTCTTAAAAAGGTGAGGTGTAATTCTTTAATCCTAAACAACTAAATGAAACCATTGAAGGACACTTTTTTTCAAATATGGCAATTCATAAATAATTGGGAGGGCCTGGCTCATCAGTGGTAAAACATCCCAGAGGTTTTGAAAGTTTAATGCTAATAATGTGCTTTAATGATCTTGAATATAGATGACACATTATCGCTTGATGTTTAGCCTAATTTTAAAATATACCATATACACTAATTATAGTATGTTATTTGCTCTGTGGGCCATCTGACCTATTAGAAACTTGTAGTAACTCATTTAGGGATTTTAATTCTTGTTTAATGCTTACCGACGCTCTCTCTGAAATATTTCTATATCCTTAATATAAAATGACTACTTAAAGATTTATGAGAAATATACTGTGTGTAGTTCTGATATACACTAATTGACTAATGAAACTTTATATTTTAACACATCTTTTAAATTATGAATAAAATAAATTCATAAAATAATATAGAAAATAGAGAACTCACAAAAATGATAATATAAAATATAAAAGTATTATTTAAGATTCCAAAGTTACATGAGCCATACTGTAGATGAGAAAAAAAGCATATATTGGATAAATATTGGTTGTTTAACACCAAGCTTTGTCTGGTAAACTACTCTCACATAACTAATACAATTTATAGTCTTGGTTCAGAACATATGCTCTACCCAGACAAGAAAATTATTTTCAGATTTTAGTTTAGATTATACTAATTTTCAAAAAAGCTATTTTTATAAAAAAGAATTTCCTCAAATTACACACAAATAAATTTATCACTAAAGTAGAACCTCTCTCTAAAGAGAACCTAATTGACAAACCAATGTCTCTTTTAGAGAGAGGTGTCCTCTTATTGAAGAGCACTAATTTAGTAAAAAATGGTATTTTAGGCTTTGAAAACTCGAGGTAATAATAAGATGTATTAGATCTCATCTGTTAAAAAAAAATTGGAACTATTTTTTTACATGTTTCTTAAAAAAATAATTTTTATACTGTGTGCCCTTACTGCAATGATCAAATATATAATTATCATTACAGCATAAGGGCAGTAGAAAATTATTTTATACATACACACAAAAATAGTTAAAAGAAATAAGTTCAAATCCAAATACACAAATAGTGTGCAATGTTTTGATAACAGCATTGTTACCATCACCAGACAAAAAAGTATTTTTGTATATGGATTTGGTCTTATTACTTTTTTAATCTATAATCCAAATTGTACATTATTACTTCTAAAATCCTTTGTATAGAGGTATTCACAAGTACTCATAGAGTTTTTATTGCATAGGCATATTTTTTCATATGAAATCACAATTAGATATAAAATTAGGGAAATATTTTACGTGAAATTTTGAATAAGAAAACATAAAATGATGAGAAAAAATAGTACAAATGTGACTTTGTACTGTGGAATAAGGTTCATAAATTATGAAAAAGGCATCTCCTTATCATGCAACTGAAAGTTGCTCAGTAAGGAGATGCCTTTTTCTTAATAAAATTATGAGTCTGCATTTATTTTATATTTTTCAAATGATATAAAACCTAATAAGTATTACAAGCAACATTTTTACAATATTTTAAAATTTTTATTTCACCTATAGTGCGGCGTGATGATTTATCTTAAATTAATTTCAGGTTCAGAGTATGGTACTGAGAGATTTAGATTTGTATTGAATATAAAAATATTCCTCATATTTCAATACTCCTATATTAATTTCTATAGAAACATACCTATACATATTGAGGATAAAAGTGCAACCCATAGGTTAAAATATTAATGATAATGAGGCCCATTTTGAGAGAGATCAAGGAATATTCATTTTAGAACAAAAATAATTGCAATATTTTGAGAGGCCGATTCTTTTTAAAGTAGTTTTATACTAGTTAGTTGTGCATCTTCATAATGCTGCGAAAGTGGAAATGCTGATGGATTTTCAAGCTATGGATCTTGAGGATTGTATGTAATGCTGTACTTGTGTGTGTCATTTATTAAAAAACAACAAACTTTCAAGAATTAATTTATCTTTTTTAAAGATGTTAAGACCCAAGATATTTAATTTTTTTTACTATTGCTCTAGTTTGGAATATGGTTATTTATTATAGCATGTTTAACTAGTAAAGAAAATGCTTGAGGAGCATGAACTCATGGAATTCGTGTAATCTTTACACAAGGGGATTAGAAACAACAACAACAATGTAAAGAAAGTATTCACCTTTTTGTAAAGTGGATGTGTGCTGCCTAAAAATTATTCTTCCAAGTGCAATTTATAATACCAAGTCTTAAAAATACCTACCAACAATACACTTTAGAAGCACATATAACTAAAAAAAAACTGATCGAAAAGGTGTAATGTTTGACCTCTCAAAATATTATACTTATTTTTGTTCTAAAATAAAGGTTTTTTAATCAAATCTACAAAATACTTCTCATTACTGCTCATACATTGATGTTAAAATACTGTGCAAATACCATGCTTATTCTTTCTATTTATTTGAAATTCAAGATTAAATTCATGGCTACCATACAGGTAGTTCTTTGAGTCTGGCTATATTGATTAAATAAATCTTAGATGTTCCCAATTTACCTCACAATCATTCATTTCATTGAGATTAACAGACTTATAGTCATGATATAATTAAAAATGTTTAGTTTGCAACAAATATTTTTAGGATATTTACATTAAACTCTTTGTCATAATATTACAAATAGAAAATGTAATTATTAAAACATACACCTCAATGTTATATCTATAGTATAAGCTTTATTTTCTCACTGATTTATCTATACTATCACATGGTCTCAATCAGTCAATCAGCATGCAGTTTTAACTTGTCTGACACTAGGGTTACTTGCCCCTAGGTCCACAACCAAATAAGATCTAACACTTGCACACATCATGTTTATTTTATTTTAAAAAACAAAATTAAACATTTATAATTTTTGGCTAGTTCAATATGGGCCATAATTAAACGAAGGCTTGTTTAATCATTATGAGCATAAGTAAATTATTTTTCCTTTCCTTTTGAGGTAGAATCAGCAGGGTGCACTTTACAATCTTTCCACTCTTGATTTTAATTGTATTAGGAATTTTATAGAGCGCCATTCAGACACATTGAAGATGATGTTGTTGAGTTGACACAGTCTTTGAAAAATTGCTTCCATGGGGCGATAAGATCCAGAACAAGTTTATTATGAATTTTAAGGTGGCTGAGGGTCATTTCTCAATGTTAAATATAGTATTTCTCCCAACATAATAGATATGAATTACAATAAAATTTAAGTTTGGGATACTGTGCTGAAAACAGGGGTCAAGAGGGAGCAGAGAATGATGGGATTATTGTTCTGGATGCATGTATTTCAGGCAAGATATCAGAGCCCAAGTAGGCTCCACAGGGATCAGTATAAGTTCTGTTGCTTTTTGAGGGAGCTAGAGAAGCAAACAATTACATCATGGTTAAGGCATCAAGTTCTTCTGTTGCTTTCTGAGGGAGCAAGAGAAGCAAACAATTACGCCATGGTTAAGGCATCAAGGATTAAGGTAAGGTGGATGGAAAGGGAGGCAGAAATCCTCCATCTACTGTGATCAAATCCCAGGTCTGCAAGCTCTATAAATAAATAAAAAATATTAATTATAAATGAGCTGTAAGGCATCTTGATGTAAGACAACTATTTCACATAACTCAAGATATAATCAGACCAGAAAAGGTTAATATAAAAAATCGAGGCCTGTTCCAAAATAACTTTATTAGGTGCAGCTCAAAAAGAGAAACCCAGCAGCTTATGTTATTTTTAATGAATAATATATATATGTACAGGTTCTTTACATATAAAAAGTGTCCAATGCGGGATTCAATCCCAGTTCATGGCTGTCGGAAATCGAGGGTTTTAACCACTCGTCCACTGGCTATTGTAAGATCGAGGTTTTGATTCTCTGATATGTCTTTTTTTGTTCATATTAAAAGAGTTTTTTATATTTTTATTCTCTCTCTATTTGTATTTATATATATATATATATATATATTTTATAAAACAAATTTATTTCAGGGAGGAAGTTGAGAATCATATTGACATTTTTTTTGAGACTTTTTAATTTTAGGATCAGATGCTTGATCTGCATTTTCTACAATGCCAAATTTGAGAGACACAAGAGATTAGTTCTATTTTATTACATTAATATATTTTTATTGTTAAATAATTCTTGAAATGTTTTGTCATATATATGATGAGCTAATGCTCTAGCATATATTTAAAACATTAAAATGTATTTACACATATATACCTAACAATTTCAAATATTTTTAAATATTTGTAGTTTTCATGCACATATAAATTCAGATAAAAATTTTGCCCCAGAGGTTGTGTGCATCTGTGTTCTATAATTTAGATCTAAAAATAAATAGTTTTGTTAATCTGAAAGACTAAACATTTTTACAACTAATATTACATGTGCATATATACATTGGTATTCTCGTTTAAAAAAAAATTATATTACTTTACAATAAATCCATTAAATTAATGCATCTTAATTGTCACTACAGAGTTAGACCAATGAATATAATACATTATCATTGGAAAGCTTTAAAAAAAGTCAATATACAAAATAGCCTCAGGGTATGGCCCTCATCAATATAGAGATGTCTACAATTTCCTGTAAGATGTTATAAAATCTTGTCTCCTTAGATTAGTTTAATTATAGAGGACCTTATTTCAAAACCAGGTATATAGAATGACTTTTGTTCCAATTTGCTGAAGATATGGTGTTTTGACATACTCATTGATATAAATCTGTGCTATGGCACAGATATCAAATGAATATTTTGAATTAAATTTATTAAAAGGATAAATTCCTTTATATGTTTGCACATATACATATATTAGATGTTCAAAAAATATTAAAGCCTAAGTATCTTAATTCTAATAAATCATATTTAAAAATAAATTATTCTGTGAATTTTGTGTTCTGCATATGTTTTTAAATTTCAGATGGAAAAAAAAAATTATGTTTTTAAATTTAGAATATAACACAAATTAAGGCTCATACTAATATATATATATATATATATATATATATATAGTGTAGAAACTATATAACAAAATTATAACAGTGATTCTAATTTTAAAAAATTTAAGGAGCAAACTGATAATAATGATAACTTATATCAGTTAGATTTGATTAGATTAGCAAGCTAAATCTAAATTAATTATAATAATAAATAGTTATTTAATTTTATAGTCCAGTTTTGTATTAAAATTATCTTCACTATTATGATCATTTAAATACAAATTATAAAATTTGTAAAATGTTATTAATTTGTAGATAGAGAGAGAAAAAAAAAAAAAAAAAATCCATTACTTCTTTTACATCCTCAAGTTAATTATATATTTATAATTAATAACAATAAAAAAAATTAACAAAGTAACGTCTATTACATCGGCTTTTACACGTCATTCAGACATACTCTAATCCTATATATAGAATAATCGAAGAGATAATATATATAATAGTTAGAAAAAAGAGAGAAAGACAGAACCATGCACTTTTAATCAAACTAATAATAAGGGAAAAAAAAAGAGTTTTATAAAGAAGGTAGATAAAATTGTTAGTATTTATATATATATTTTTTTATGATTTTATGTTTTATCCTTTTTTTTTTTTTTTTTTAAAGATTTTTAAAGGTTTTTTTATTTTATAATATGATTATAAATAGTTGTATTTAGTAATATATCTATAGTATGAATTAACATTTGTTATAAGTTTGGATATTATGTTTTGAAACCCTAATGGTAGACCAGACATACACAAAAAACTTTAAATTGAAATAAATTGGAAAAAGAGATCTGCTGAAACGGGGATCATCAGATAAAATTTCAGCGACATTTCAACCCCTCCTTTATTATGTCATAGATCTCTTTCCAATAGATCTTTTTCCAATTTATTTCAATTTAAAGTTTTTTGTGTATGTCTGGTCTACCATTAGGGTTTCAAAACATAATATCCAAACTTATAACAAATGTTAATTCATACTATAGATATATTACTAAATACAACTATTTATAATCATATTATAAAATAAAAAAACCTTTAAAAATCTTTAAAAAAAAAAAAAAAAAAGGATAAAACATAAAATCATAAAAAAATATATATATAAATACTAACAATTTTATCTACCTTCTTTATAAAACTCTTTTTTTTTCCCTTATTATTAGTTTGATTAAAAGTGCATGGTTCTGTCTTTCTCTCTTTTTTCTAACTATTATATATATTATCTCTTCGATTATTCTATATATAGGATTAGAGTATGTCTGAATGACGTGTAAAAGCCGATGTAATAGACGTTACTTTGTTAATTTTTTTTTATTGTTATTAATTATAAATATATAATTAACTTGAGGATGTAAAAGAAGTAATGGATTTTTTTTTTTTTTTTTCTCTCTCTATCTACAAATTAATAACATTTTACAAATTTTATAATTTGTATTTAAATGATCATAATAGTGAAGATAATTTTAATACAAAACTGGACTATAAAATTAAATAACTATTTATTATTATATATATATATATATATATATATATATTTGTGAATAGTTATGGAAGTTTTCTATATCATATTTAGATAAAGCATAAGAAAGGATACATTTTATTTTGAGATATTTTGCATCATATCTTGCACACCAAATGATAATGTGTAAAATTAGGGAATCTGGTTCAAATAATCAGCCTTTAATTACAAATAAAGCTCATTATAATATTTTATTTAACATTGAGCTCTAGTCTTGATTTAAAAGTAAAGGTTAACACGCACACAGGATTTGAGACAATTTGTTTTATATCATAAAATAGTTTATAATATTTCAATCTGATTTAAATATATATGGATGTATCATTCTTCATATGATTAAAAAGTATATATATATTAGAGAGTGTGTGTAGTTTGCGCAGCATAGATATATGAATATACATTTAATCTTGAAAAAATTATAGAATATTTTTGTTTTGTAGTATTTAGTTGATTAAATACCAAAATTAAATGTATTTTTATTTCATTTTATTATTTATTTCATATATATTTATAATTCAATTTTTAGAAATAATTGTTTTTCTATTGTATAAATTCATTTCCAAACCAAAATGTATGTGAAATTTTGTGATTTAAATAAAAATGTAATAATTATTTTTATTGTTTTTTTCAATATATTAACATGTTATTGCATATGTACCTTCTCTATTATTATGTGAAATTCAAATTTTTAGTTCTAAGCATGAAATAATAAATATTATATAATAATAAACAGGCTTTTAGAAAGGGGGAATGATGATAATGTGTAAAGCCCAATTACAGTAAAACCCCTCTATAGTGAACCCCAATGGGACAGAGATTTTGGTTCACTATAGCCACGGTTTGGCTATTTTTTTTTTTTTTACTTTTCAAAAATTTTAGACCGTATAACTAAAGGACAACCATACACACTGGAAGAGGCTGTCTCTAATAGTGGTAACTTTGTTTTAATTCCCTTAATTGACCAATTTCCTTACATTAATACTGAATAATAATAGAAATCATTAGATGATAGGTTCTTCTTATCATTAACATACATGTACCTCTATGTCTAATTTAAAAATCAAGACAAATCCTAGGCAAAGTTTTATTAAATATATATTCAAAGATATAAAATGATTTTAAAACATCAATATCACATTAAATAATACAATTTTTACTTGGAAAAATGGCTCTAACACCTTGTTGCTTAAAAGCATTCTTCAAGCATTGCACCATTCAAATAAATTAGTGTTTTACTTCCATTTAATTTTTCCACATATTCTTCATAATCACTTTAAAATCACCATAGTTAATGGCATAAAAATAGTTTTTGTTTCCTCACGGGACCGTTTATTTGGACTTTTTTTTTAAGCCCCAAAACGTACGATTGCGATCGCGGCAAAAGTTGGGGTTGATTCCTCTTTGTAACAATTTTTAATAGCTTTATATTTTATCTTTTATAATAGAGAAAAGTTATATTCTCTTATTTTAAAATGTTCTTAACATTTTGCCTGTGTTGTTTCACTTTGAAAAGTTCTAAAAATGGCCTTTTTTAAAAAAAAAAAGAAATAACGCTTTTGTTTTTAAAATGCCTTTGTTTTCTTCATTTTGGAAGCCATTTGCATTTTTTATATTTCAAATTTAATGGATGCAAATATATTCTATTTAATAAAAAGTATAGTCTTAAAATTTATACAACATACAGCAAAAATAAAGTGCAAAAATCAAAACAAACAATGCCGCTAAATTTATTGTTTTGAAATCGCGATCCGTGAGCTGAAACAGGCTCAAAATTTTGTTGTTTTACTTTTTTTTAAATTACAATTCTAAGTTCGTTATTATAAATAGAATAAAGTAAATAGATTTTATTATTTTGGGACCGAAAATAGGTTCGTTATAGGGGTAGTTCGTTATTCTAAAAATCGCAAAGTTCGTTATAACGATGGTATTTTCAATGGAATGGAATTGGGAATCGGCGTGGGTTCGTTATAAGGGAAGGTTCGTTATATCCAGGGTTCGTATTAGCGGGGTTTTACTGTATGTTCATGAAATTTATAGAGCTCAGTTCTAAGAAAAGGTAATGCAAAATTCGACTGCAAATACAATATCAATCAGGATACTATTTATAAAATCAGATTTAGTTACTATGTAAAGTTTTGTTTCAAGGCCAAAAAAAAAAATCACTCCTCAAACAGGTTATCTCTAAAGTCAGTTAAGCTAAAATTAGTTAAAACTGGTCCGAAGCTATTCTTTCTTATGCAAATTTAATTCTGTTAATTCAAAAATTAGTATTATTTTTTAAATAAAGGATATTCTAGCTATGGAAATTATGATTTTATAACTTGTATGCAATAGAAAACATTTTAGTCCACTCACTTCATTGAAATACCCAGGTTACAATTTAAAATATTGTTACATATCTCAAATGCACACATGGTACAAGTCACGATAATCATGGTGATTAGTTACTATATCTGCTGTAATTGCACATGTCTACACATATAGAAAGCATTGCCAAATGCTGGATTTGACTATTTTTTTTTTTTTTGCTTATCCCTAGTACAAGTGGAACAGGCCATGATAATCATGATGGGTAGTTAGCGACTGCTTTTACTGTAAGCACACTGCATGTCTACACATGTGAAAAGCAGTTCGACTTTGCCCTTACAAATGTGCCAGAGCCCCGTTTGGTTACTTGCACTTGCTGGTGGGGTTGGACTTTTGCAATAATTGGAGGCCATTGGAGCATTTTTTTTTAAACAGAAAAAAGTGTCCAATGCAGGAATCGAACCTGGGTCGTAGTGGTCGAAAACCAAACGGTAAACCAGCCTTCCACCGACCCCCCGAAGGATTTGATCCTGGATCATGTCTGTTGCAAATTGATGGTTTTTACCACTCCCCAGCCAATTACTCAGTAAACTATTTTTGCCCAGAATGTATAGAATTTATACATGTGTGGTCATAACAAGCATTTCAATTATGATAAAGAAGGTCTAACTTAATCTAGATTATTAAAGAACATCTTAGTCTTGCACATTTTCTACTAATATCATATTAGAAGAAACACAGGTTCTTCTATAGCGAATAAGGTTATGTTAAACTTTTTACAATATTATACACTGCATGCCTCTGAATTTGCAACAAAAATTTCTGAGTAGAAAATATGCAATTTTCAGGGTAAAGTTAGCTCACGATTATGTAAATGATTCCAATTGCGTAGTTATCCCCATAGGTTGGTTGAGGCATTTTCAGCAGACACACGATTTTGACAATTTCATGAAAGGTGTGATGATTACCCTCGGAAAGGCTGGTTGGTCCATACATCAAATCTCTACAGTGAGACACCTCTACACTTCCACAGTGCACTGTCTATGGCAAAAATGGTTGGAACAAAGAAATGTGGCACAATTGATGGATGCTGGTGTGGCCAGAGTGATGTCAGCATGCGTGGACCTACACATCCACTGGATGGCATTGGCAGCTCCACAGTCAACTTCAGTTGCCATTTTTTAGAATGTGCAAGATACTCTTGATTCTCCCATATCTACCAGAACCATTATACGCAGATTGGTAGCTGTTGGCCTACACTCATGGCGCTCGTTAAGAAGACTTCTTTTGACTCAGCAGCACACACACCTCTGTTTACAATTTTATCAGGATAGAGACACATGAACAGCGAAATGGCACACAGGTCTCCGATGAATCTTGATTCTGTTTTAGCAATGACAGTCACAGAGTAGAAGTTTGCTGTCATCTTTGTGATAGGTCTAATCTGATGGTACCTCATGACAATGTGGCATTATGGTTGGGAGAGCCATCACCTATGACATCAGATCACCTCTGATTCATATTGAGAGAACTATGATGGCTCAATGATACATGGATAGCGAGCTTCAGCCAACAAAGTTACCCTTCCTTCAAGAAGTACCAAATGCTATTTTCCAGCAGAATAATGCCTGATCTCGCACAGCACACATCAGCCAACATACCCTGCATGAAAACTCGGTGCTTCTATGGACATCATTCTCTCCTCATTTCTCGCCTATAGAACACATCTGGGACCTAATTGGACGTCATTTGTACGCACAGCCACATTTAGAAGATGAACTGTGACTAATGTTTGACAGGGAATGGGAAGCCATCCCTCAGGACACCATTAGTATTCTCATTGAGTTAGTACCAAGGCGTGTTGTTGCCTGCATAGCCGCCTGTGGTGGTCCCACAACATATTGAGCTGACAGCAATGTCACACAGTGTATACACATGTATTCTGTTATAATAAATATTATTTGTTTTTTACTGGTACTCTCTTTATGCCAATTTTTAAAAACTTTCTCGCCACTAATTCTTGGTTTTGCAAATTCAGTGTCACATAGTGCATTTTAAAATAACTTTTAATTCAATCTTTTAAAGTTTGAAATGTAGTCTTAAATTTCAAGCACTTTATATTTTACAATTTTTCTATTATTTAATATATTTAATATTTAAAATATCAAACTAAAACAAAGGATTTTAAACAAACTTTTCAAAATATATTGAACATTAATGAGAATGTGTTGGCACAAAGTAGCACACAATGCAACTAAGAATTAAATTTTTTTGCTATCTCCTTTTTTGCCAAGGGCTAAGTTTTAAAATTGTTTAATATACTGTATTTATAGACAAAGACCTCCAAGACTCTTTTGGGGGCTTATAAAATTTAAATGTTAGGAGATAGAGGCTTAAGACAGGCTTTATTGTTTACTAAGTTTTCTACAAATGAGGTATAATAAGACACAATTTGGATTATAAATTAGAACTACAAGGAAATAAGTACAAATCTAAATATATTAATTGTGTGTGACATTTCAGTAACAGCATTGTTACTAAAATGTAACACTATTAATTTATTTGGATTTGGTCTAATTACCTGTAGTACAAATAATATAGTTTAAAAATAAAACTTGAACAAATTAAATCAATTGACTTGGAAGTATGAACTTGAGCACCATAATATTAAATTTAAATTTGGTCAGACATATCAATCAGTGAGTTTTATTTGAGCTAAACATGATAAATAAAATTGACTTAGTAAACCTTCAATTAGTTGAGTTAATTTAGATAAATTTTATAATATACTATAATAATGTACTATAATATCACTGAGATGACAAGAATTAAATTACTCAAGTTAAAATATTTAAAGTGAATGGTTTTAAATAAAGAGAGAGAGGTATAAGGCTTTCAAATGACTTTGAAAGAATTATCCTAAATTGGTGTTTCTATTTCTCTTCAATCAATAGGTTGGTAAGCAGCATTTTTGTCCTCTAAAAGCCTCTTTTCCAGGACAGGTCTTTGATATAATACTGTAGGGTCTTCTCTCAAAAGTGACAATGATCTCTATTCTATGCCTCCCTCTTCCTGAACTTCTCTGCATGTATTCTGCTAGTAATGCCATTAACCCCTCTTTCAGAGCAGATGACCAAACATGCTGGTTTTTCTCTTTCCAATTATTTCAAGAAGGCTATATGCCTCCTAGATTATTTAAAAAACATTTGTCTTACTTAGTCTGTCACATCATGGTGTTCTCATTATTCAGTACCAGCATACATCTTGAAAATGTCTAGCTTACCCTTTATGCTTTTCTAAGTCAAGGTCTCGAAGACAAATGTACATACATTTCAAATGAAGCCTTTGATAGTGTGCTTTTAGTTTATATATATAAATATAATCCACATAGGTTTTCATATTAAAAACTATTTTTGTTGTGAATGTGTGTGTGCTATTTTCTCTGATTTTTACAAATAATATTTTGGGAGAGAGAGATTCTTATAAAAATAATTTGTTTATTCCTTTTTTATAATAATCTATTTTCTATTCTTATTTACACAACTGATGGCAATAACAACTATATAAAAATATGCTGTGATTTTTCTTCATTTAGTACTTTTTCTGACGGTAATATTTTTTATTATATACAGAAATATCATTCACAATTTATGTATTCTAATTTGGTCTTATGTTCACTCTCATCAATTTAATGTGAATAGACATTCCTAATAAAATCATTCTCCTTAAAGCAGCAGATGTTGATAAGGGATGATAAACTCTATATAATTTTATACTTCTGATTGAAAATACACTAAGAGCAATAGTACATCATATTTTCACAAAATTTGGAATCTCATATGACTTGGTTTATTAAAGATATAAACATGCTATTCATAATATTGATTTTAAGGATTAGTCCTGTTCACACAGGTTTTTCTCTATATAGGGGTAAATATTTTTTCCTAATTAAAATATGTCTAAACCCCTTGGAACTAATTCAGGTCAGAAAGGTTTTTAGTGCTTATCTGATCAAGTCTCTGCCTTCCAGGCTCAAATAATTTCTCTGGTGAAGAAACAAGATCAGCTGATAATCTTCAAAAAAATATTTGTGGCAGAAGTCTAGACTCGCCTTTATACTTGAAGACATGATGATACTTTGATAGTTGCAGAAAGAATTTTTGATCACTCTCTAGATTATATTCATAACAATATACTTGATAACAAATTTAATGAAGGAAGTGAATAAACTTAATATAGAATTAGTAAAATAGAAAATGAAACTATATATATAGTTAAATATATAATCCCCTGCTTTAAAAAAGTTTTGTTTGATAAAGTATTATCATTGAAGAAATCAAATAATATTGTCTTGCCTTACATGCATGTAACAATTTTGGAACATGGAAAGAATATTTTTAAAAAATAAACAATTGTTTTTTATGGTAGATATATTTAATTTCTCTCTCTAGATTTTCAATGGCAATGACAATTTTTGTCACAAGAAACATTTATGGTATTTCTAATGTAACATTTTATGCAGAATTAAAAATTGTAATGGGAAATTTTCTATCACCAGGGTGTTTTTGCCTGATAGAATTTTCTTTAATTAATTTTTTTTTTATATGTATTGTTGTATTGGAATATACACTAATAATGCAAACAATGTTGCAAAATAAATTTTTGCACAAACATCATTACATTAGTTAATGATTCAATTTTATTAGCCTGAACTTATTCTCACCTGAACAATAATATGGTACAACTTGATTAGAAACATAATTAAAAGACCAAATCCAAATCAACAATCTATGGGACATTTTAGTAAAAGAATTGATACCAATTGATATCATAGATTCGGCACTTTTGTCAAAATATGGTAAAAACACTCTGTTACCAAAATATTATGTTGTTTATTATCTTTATTTGTTCTTGTGTATGTTATCCTATGTTTACCTGGACAAGTTAATAGGTAAACAAATGAATTTTTTTAAAAGAATTTTTGTAGAGGTGACTGATTTTCAATTGATCAGTTTGTTCTCCTCTATCAAATGGCTTTTACAGATCATATGCATAAGACTGTTTCAAATGCCGAGGTGTTGAATAGATATTCTAAAACTTCATGTTATATCTGTGGGGAATTAACTTCAAAGTTTAAATTGAAACTTCAAACAGATCATAAAAAGTGATATGAACTTTGTATGTAAAGTAGGTGACCAAGATAGAAAAGACTGGGCTCCTTATCATTGTTGTGCAACATGTCTTTGGTTTCTTACAGGGTGGGTTAAAAGTAAATGTCATATGACTTTTTTTAGTTCCAAAGTGTAGTATAGAGGGAACCAAAGGTTATTTTTTAAATTGTTAGTTTTGTTTGACAAAGACTACAGGTATGAAAAAATATTACGAAAGTGAAATTGTACCGGGATCAGGTTGATAAATTAAGAGAAAGGCATCTGATCATGCAACTAAAAGTTGCTGATCACAATTAGTTGATGATTATTTTGACTCTTATGCAGCTGAAAAAAAAATTGGTGTGAAAAAATTAATTTAAAAATTAAATTTAAAACTAAAATCTTGGAATTATATTCAATTTGTCCTTAAATGTGATCAGCCTTAATACAGATTAATCATTCTACCTGAGTTTTTATTTAGGAACCTCAGGACTAGAAAATTGTGGTCGCAAAATCAATTTGTCTCAAATCTACTAATTCATAAAACTAGAATCATCTTTATATGGTATCAATTTTTGTTATATTTGTCCATCTGATGATATTTGTTCTTGATTTTAAATATATTTTATATAGTCAATATTTTATCATTTTTTTACATCACTAATCTATATAGACTAACCAAATATAATTAAAATTTTTTTTAACATTTGATTTAAATGAAAAGTTCTTTTTTATGCCTTAAAAGGTTTGGACCTACTTTTTTGCACTCACACATTAAATCTTACCTTTTAAATTTACTGGTGAAAACTGAATCAAAACAACTTTGATTTCATGAATTAACCCTTTAGGGCTAGAGTCCCTAGTGCATATTGGTAAGCAAAGCTGGTACCACATAGGAATAGTCTTGCCTCAGTTTCCGACATTTTTTAAACAAAGTTCATCCCCAAAAAATAAAAGTCTATATATTTCAAAAAGTCAAAGCAGTCAAATTTACAATTGGGTGTCAATGTTTACTTCTCTTGATACCATATCACTCCCAGTCAAAAACTAAAAGGTGGTGAAAAGGAATGAGCTATAAAACCAGTTTTGGAAAATTCAAACAAAAGCCAAACTGTATACCATGGTTCAGGCTATGGCCCTCATTAGTACACAGCGGTATCAATATCATAACATTCTATAGGAGGTGTTATTAAATCGGTTGTATCTCCCAAAAAGATGTTTAAGCTGGTGAAGTGGGAGGGCCAGTATTCAGGCTAGAATCCCACAACTTTATGTGGGAGGATGGCATTGATGTATCAAAAGAGGACCTCTCCTTTAAATATGCACATATTAGAACAATATATATAAAAATATTTTAATTCTTTTATCATTCCCACAGAAATTTTCTGTAATAATAATAGACAATATCTAATATTTCTACCAATATAAAAAATCCTTTTTTTTTTTCGTGTAATCTTATCATGAAATCAAAAGGAAGCATTTTAAATAGTGCTTAGAACCTCTCAGAAGGATCCACTCCATGGTGTTAGCAGTTATATACCTTGGGATAAAAGATCATGTAATTAATTCAAACTAAACAAAATATTAGGAAAAAGGCCATCTGTCGGAATAAATATCAACTAAGTGTTAATTTTTAATTATTCCAGAATTAGCCAAATATTCATTCTTGATCAATCAAGATAAGCTCACCATCTATACGTTTTGGGCTGTTGGCTTTAAAATAAATATATATTCCAGGGAAACTTAGACTTGTGATAGTTTACTATTTACAATCTAACTCCTTTAATTCAACATCCCAAGGGAGATCAGAGTTCTTAGCTGAATTAGTCGGTTAGATGATAATCAATTGATCACAACATCCACTGCTAGTAGACATTTTTCTATATTACATTTAAATAATCAAAAATATATTTTGAAAATACTCTAGTAATTTATTTTAATATTCTTCTTTCTTATCTTCATTCAATCATATTAGGGTTTCAAATCTGTATAGCTTGAGATTTTTGATGGTTTTTCTAGGAATGAGTAGAGCTCAACAATGGAGGAGGCAATGCAGTCAATAATATGGTTTGGATTTGCAGGTTGATATATGCACTTAGTACATAGTGGGAAAACTTTGCAGCCATTCTGGAAAGTCATTGTCTCTAGAGATGACCAGACTCAAATCTGGAAATCAAGGGCTACTATTCCCTTGGACAGAAATGATGCTTGTGCAGCAGATTTCCATTCTTGCTGGCATTGTGCCTTGATAGTATCGAGGAGGTCTTTTTCATCAAGTAGGGTGGTCGATTGTCTTGCCTCAGGGTGACCTAGAACATAAGATTTTGTTTTGAAAATAGAGCAATCCATACTTAATTCATTAGATAATAAAAGGCATATATTGGGTTTAATAAAATATTTATTTTGCCAATATTTCGGCTGGCTGAACGCCAACCTTTATCGAGGCATTACATTTTTGTATACACAAACTCAGCGCCGCATAGTGTTATAATATCACAGTTGAAATTAATTAAAATACAGAGTAGGTGGGAGAAATTTGTGCATGAAAATGCACAAATTTCTCCCACCTACTCTGTATTTTAATTGATTTCAACTGTGATATTATAACAATATGCGGCGCTGAGTTTGTGTATACAAAAATGTAATGCCTCGATAAAGGTTGGCGTTCAGCCAGCCGAAATATTGGCAAAATAAATATTTTATTAAACCCAATATATGCCTTTTATTATCTAATAAGATTTTGTCAGATAATCTGCCAGTTCATTTCAAGGAATTCCAACATGAGCTGGAACCCATTCTAGTGTGAAAAAGCAGTTGACTAGGAGTCAGTTTACAGATTTGGAAATGCTCATCAGAAGAGGTTCTTGGCTGGATGAACAGGTTTGAAGGGCATAAATGGCTGCTCTTGAGTTGGAGTTGAATATTATTTTACTTGGTTATTTGATGTTGATATTTTTGAGAGTAGTATCTATTGTAGAGTTCTTTCTCTGCTTTATAAACTGAAAGGTGTCTAGGATAGGAAGGGTAGAGTTTTTTTAAAGGATTTTATTTTTGTAAAAATAGCAATACCACACTGCTAGACAGTCCAGTTTCAAGTTATCTATCATAAGTGTAAATTGTGATGTTAAAGATGTATCAATTTTTTCAATGATCTGGAGGCCAAAAAAGAAGTTTGAGAAATTCTGGCTGAGTTTCATGTTTTTGGTGATTGGCTGGGAGATGAGATATACAGGTGAGTTTATTGAGAGTTCTGTGTGGAGGATAAAGTTTCATGTTCAGGATTGATTGGGATATATAAAAGATGAGAATTGTGAACCATGTTAAGAGGAGTGTGACTTTTAGTCTTTGATTTGAGTCACAATTTTGGATAAAATTTTCTTTATGGTGTTTTTTGAGAGAATTAATATTTTTAGAGGATAAAGTTTGGATTCAAGTGCAGCTGAGTGATTTGCGCAAGATCCTTGAAGCTCATGGATCATTTTGACTGCGCTGGTTTGGATACTGTCTTTTTAATAAGTGCTTTTATTTGCATTTATCCAGGCTGGGGCAGTATATTCCAAAATAGGCCTTACTGTAATATAATTGAAATTATATTTTAACTTAGCAACACACACACAGTTCAGTTATGTGCATAGAATGTAAACAATAGAACCCACGTTATCTATCACTAACAACAACCTGTAAGTAAATAAATCATCTAATACCTGAACAAATATATCTTTATAATTATCATATAATTGTTTTTTAATTATATAACATAAAAAATTATTTCAAATTAAAAGGTTCTAAAATGAAAGATTAACAAAATATAAGTTCCAAACTTAAAAATAAGCGAAAATAAAAAGCTTTGAGAATAATATTTAAATAACTAACCATGGAGACTCCAGAACATTTTGATCCTAATAAAGAAAGGTGGGAAGATTGGCTTCAACAATATTCTCAGTATGAAACTGCTATGGAGATGAAAAAGAAAGAATCAGAAGTTCAAGTCGCGTCGTTCATAAGAATAATAGGAAGTGATGCCCTAAAAAATTACCATACATTTGTACTATCTCCAGAAGAAACTAAAAAAGTTGAAGAAATCAAAAAACGTTTCACCAACTAATTTTTTCCAAAAATGAATTATACCACGGAACGTTATAGCTTTAACAAATTACAACAAAGCATGGTAGAAACAATTACAGAATTTATCACAAGATTGTGCCTGCAAGCATCAAAGTGCAAGTTTGAAAGTTTGGAAGATGAACTAATCAAAGACAGGGTTATTGTTGGTATTCATGATGACCACACAAGAGAAAAGCTTCTAAGTGATCCTGATTTGGACCTGGATAAGGCTATACAAATATGTATGGCTGCAGAAAGGACAAACAAAAAAAAAAAAAGGTCATGCAACAATGTTCGGATCAGTGTTGGGCATTAAAAAATTATTTTTCAATTAAATTGTTAATTGACTAAGAAATTAATTGCTAATAAATTAATTGCAATTAAATCAATTGCAATTAATCTTTAAATTGCAATTTGCAATTAAATTAATTGAAATTAAATTAATTGCAATTAAATAAAATGCAATTAATTTTTCAATTAAATCAATTGCAATTAAATCAATTGCAATTAAATTAATTGCAATTGATTTTTAAAATTGTTTTATGAAACAATTAAAACTAACAATTAAATATGTATTAATACAGAATAAATAAAAATAACAGATTCAATGAAAGGTTTAAAAAATTACACTGCATGAAAAAAATCAATCCTTCTCATTGATGAACTATTCTTGTCACGTTAAGCCTTTTACATACGTGAATGTTTGTTTTGGTTAAGAATACATTGAAATAAAATACATGAAATAAAATGGCGTCGATAAACGAAATGGAAGAAGACAGTAACATTCCAGTGACTTTTTCGGTTTCGGACATTAATGAGTCATTAGAAACATCTTCACCTGTGCCACCAACTGACACCGCCGAGTGTTCGTCTTCGCAAGCGCGGCTTTACTTGCTAGATGGAACATATTTCAAATCCTTGCTTGAAGAGTCCACTGGTAATAAAATCACAGCGCTTTGTATGAAATGTCCAAGAGATGTATTAACTAAAATTAAAGGATATCATAATTGTACGTCAAACTTTTTAAGTCACCTGAAGCGAAAACACGGGCAAGAATGCATTGAAGAGTACAAAAGATATGTAAAAAAAAAGAAATCCGAGGTAAAAACTGAGAAGTCAAATGAGAATAAAATTACACAAGAACAATTCGATGAAAATATTCTGAAATATTTTATACATTCCATGATCCCATTACGTGCAGTGGAAGATCCATATTTTTCAAAAATATTCACGGACTTGGAAATATCTGAAATGGGGCTAACTCTAATGAGTCGACGTTCACTAGGACGTCGTATAGAAAACCACTATGAAACGCAAGTAGCTAAGATAAAGTCGAAACTAAAAGAAGCTTCCTATGTGTGCACAGAAATAGATATTTGGTCCAGTAAAAAGAGAAGTTTTATAGGAGTTACAGCGCACTGGATCACAAATGATCTACGGAGAGTTTCAGTGGCGTTAGCTTGTCAACGATTCAAAGGCGTCCACAGCTACAATCGACTATCCGATATGATTCAAGAAATTAACGATCATTTCGACCTCAATACGAATAAAATTGTTGCATCGGTGACGGATAATGGCAGCAATTTCGTAAAAGCTTTCAAAATGTTCGGTGTCAAATTGACCAATATAAATATTGTTGATGAAGTTATGCCAGACTCTCAGCCAACAGAAGCCTTTTCTGAATCAGATGTTGAAGACGACGAATCATCAAATTTAGAAGATCCTGAGCATTTACTTCCTGCCCATTTACGATGCTGTGCGCATACGTTAAGCCTTTGCGCAACTACGGACGCGAACAAACTTTTAAGCGAGCAAGACACCCCTCTGTCGCAAATGCATGCTGCAATCATGAAGAAATGTAATGCTTTGTGGAAGGCTGCAGGACGACCAAAGAGTGCTGAAATAATGCAGAATGTGTTAGGACACACGTTAAGTCGACCTGGTGAGACCAGATGGAATAGCTTGTTTGATGCCCTCCAGCAAATTTTCGATATTAAAGAAAAAAGCTTACTCTTACATAGATTATTAAACATAAAAAATGCTATCAAAGACAACGAATTCGAATACATACAAGAGTATTTGACGTGCACTTCGCCAGTGGCAGAAGCCCTCGACATAATGCAGAGTGAGACTAACGCATATTATGGGATAGTTCTGCCGTGCCTTCTTGCGCTGAGAAAAAAATTGCTAAAAATTGAAAAGAAAAACAACTTTTCCTTTTGCAATCCGTTGGTCAAGGCATACAGAGAGAGTGTAGAGAAGAGATTTGAAAAAATGCTTGACGTCACCACTCCTGAAGCTGAAATAGCGGCTATTGCGGCATTATCCTACCCAAGATTCAAAAATAAATGGTTGACTTGTTTTGAGCCCGCGGATCGTACCAAGATTCTAAAAGTTTTCAAGACCTGCATTTCCGAAAAAAATAGTGGAAATATAGTAGCGACAGTGGCAAAAACAAAAAGTACCAAAGAAAACCTTTTTTTCAATTTTGACTCTGACTCCGATAGTTCAATCTCAGAAAAAAACGCATGCTCCTCCGATGCACCAATGAATAAAGCAGAACTTTTGATGCTGCATTTTTTTGCAGAGGAAAGCCAAGATTTGCAACTACTCAATAGATATCCTGAGATAAAAAGTGTTTTTATTCAATACAACACACCTTTACCATCGTCAGCTGCAGTTGAACGCCTTTTTTCTTTTGCGACAATGACAAATCTGCCAAAGAGTCACAAATTGTCGGACAGCATGTTCGAGAAGAGAGTGGTACTGAAATGTAATTTAAATTATTACAAGAAATTATAAATTATCATTGTCTATCTAATCATGCTTAATTAAAGTTATTGATGATCATTTGCATCAGTCTTTTATTTGTTGCTAACATGTGTATTTAAATAGTTCAATAGTTATATTGTACCTGCGTCCACGTCCCTCGCAGGCCTGTACAGTATATTATATACCAGTTTATTATGCACCAGTAATTTTTTTATTTGTTAGATTAATTAAATTTCTCTAAACAATTAATTAATTGTTAATTTGAAAAGTGCAATTAACAATTAATTAATTGTTAATTAGAAAAGTGCAATTAACAATTAATTAATTGTTAATTGTATGAATACAATTAACAATTGATTAATTGTTAATTGTAAAAATACAATTAACAATTGATTAATTGTTAATTGTGAAAATTACAATTAACAATTAATCAATTGTTAATCTTTAATAAATCATTTTAATTAATATTTGCCCAACACTGGTTCGGATCAAGAAATATCAGTTATTAAAAAGAACTTCAGGCCAGAACAGAATGTAACAATGGAAGAAGTTTCAAAATTAAAACACAATTGCAAAAAATGTGGCGGCACACATCCAATTAGATGTCCCGTATATGGGAAAAATTGCAAAAAATGTAAAAAAGCAAATCATTTTGCAAAATGTTGCAGATCAAATTTCAGGTATAAAAAGAAAATCAATACCTTAGAAGAAGAAGGAACAGAAAATGATGAATTTAGTCTTCAAATTAATTCATTGTCGGAATTCACTAGTGATCTGATGGAAAATATCCAAATAAACAACACTAAACCTTTCAAAATAAAATTGGACACTGGAACTCAGTGCAATGTCTTGCCTTGGAACCTTTTTAAGAAAACAAATTCAAAACTTGACATAAGTTCAGTGAAAAGTTTAAAATCATTCTCAGGCCACAGAATTAAGGTGGAAGGAGAAATTATTGCCTCATGCATAATAAACATTATCAAGACAAACATTAAGTTCATTGTCACCAAAACAGGGACCACACCAATACTGGTCAATGAATCTTGCTTTATGCTAGGACTACTCAAGAGAATAAATGAAATAAAACCAGTAGAACAAGAGTTTCACCAGCTGTTCAATGGAGATGGTTGCATAAAGAATTTTGAGTACAGAGCAGAATTCAAAAAAGGGGACCACAAGTTGGAAATAAAACCACCCAGGAGAATACCCCTAAAAATAAAGGATGAGGTCAAAAAACAGCTAGACTTAATGGAGAAAATTAAGGTGATAAAAAGAATGGAAGAACCGACACCTGTCTCAAGACACATGGTGGTAGTGAAACAAGGCGGGAAATGTAGAATTTGTATTGATCCATCAGATTTAAACAAGATCCTGCTAAGAAGACACTACCCGCTAAGAACAATAGAGGACATAGCTTCCAATATCAAAAATTCAAAATACTTCACAAAGCTTGACTTCTTAAAAGGCTTTTGGCAATTGAAGGTCGCTGCGGAAACCACACCTTGGGGGCGTTATGCTTTCCTTAGGGTCCCATTTGGAATTAAAACTGCCCCAGAGATTTTCCAGAATACCATATCCAAGATTGTATAGGATATACCTGGTGTAGAAAACTCAATGGAGGACATACTCATCCATGCTGAAGACATCCAAACATTGAGAGAAAGAACTAAAGTAGTCATGACTACTCTTCAGGAAGCTGGAGCAAGACTCAATAAGGACAAGAGTGAATTTGAAAAAACAAAAATAAAGTTCTTAGGACATATCTTCACCAGTGATGGAATAAAAACAGATGAAGAAAAAGTCAAAGCCATTGACAATATCAAGTCAAAATCAAACAAAAAAGAACTACAAAGACTTTTGGGAATGGTTCAATAATTACATAAATTTATCCCAAATCTCTCAGAGATATACAGAATGAGATTGCTTCTGAAGAAAAACACAGAATGGCAATGGGGCAGCATGAGGGACAAGGATATGGAAAGAATAAAAGACTTATTAAAACAAGCGCCAACCCTAAAGTATTATGATCCTATCAAAGATGTGGTACTTTCGGTCGATACAAGCCAACATGCCATTGGAGCAGTCTTACTCCAAGAAGATAGACCAATTGCGTATGCTTCTTCTGCATTAAATGATGCTCAGAGGCATTGCCCTCAAATAGAAAAGGAAGCTCTGGTAATTAAATTTGGTTGCAAGAAATTCGATACCTATATATATGGTAAATCTCTTTTAATAGAAACAGACCATCAACCTTAGAATCCATTTACAAAAATCAATGGATAAAATGCCACCAAGACTTCAAAAATTATTCATGGAAATTAATCAATATGGACCAACTATTAAATACAAGAGTGGAAAGGAGCTCTTGATTGCAGACTTACTGAGTCGAGATTGCAAATCATATGAACAATTCTAGAAGAAAATCCAATAGAAATCCTCTTAATTACTGAATTTGACAATAGTTCAACAACCAATATCATGAAAGCTACAAAGGAAGATGCAGAATTGCAAGAGATAAAAGAAACAATAATCCAAGGATAGCCAGACCAAAGATCACTAGTTCCTCTATCTTGCAGAAGATATTGTAATATAAAATATTAACTTTCCATTCATGAAGACCTAGTTCTGAGGGAAACCAAAATAATAATACCAGAATCAAACAAAAAACAAGGCATTACTGGTTGTCCCAAAAGAGCCAAAGACTCCATTTATTGGGCAGGGATGCCCAAAGTTATCTCTGACATGGTAGAAAATTGCAAGACATGCATAGCTACACAAAGAGACAAACAAAAACAACCCTTAATGCTAAAAGAAATTCCCGAGAGACCATGGGAAATTGACACATCAGATATCTTTCAATTTGAAGGGAATGAATAGATTGTGATTATAGACAGTTATTCTGGATTCATAAACTTTGAACCTATTAACACCATAAATTCAAAAGATACCATTAAATTTCTTAAAAGAAATTTTAGCATACATGGAATTCTAAAAGTTCTGGAGACAGATAATGGAAGAAATTATGCTTCAAGATAGTTTAATGAATTCAGCAACAAATGGAAGTTTAATCACAAGACTTCAAGTCCACATTACCCTAAATCAAATGGACTGGCTGAAAGAGCTGTGCAAATAGCAAAGAACATTCTCAGGAAATGCAAACAAAGTGGAGATGATATCCAAATCAACTATAGAAACACTCTAAGAGAAGACATGGGATTACCAGCACAAAGATTACTTTCAAGAAGAACAATGACAATCTTGCCAATAAGCAAATAATTGGTAAGACCTTGCATCCAATAAGATGTCACTTTAAAGCTAAGAAGATCCAGAAACAAGCAGAAATTCTACTATGACAAAGGATCAAGAGACAAACCAACTTTCAAGATCAGACAAGAAGTTTATTCAATAGAAAACAGAAGAAACTGGAAACCAGCCACAATAGTTCAAGAAGATGGCCCAAGGTCCTATACAGTCCAGAACAACAAAGGACTCTACAGAAGAAACCAATCACATATTACAACTAACAAATCCCAAAAGGACCATGAAAGCATCCTTGAGCAAGAACCTAGTGGAAGTGCATGTTCAACTATGGAGAAAGATCAAGATCAAGAAACTCAGCCTAAAGGTTCTGACAGGATGGAGCTGCAGTCAGAAACTGATAGTTCAGCTAAAGAGGAAGAGACCAGGGAGGAGCACAAGTTCACGAGAAGCAGTCGCCTTGTGAAGCCACCGAAAAGACTGGATTTGTAAAAAAGGAAAGATGTAATATAATTGAAATTATATTTTAATTCAGCAACACAGTTCAGTTATGTACATAGAGTGTAAACAATAGAACCTACGTTATCTATCACTAACAACAACCTGTAAGTAAATAAATCATCTAATACCCCAACAAATATATCTTATAATATGTTTGTTAAGTATATAAAGTAAACAAAGATTTTACACTTACGATATGTTGCGCATAAGATATTGGCATTTGCACCCCAGTTTAAGCCTAATATTTTTGAGAATTCAGAGTCTATTTTTAACTTTGTATATCAAGGGTTCAATATGTTTTTTTTTTTAAGGTGAGAACAGGGTCAAGTATAACACCAAGATATCTTGGGAATCTGAATATTTGATTATTGAGTTATTTGGAATCCAGTGGCATGAGTGATTGTTAATGGTAAAGAGGCCAATTTCAGATTTGTTGGTGTTAATATATATAGTTTCAGTTTTTGGATTATTATTGTGCATAGCGACTTGTTCTGCATAGGAAAGGTTTATTTTTTGGAAACCCAGATGATTATGTCATTTGTGTGAAGAAAATTTTAGCTGAAGGCCAAGAGAAGAGAATTAGGGCTTAGAATTGACCCTTGTATATTCCAATTCAAAATAGCTTGTATTGTGTGTTTGGAAAGAAAGTTACTGGTTCAACTCAGCATATTTTCCTCACATTTAGACGTCCCAGATGCGTTCTATGAGTGAGCGATCAGGCGACCTTGCTGGCCACGGAAGAATTCAACAAGATTGAAGACGTAGTAACACGTGCCATGTGAGGCTGTTTTAGCTAGGCTTGAAATGATATCTTGTAATACTATTTGTTTAAGATGTTTATTAACTTAACCATTGTTGCATAAGTGATGGACCAATGGGAAACGATACCTTTACTGTGGTAGTGGAGCATTATATTTTGTAAAATGGTTTGATTTTATATAGAAATAATGCTAATTAAAAAAAAATAATAATAATTTAATGATAAGATGCTAAAAGCTAAACTGCTATTAATTATATAGAATTTTGTTAATTTGGTGATGTGGCCTATCTCTATATATATAAAAGTCAATGTCTGTCTGGTTCGCGATAAACTCAAAAACTACTGAACCAATTGGTACCAAATTTTGCATGTCGCTTTTTATAAACCTGAGGAAAATTTTCGGCTACATTTTGATTAGTATTTTTGGCTATTTCTTTTTTTCATTTGAAGAACTTTTTTTTTACGCGGAGTAAATACGAGGCGAAGTAACATTAGATTACAGGCTGCTGGCCAGGCTTGGTCAATCACCATCACTCTTCTCAAGCAATTTCAATCCCTATCCCTTTTTACCCAAAGAGTGTAATAGACCTACAGAGGATCCACCACTATATATAAGATTTAACACGCTGGGGCGGGTACCTCGGAGGTTGGGTGGAAAATCTGCCAACTATTTGAACCATATTTAAAACACCTAAATGGATTGAAAAATAATAAATAAAATACCTAAATACTAATATATTGCATTTTTTGAGATCACACATACTTTTTGCCTGCGATAATGTATTACTTCGGTGTTGCTATTCTATGGCTCTAATACTATTTATTAGTAATGTTCTTTCAGTATGAAGGAAATTGCACTCGGGGGAATTCCCGGGCGAAGCCGGGTCATTGTCTAGTAGTTATTTACAAGTGAGGGAACCTAAAGTGGAAATTTGATTATTTACATAATTAATATAAATTAGATATGATCAGAATATATATATTTAATGGGAAATTAATTTTCTTTTTCATGTGAATAAATATATATGTATTGTGTGTGTGTGATAAAATATTGATTGAGACTCCAGTAACTGCCAGGAAAGGCAGTGAAAAGTTTTTATACAAAAGTAATTTACATATGAGGTTATGTAGTGGGGGCTCGCAAGGAATGCCCCTTGGCATCTCTTATTGAGGTGGCTCGCCTGGTGACCGACTGTGGGGTGTCCTTGACGGCACTTTGTGACTGGGTCGATATCAGCCTTCTTCTTGCGCTTGCTTGGGTGCTACAGGCCTGAGGTCTGAAGGACGGCCTATGGCCTCTTGAACACTTTGTTCTAATGATTGCCATTACAATGGCGGCATGGCGAGGACAGCAGGGTCGTCAGATTTGCTTTTGAATAATAGTTTGGCGTACTATGGTGGGATGACTGGTGGGCGTTGAATTCCCTATTAAGAGTTCTGTTTGTGCTATGAAGGTCCCATAGAGGTGAATAAGTGGTTTGTTCTGGTTTTTATGGCACTGTGGAGGGGACGTTTGCCCCTTTTACACTGGTTACTATGGTATGCCAGACTGCGAGGGGTTCTGGACGCTATGGCCTTACCAGGCGTTGGTCGTTTTGAGGGAGGCCTTCAGTTAGTGCAGTGTCGGGCAACCGGTGTGCCGCGAAGAATTCTAGGTGTGCCGCGAACATTTTTGTAGGTATTTAGAACTTTTGGTTAAATTTAAAAATAGTTTCAAAAAATATTTTTTATAATTTTATTCAATTTTAATAATTTTTTTTTCAAAAATTTTCATATAAAAAATGAAATTAAAAAAAAGCAAATTTCATTTTATATAAAACTTATTTTGATATTATAATTACAACAGTTTGCATAATTTTATATTTCATATAACGTATGTACATAATCTTGACGTACATAACTGGCACGTGCCATTATTAAAAAATAAAAATGCAAATAGGTACGTACCTATTTAAAATCATAAGTTAAAAAAAAAAACAATCCGCGAAAACAACTTTATTTAATAAAGTTGAATACATACTGCGGGAAAATACCTAATTTTTAAAATAATATGTCCAAACTTAACCGTCATTTACAACCTTTGTCACAGCTGTTTATTAATAGAGACTCAAAGCTACAAAGCTTAAAAAAAAAATAAAACAAAAAAAAATTATAAATTTATTTTAAAAATTTATTCGGAGTTTTCGTCAAAGTATTGCTGTAGTAATTCTTCATTTTTTTTGCATGTTGTAAAACACACACACATTCACACAATAAGTTTTGTACACCGTAAAATCTGTTGGTTAAAAAAGGAAAAAAATATTTTTGTTACGAAATTCTCACAGGTGCGCCGCGAAAAAAAGAAATTAAGCTTAGTGCGCCGCAACTCGAAAAAGGTTGCCCGACACTGAGTTAGTGCCTCTATGATGATGCTGGTGGGCAGATTTAGCTGCACTCCCATCACTTTTTTAGTAGTTTATGATTGGGAATGTCAATTTAAGATTATTAATTTCAGAGAAGGTTATATCTATAACCCCTGGATATAAGTCCGTTAGGATTTGTCGTACGCTATCGTACGTCCTGTTTGCGAGACCTAGTTGTAAAAAGTGATGGAGCGGCTTACCTTTGAGAAGCCTGTAGAGAGGCTATGTATTGTCTTCGTCTCGCAGGTAGTGTTGTTCCGCGATGTCGTCGAACTGGGCAGGAAGTCGTCAAATTAGTACAAATCATTGTACGGTGGTAGGTATATCTCCATGAGGCTAGAAGCGATGAGGGCTCGGATGGCTTCCGAAAGTTGTGTCATGATGTCTGTAGCTAGGGGTGGCATGGTGGAGACCTCTGCATTGATGTCGCTCTGCTATCCAGATTCCACCCTCTATGCAATGTCCTCATCATGATACTAGCAGATGAATGTTGTACCACAAGCAATAGCGGTCGAGGGGTCTAGAGGCAATCAATTCAGACTAGATGGCATCTAAGAGAGGCCAACGACAGGTGACAAGAGAAGGTCCAAGAGGGTTTCTCAGATGTTGGTCATCCAGCAGTCGGTCATAAAACTCCATAATAATGATTTTGGAAGATCCTTGGAAGGGTCCAAGTGATAATCTAAAAAATTTCCATTTTTTATTATATAATCTTGGCAATTGTTACTCAAACTGAACTTCGCCTTTCCTGGGTCGCTGGCTGACTCTAAATTTATTGTCTTATTTGAGATTACGTTATTGCCAAGCTGGCACATGGTGTTTTTTTTTATACATTTGGTATGTAATACTTATCAAAATTATTATACATATGAAAAAAATCTAGCGCATATTGACATTTATATTAATAAGAACCAGAATTGATATAAATGGGTTTATATTTTTAATAGAGTTCAAAATTTTAAAACAAAATTTAAATGGAAAGAAAAAGTAAAAATTCTTAATAATTCTTTGTTATTGTTCGCACATCTGCTATTCTTCTTACTCTTGTGTTGCCATCTTCTTTATAATCAAATCCTACATTTCAGTTGTCCTAAACTTCAACTGCCTCGGATAGCTCACTAGGATATTCATCTTGGATTATCCATGGTTTCATAAACTCCGCACTGCAGCTTTTTCTGCTAAGTCCTTCAAAATTACCGAATTTCTCAACATTATACTGGTCATTTGGTTTGATATTTATTACTTTGTATCAGCCAATATATATACTTGTGGTATAGTTTTGACTTTGTGTAGCAAATTGAGTTTTCTGAATGATAATTAGGGCTCCTTTCCTTATAGACAAATGCCTTATTTCTTTTCATATTGAATGTATTCCTATTTACTTCTTAGATCTTCAATATTTCCTGTTTTGCCACTTTTCTCTTTGATCCCCAATTCCTCTTCTAATGTTAAAGCCAATTCTTTAATCAGATCCAAAAGACGTAGATCTTCATATTTTTTATCTTGACTCCAACTAAAGGTTCAAATGGAGACATTATAACGCTTAACTGTTGCGTACTGTTTAGAGCTTTCTGAAGTTTCCTAATATATTTGTGCCATTCTGGTGTTTTATCATTTGAGAGTTTGGTGAGTACAGACAGTAAAGCGATTGATTCTTTCTACTTTCCCATTCCCTCACATAACTCTTGTTGTGATGCAGTAATGTTCTATAGCCTCATTTTTGCAGTATTATTCAAAGTCATTAGAAGTGAATGCTGTTCCTTGGTCTGTGATTATTCGTCCTGTATTACCAAAGATTTTGGTCGATATTACAATTTATGAATAACCTTACTTGTTCTGGTTGTTTTGATTGGATATATACAGGTGACCTTAGTAACACCATCAGTGATGACTAACACGTAATTGTAGTCCTTTTCAGTACATGCCAAAGGTCCAAGATAACCAATATAATAGGTGTCGAGGAGATTTTTACCTTTTGAGATTGGGTGCAACATTTCCTTTTGCTTTCCGTGCATCTTATTTGATAAAAATGCATGGTTTTCAGTTCTGGATGCACATTTTGATCTTGCTTCTCAAGCCTGTTATATATTATTCTTTATTTAGCATTTCAAAATTCTTGTCAACACAAAAATGTCCTTCTTCATGGTGTCTAGCTTTATAATTTTCATTTTCAAGTAGTAAGAGAATTTTGATCAAATGATCTCTCTGCTTTGAGCACTTATTATTTTTTCAACAAGAGAGAGAGAGTGTGTCAGTTTGAAATATCGTTGAAGTGATTTTCTTATTAGTTCATATACGTGCTTCATTCCATTTCCACGCCTGTGCTCAATGGTAGTCCGTGCATTCCAAGTAATGTAGCCCATTGGGCTACTCTTGTTGTCAAGTCCTTTTTCTTCAAGGTCATGGTAAAAGCTGAACAATCTGTTCAAATTTTGAATTTAATTCCCAAAAGGTATATTTTGAACTTCTTTACAGCTTATATCACTGATAAACATCCGAGTTTATAGCTACTATATTTTTGTTGAGCTTCATTAGTTTTCTTTCTCATGCCGTGGACTGGATGCATATTTTAATCAACATTTTGGAGGAGAATTGCTCCGAATCCATGCTTGCTAGCGTCTGTATGTAATTCAGTTCTTGCATCTACTTGATAGATTTTTAATAAAGGTTTACTCGTTGGATATATTTGAGGTCGTGGAAGGCCTGATTCTGATCTTGTCTCATCATGAAATTATCTTTAGCCTTTAGAATGTCAAGAGTGTAGTTTTGGCTATTAGAGAGTGCATTTTCAAAAATTTTCTGAAATACCCTTGAGATGCTTTATTGTTTTTAACTCTGGGAATTTTTATATGGTTGCAACCTTAGCATGGAGGGTCTGATTATTCCATCATTGATTTCCTGTCCTAAATAAGTATTATTATTTTTTAAAATCTAGCACTTCACCCAGTTATTTTGAAGCCCCTATTCTTCAGCACGCCTTAAGAAATGCTTTAGACGTTTTCAAATTTCTGCATTTTTATCTGGAATTACAATATCATATAATTAAGCAAAAATCCATTTTGAATTTTTCTTCAGCATATATTGAGTTAATGAACCTTTGTAATTTTACAGGTGCATTATAAAGCCCAAAAGAGATGTTCTCAAATACATAATATGTTGGCAGCTAATATAACACATGAAGTAACTGTGCTTTCTCTATTGTTATAGTTCACAATCCGTGCTTGATGTGGTGCCCTTCATTCTCAAGCACCGCCTGCAGACTAGATGACAAATTGGACTGCCTTAAACACAACATATACATGTATGTTGAAATTGAATAAACGTGCCGTTTGATAGAAGCCTTCAACATGGCCAATGGGGTAGGCCGGCGTCGATAAACACGCGATTTAATGTATCACCATAGCCAAAATTCGCAAGATGACCAGTCTAGTGATCTTGGTGGCCACTGGTGTGGCGACTTATCACAGGATCTTTACTGAACGTATCCTTCAGAAATTGTTTGAAAAAGAGGGCGATATGAGAAGATCCTCCACTTGCATTTTGATTAGTGCTTGTCTTTCCTGCAGTGAATAACCTTTTGTCTCAAATAATTATATAATGTTCACCAGTTACAGAAAGGGTTCTAAAGTTGTGCCAATGATTTCTTCAAAGAAAAATGGTCCAATAATAAATGAAGTGTACCCACACACTGAACGTTAACTCTGGGCTGATGAAGTGGTGTTTATGTGAAAATTCTGGTCATTTCTGTTGCACAATTCGGTTATTTTGAGTGTAAACTACTCCATTTAGAGAAAAATGAGCATTTTTCCACAGAACATTCGACAGCCAGTTTTCAACTGACGCTTCTCAAAATCGCTGACTTTCAGCTCGAGAAATCTTTGAACTTTGTACGGGATTTTTAAAGAACAATTTAAGAACAAACTGTTCTATACAAAATCCTAGTTTTTCGAGAAACTCTTCGGTAATTTACTTCTCCATACGTTGTGATAACGCTTCAATATCTTGAACTTTTGAGAAATTGTAACAGCCGCTGTAACATGTCAATTGTTTCCACTCCGAGGTTTTGCTTCCAGAGATCCAGTCTTCTAAAATATTTTTATCAATCGCCTTAAAGGGGAACAGTTCAAGGGTCCTTTACTGCTTCGAATATCTTTGTAGGTACTAAGCGCTCGTAAAGATTCGATGGCAGATTATGAATTGTAATAAAATAATTTAGAAATTGTTAGGTTATTCAGTGATTGAATATATCATCATCACAAGTTAATGTTTTGGTTCATGTAGGATATGTAAAATAACATATTACAATAGAGGCCAGTCAATAAAGTTACGTCTTCATGATAGGTTAGTGATTCGTTGTTTTGTACAAGACACTAACAAATCAAACATGGTGTCAGAAAAGTGATTTGAAAACAAACGAAAAAAAATATCGCGGTAAGTTCAATTTTACGTTATAAGACTAATAAAATAATAAATATGCCTTATCGTATATTAAATAGACAAAAGATATGTATTTACAAATACCGCCACCTGAACCAGTTAATTTCAGAGGAAATATAGAAGAAAACTGGAGATATTTCAAATCGCATTGGCGTAACTTTTCAATAGCAACAGGGTTGGACAATAAAGAAGACAAATTAAAAGTTGCAACCTTATTGTCTATTATAGGCAAAGAAGCTTATAATATATTTGAACATCTCGATCTTTCAGATGAACAAAGAAATAACTCAGATGAGATAATAAATGCATTGACTCAGCATTTTACACCAAAAATTAACATTATTTATGAAAGATCAATTTTCAACCAAACAAATCAAGAAACAAATGAAAGTATTGAACAATATATATGTAGATTAAGAAAATTGTCTTCCACATGCAATTATGGTGCAATGACTGAAGAAATGATCAGGGATAGGTTAGTTTTGGGAATAATTGACAAGCAAACCAAAAGACAGCTGATCAGTGATCCTCAACTAACATTGCAAAAAGCTATTGATGTGTGTAAGGCTAATGAAAGCGCTAACAAACAAATTGAAAACTTAACTAAAAACACTCAAGAGGAGGTGAACAAATTGAATATAAGAAAGAAAACAGTCAATCAAAATAAAATGAAAAAGAACATTCCTTGTAGATATTGTGCAACATTCCATGAGCACAACAGACAAAAATGCCCTGCATGGAATCAAACCTGCAGAAAGTGTAACAAAAAGAATCATTGGGCAAAAGTTTGCAAATCCAGAATGAGAACAGTTCAAAGCCTTGAATCTCAAAACTCCAATGATGAACAAGAAGATTGTTATTCTTTAGAATATGTCTCAGAAATTTCTGCTAGAAAATTGATGACTAAATTTGAATTAGAATTGAATGGATACAAGGAAAGCATAATTTGCCAAATAGATACAGGAGCAACTGTCAATGTTTTAAGTTTTGCAGATTTATGCAAAATCATGCAAGATGGCAATCCTTCTCTTAAACCAAGCTACATCAAACTAAGATGCTATGGAGGAGAAATATTAAAGCCAAGAGGACAAATCAAAATCAACTGTTCCCACCAAAGCAAGCAACATCCTATAGTGTTCCAAGTGATAGATCATTGGGAAAAACCTATTCTAAGTGCTGAAACTTGCCAGAAATTGAATTTAATAGAAATTAAAGCTGACTTATGCAAAATTGAATCCACATGGACAAAACAAAATAACCTTCTAGATAAATATAAAGACATATTTGAAGGCATTGGATGCTTACAAGGGGAATGCAAACTAGAAACAGATCCTACAATCAAACCCATTAAGCAAGCACCTAGAAGAGTACCTATTACCTTAAGAAAAGAATTAAAAGAAAAATTGATTGACATGGAAAAGAAAAATATCATTGCCAAAGTTGATTATCCAACAGACTGGATTAGCAATCTAGTACTAGTAAAGTCAACTAAGAAGTTAAGAATATGCATTGATCCTCGAGAATTAAATGTCGCCTTGAAAAGAGCTGAATACCCAATACCGACAATTGAGGAAATAATACCAAATCTTCAAAATGCCAAAATATTCACAGTAGTGGACACTAAAGATGGTTTTTGGAATGTGAAGCTCTCTGATGAATCATCGAACCTTACAACATTCTGGACTCCCTTTGGAAGATACAAATTTCTTCGAATGCCATTTGGATTAAAGACTGCTTCTGAAGAATACCAAAGAAGACTCTATGAAATCTTCCAAGGTCTTGAAGGAATTGAAATAATAGCTGATGACATTCTGATTTTGGGAAAAGGTGACTCATATGAAGAAGCACTGAAGGATCATGATAGAAATCTTGAAAATCTTTTCAAGACAGCCAGACAAGCTAATTTGAAATTCAACATCAATAAAGTCAAGCTCAGACTAAAAGAAGTAAAATATCTAGGACATATAATAACTCCACATGGATTAAAGCCAGATCCAGAAAAAGTTAAAGCCTTAAAAGAAATGCCTCATCCAGAAAGTATAACAGAACTCAAAAGTTTCCTTGGTTTTGCAACATACCTATGTAAATTCATGCCAAATATTTCAATGATTAGTGAACCTTTGAGAAAATTGACAATGAAAAATTCAACATGGTCATGGAGCAAGAATCATCAAGCTGCATTTGAACAAATCAAAGATCTAGCCTCAAAAGCACCAATTTTAAGATATTTTGATGCGGACAAATCTATAGCTATACAATGCGATTCAAGTAAACATGGACTTGGAGCTACCCTACTACAAGAAAGCCAGCCAATAATTTTTGCATCTAGAAGTCTAAGCAAGACTGAGCAAAATTATGCTCAGATAGAAAAAGAATGTCTTGCAATTGTTTTTGCATGCGAAAGATTTCATCAGTACATTTTGGGCAAATGTCAAGTGATTGTGCAAACTGATCACAAGCCTCTTTAGTCAATATTTAAGAAATCTATTCTAAAAGCGCCACAAAGACTCCAAAGAATGCTTTTAAGACTGCAAAGATATAACTTAGAACTAGAACATGTCCAAGGATCTCAAATGCACTTGGCGGACATCTTTTCAAGAGCTTGCATCAAAGATGTAAGGAATGAAAATCTGAAATATGATGTGTATCCCATTGACATCATTTACAAAGAAATTGCCACAGTCAATGTTATGGAAACATTAAGTGTATGCAGTGACACTGTCCTGAGAATTAGAGAAGAAACATCATCTGATCCTATTCTGTGTGAAGTGAAGAAACTTATTCTAAATGGATGGCCACCAAATAAAAATCAAACTTCAATGCTAACCAGAGAATATTGGAATTTTAGAGAAGAATTAACAGTTCAAGATGGAATCATACTAAAGAATGATAGAATTGTAATTCCAAATAAATTAAGAGCAGAGATGATAATGAAAACCCATCAAGGACATATTGGAATTAATTCAAGTATGCGAAGAGCAAGAGACAATATCTTTTGGCCAGGAATGAATGCACAAATACGGCAAGAAATTGAAAATTGTTCTATTTGTCTATCAAATTCACAGAATCAAGTGAGAGAACCAATGAAATCTCACAAAATTCCAAATTATCCCTGGGAAAGAATATCTCTTGATATATTCGAAATCTTCAAACAGAATTACTTAATAATAGTGGATCATTACTCAGATTTTTTTGAAGTTGAATGCCTAGAAAATACAACATCTGAATACATAATTGAATGCTGCAAAAGACAATTCAGCAGATATGGAATTCCTCAAATTATAGTCTCAGACAATGGAAGGCAATTTACATCGACTGAATTCCAAAAATTCAGCAAAGAATGGCAATTTCAACATTCTACATCATCACCACTTCACAGTCAGGGAAATGGAAAAGCTGAAGCGGCAGTTAAAATAGCCAAAAACCTACTGAAGAAACCTAAACAAGAAAATAGTGATTTTTGGCAAAATTTGTTAAATTGGAGAAATACACCCACTATAGACATAGATTCAAGCCCAGTACAAAGAATCATGTCTAGAAGAACGAGAGCTATACTGCCAATTCACCCAAATTTACTTAAACCATCAATTCCAGAAAATATTCCAGATAAAATATCCATCAAAAGACAACAGGCAAAATACTACTATGTTAGAAAATCTAAAAATTTACCAGACTTAGACATAGGACAAGAAGTGTATGTCAGAACACCCAATACCACCCCATCATGGTCCAAAGCTAACATCACAAATGAACACAACACAAGATCCTATGATGTGAATATTCATGGTAGAACCTACAGAAGAAATAGAACCTGGATTAAACCACAACAGGCTTCAGCAAATCAAAAATCTACAAACAATCAAGAAGAAGGAAGAAAAGAAAGCATTGATCAAGAACAAACTGTATCAAATTGCTTACCATCTACTTCATCAGCAGGAGGAGACAACATTGTGAAAAGAACCCGAATTGAAACTACCGAATGCAGAATCCAATCAAAGAGTGACAGCCCCACGGTAAGTGAACCTGAGAATGCTGCATCAGAGACTAGAACCAGATCAGGTCGACTGGTGAAAAAACCAAGTAGATTTAAAGACTAGTGAAAAAAGGGAAGATGTTAGGTTATTCAGTGATTGAATATATCATCATCACAAGTTAATGTTTTGGTTAATGTAGGATATGTAAAATAACATATTACAATAGAGGCCATTCAATAAAGTTACGTCTTCATGATAGGTTAGTGATTCGTTGTTTTGTACAAGACGCTAACAAATCAAACAGAAATAATTATTTATCTTGTAGTGACAGCAGCCAGAGTAAAAAATATTATCGGATAGATAAATATTTTTTCAAATGAATTAAAATAAATGTAATCAATATACTCTTATTGAACAACACACAAAGTGAATTATATATTATATTTGGTGAAAAATATATTAAGATAAAATTTTTAATTAAATACCTTTGTTGAAAAAGTTGAATTAAATATGAACGATTTATATATTAAACAATTTTTTAAATTAGTTTAAAATGAAATATAACTATTTATAATGCAAAGTTTTATATATAAAGGTATGAACTATATATATATTTAAATAGGAAACAAAATAAAATTTTAAAAAATCAAGTCAAGTCGCAGGCTCGTCTATTTTGCATGTTAGGTGAATTACATATACTGATCATTTTTATTTAAAAATGGAAAATTATTATATTGAAAATCAAATCGCTGAGGATTTCAATAAATTTCATATATAATTTCAATTTCATGTGCCACATGTTTTAATTTGCATTTGCCTATTTTTTTTCCCCCTCAAATTCTACTTTTGACGAAAAAGTGTTTTATTAACCCATCATAAAAATTATTATTGGGGTTATTTTCTGGAATTTCTAAAGGAAAAATACATGGCAATCAGTTAAATATTTTCATTATCGATAACGATTATTATAATATTCTTCTTGGAAATATTTAGACGAAATAAAGAAGAAGAGTTTCTTTTATTATAAATAAATCAAAGCAAGCTTTCGGGCAAAAAACCCTTCTACAGGCGTGTTATATTTAGAGAAATATTAAGAATTAATATATAAGAATTTTTTTTTTATTATGCTTGGAGTTTGAAACTATAGGGGAATATGCCAATGTAAACACTCGCTCACGCGACCACCTCAAAACCCAAGTAATATTGATTTCTAGCTATCTTGTTGAGGTTATTACTGCAAGGTCAAGAGAGCATGATATGCATCTGGAAGTTCTATTTTTCGGTTAATGCTGTTATGTCTGTGGGATTCTATTGACTCGAAAACTAATCGTTGGTGCTGGTTATGAATGATTCTATAATGTATAGTGGGGTGGTTGGTGTTAAAAGGATGGCCAGTATTGAGAGTGTGCTGATAAAGGTTTTAAAACCCCTTTGATTGACTTGATCAGAAACCTTATGTTTATCAGCACACTCTCAATACTGGCCATCCTTTTAACACCAACCACCCCACTATACATTATAGAAACATTCATAACCAGCACCAACGATTAGTTCTCGAGTCAATAGAATCCCACAGACATAACAGCATTAACCGAAAAATAGAACTTCCAGATGCATATCATGCTCTCTTGACCTTGCAGTAATAACCTCAACAAGATAGCTAGAAATCAATATTACTTGGGTTTTGAGGTGGTCGCGTGAGCGGCTGTTTACATTGGCATATTCCCCTATAGTTTCAAACTCCAAGCATAATAAAAAAAAATCTTATATATTATTTCTTAATATTTCTCTAAATATAACACGCCTGTAGAAGGGTTTTTTGCCCGAAAGCTTGCTTTGATTTATTTATAATAAAAGAAACTCTTCTTTATTTCGTCTTTTCGTCTAAATATTTTCAATTTATCAAAAAATTTGGTCACCGATTCTCTGATTCTGGTAGAGCGGCTTTTAGCGATTAAAATTGTGACTGAAATCATTTTAGAATATTTCATTATTTGCCATAAAAATACTTATTTCATTCTGAGCATAATGGTGCTTACCGCAATCAAAGTACTGTTGTGAGGATTTAGTGTAAGTGGTCAGAGGAAGAGAAAAGTTAAAAAAAGCCTGACTCAGGTCGCCCTTGAGTAATAACAGAGACAAATAGAGGATAGGGGAGGATTGAATGATGGTTGTAGTGTCAAATTATTTTGACAAACATAAGCAGTTTTAAGCTTTTCGGTGTTTGGAGGGAAGAATGTTTGTTTGTTAAGTGAACCGATCTCCCACGCCTTCTCATTAGACAAATTTGGCCATGTTTGTATATAAGGGGGGACTATAGGTATGCGGGAACGCTTTCCCAGTAGTTAGTTGTGTGGAGACGTTTAAAGCGTTCTCTGTGTCCGTGTTTGGTGGTCTCCTGGCATACCTGTGTAACCCCGGTCCGCTTCCTATCAACGCCGCAATAAAATATAATTACTGTTTATATATATATATAACAAATCGTGAGTTTTTATTTACGTTTTGTTGTTGTTGTACTCTTGCGTGTACGCTTTTCTTTGTGTCAAGTTACTTTTACTTTAGGCCCTAGTAAATTGCACTTAGTGTGTAAAAGATAACTTTTAACAGTAACAGACAGGGGGAAAAACTGTACCAATGATTCAAACAGCTCTACATGTATAGAATGAATCTTGACCATCTATGAAAACTATTAATAACCGTATTATCAAAACAGAACACCGTAGTTGCCGGCCTTTATTAAGAATTTCACTCTCTTCAGACACAGAAGCGATAGGCTCAGCTGGTGTTAAGAGAGACGCTTTGAGTTCAAGAATGGTATTCTGTCATTTTTATGATTAATCCAGATTCAATTTGGGGGTTCATAGCGGCAGGATACATGTTAGATGTAGGCCTCAAGGAAGATCCCATCTGTACTCTATTGTGGAAAATCATACAGCAAGTACCAATGGCTTCATTGTGTGGCGTGGCATTATCTATGGAAGTAGGACCCCATTAGTCTTTATTCAAGGCACAATGACTGCTCAGCTATACATTACAGATGTTTTGCAACCTGTTGTGTTACTATTTCTTGAGCAGACTAATAATGCCCTTTTCCTACAAGTTAATGCCCGACTACATACAGCTAACATCTCACGAACCTTCCTTCAAAATGTTGACATCCTTCCCTTGCTCACATGTTTCACAGATCTTTCCCCAATTGAGCGTGTATGGGACTTAATGGGGAGGAAAATTTGGCAAGCTCCTCAGCCAAATAATCTTCAGAAGCTTCGGCAAAAAAAATTGAATCCCACAAGAAGCCCAAAAAAAACAACTGTATAACAATATGCCTCACCGTGTAGCTGCTTATATACGTGCCAAAGGAATACACACCAAATATTGATAAAATTTTAATCAATCATTTTCACATTACCATTATACTGTATATAGCTCACCAATTTTCAGAAAGTTACATAAGTATTTCTAAGTGATACAATTTTTTTGTGGCCAGTGTATTTGGATGCGTGTATTAGTTTATTTAGTAGCGATAAAATTTGCGGAGAAGCATATTTGATCATATTTTTGTTTATATTGTCTAGACTTGGAGCTTTTTTAAAACATGAACAATAGTTTTCATATCCACGATTTGTTCATTTTAATCATAACTGTTTTCGAATTTGTAATTTTCGGCCTATAATTTCTTATAAAACGTAAAATATTGCCACGTGGAAAATTAGGGAAGACCAACTTCGGGATGAGACAGCAATTTATTTCAGTCAAGAACAAAACTATCAAAGGTAAACAAAAAGATATGCAAAATGAGGGAAGTTTACAGAGTAGCAAAATATAAGCATAAAAATGAAACTCTGTTAATAAAATAATAAATACTTCGCTACATAGCTCCTTCCCTATGGGATCTGTGACCCACAGCTTGCAATTATCGTAGTTACTGACATGGATATGATGTGCTTCTGCCAAGGATTCCATCGAAATCTTGGAACATTGTCCCCTAGTACCTTTGCGTCCTTTTTATTGCGGCGTGAAGAGCGGCTTTGTCGTCGTATCGTCGTCTATAGGGACAACGTCATCTTGGAAGGAAGTCTTGGCTTTGACACGGTGGTGGAATCCTGGAGCCAGTCTCCTAAAATGTAGATCACAGCACCCATGGCCTCAAGGTCTTCTCGGCGATCTTCAGATTGTCTTCCCTAATTTGCCCAGCATCTCCACCAAAATGCCACTTGGAAAATTAGGGAAGACCAACTTCGGGATGAGACAGCAATTTATTTCAGACAAGATAAACTATCAAAGGTAAACAAAAAGATAAGCAAAATGAGGAAAGTTTACAGAGTAGCAAAATATAAGCATAAAAAATGAAACTCTGTTAATAAAATAATAAATACTTCGCTACAATATTATCTAAGTTTATATACTGCCACACCTACATCTGGAATTTAGTCTTTTCTGTGATTCTCTGGAGAATTATCAATTACTAGTGAACGTACCCGGCTTCGCCCGGGTTTTACCCGAGTAAAGGTTTGTCTAACGAATCTCTCGATAAAGTGAACATTTTTTCCCGGTCCCTTGAAAAATACTCGATAAGTTGAATAAAATCAATATTAATTGGTTCCCTCGGTAATTGGAAGTTAAAGGAATAGTATCTTGCCTTGGAATTATATCATTATTCTTGTCTCAAATAAATTGCCGTGTCATCCTGAATTTTGTCTTTCCTAATTTTCTACATTACAAAATCATCGTATCATCATGATAATATTTAGAGCAGATTGTTGAATTATAACAGATAAATTAGAATATTTATCTTGATTATTTTTAGGCGAAAAGTTATTTCAAAAATTTTATTTGTTAGAAACCTTCCCAGTACTATACTAAATAACTTCCCAAAGTTTCATGGCGTTCCAATGAGTGGTTTGGTCAGGCATAAAGGACAGACAGACACACACACATTCATTCATCTTTATATATATATAGATTGATAATACTGTTTTTTTTGTTAAACATTTGTGCGTGTGTGTATATTATTTTATTACGGATTTTATAGGAATGTCCAAAAGGGACATTTGAATAATTTTCCTCTATACCATTTATTCTTCATTTTCGAGATATAGCGTATGTTTGTATATTTGTTCCTAATTGTTTAAATTTACTATAACTGCGTTTTCCATTATGAAAATATCAATTCTTTATATAATTAAAATAATTTTTCTTTTTTTTTTCCAGTTTATAATTCCACCAGTTTAATTCAGGACTGTACCTAGCTAGCATTTAACTTCCAATTATTGATAAGCGGCTTCTCTAATAATAAAGCTCGACCAACTTGCATTTCTTTCTTTAAACTTAAATATAAACTTTTGTATATTACTAAAGTATATATAACTAAATCTTCAAAATATCTCAAATTCTATTGCTACATGGTCTGAAATTCCAGGTAATATAGAGGTATTCCAATTTTAAAATTAAATTCAACGAATATTTTTTTTGATATTTCAAGATCAATAATACTAGCATTACAGTTATGCGTTTTATAGTTATATATATATGGGTGAATATATTTTGAAAAGTAAAACATCTTTATTGACTTCTTAGTAAATATTTACAGAATAAAAATACATCGATAAAATAATATATGGGTGAATAGATAGTTTTCGTCTATTATTGGTTGTAACTTAAAACCATTGGAATTTGTCACTTTGTACAACCATACTGTGTAACGAAAGTTAAAATATTCGCAAAGGATTACTGGTAAATTTTAAAGTTTTTCTATTAAATTCCTAAAGAATGTAATATGGGATATAAATAATGTATTGAGAGTGTCAGTCTAATGATTGTTGATGTAAAAGCATGAATCTAAATTTGTCTTTCTAAGCATTTGTTAAGTTAAAGAGAAATATATTAAATATATGGAGTGATAACACAGTTTTGTTTTTCTGGACCATTTCATAAGATTCGGTTCACTTCTTTAAATGCTGTTTAAACTGGTGTATATTGATGAACACATTTTCCTCTACAGTCACAAAGAGATACCAAATGTCCTATTGAATACAAGTATGTAAAAAATTCTAATTGGAGATCACGGTTCACTTTGATTTTTAACAAATTGTAAAAAATTAAGACACCCATAATTGGATAAAGCTTGTTCTGTTATATTTCATTCAGGGTTTTGTTGACTGAATTTACCAAGATGACATTGATTTATCAGCTCTTTTCCACATTGTCACTCAGTATCTTCCAGGCAACACAGCAAACCTTTAGGTTCTTTATAGCTTTGATATTGGAGATCTATTTATGTGGTTCATGTTGAGATTTAATTCTGTTTGGAATTCTATTAATATAGAAGTAAACAACATGGTGCAGAATCTCTATTATCTTTGTCCCATGTGCATCTACTCTACATACAGCTTCTAATAGTTTGAAAAAAAAATCAATCAAAAAAACTTTGACTATTTTAATTGATTCAATAAATGTTTCCAAAGGTTTTTCAGAAGTTCACTAATGACCATAGCAAGCATTACTTAGATAGAACTTGGTGTGAAGGTCTCTTTTTAAAGACTGTCTTGAGAGAGAAGAGACGTGAATATATTACATTCATAAAATGCAAAATATTATCATTTAATTTAATATTATAAAATAATGCTTATTAAAAAAATAATGATCTTTTAGACTAATTTTTTTGGTGCATATCTATAGTAGTTCTAATTTTGCCAATTTTTGTGCAGAAAGTAACTGAAAAGAGACAATGGAAAACAATGGTGAGCCCAGCCAAGCTCCCAAAATTTTGACAACAACGCCTTGTGTTCACTTAATTCGCGTTGGCAATCCAGACCCAACACCAAACAAAGATAACTTCATACCTACAAGTCAAGAAGAGCTCGACAAAATGGCTTCTCCTCCAAAGGTAAGGCAATTAAAGTAACTAAACATACAGTCGAACCTCGCTATAGTAACATCATCTGGGACCAATATTTTGTTGTTAGAACCATGGTTAGAACACTTTGGACTTTAAAATTATGATGTTATAACCAAGTTGCCGTTAGATTTACAGTATTACAGAATCAATTAAAATAATTATTGAATATTTTAATCCTAGCACTATCACTGAAAGTTAATATACATTTTTAAAGTGACCTTTTATAATGACTACATTATAACTTTCTGCAAATACCTTATATTGCAATAATGGAAAATTGAAATTGGAAGGCTCATCAGTAGTAGTGAACCTTTAACCTCTTTGGCAGATTCTGAAGATTTCATTTGTGATTCTTTGTGGATCCTATGAAATAAAGACTAGACTGAAGAAGGCCATTAGCAAAAACTATGGTCTCTAGGTGGACGCTTCTCACTTTGTCAAAGCTGGTGTCGTACCGACCCGAGTCCGATATTTTTCGGAGACGGTCAATAGATGGCGTTTAGTTTTAGCATCTATTTTTCATGGAGAGGCGACCTTTATTCTATATACAGTTACGAGCGTCATTCTTCATCAGTCATCTCTGTCACCGTTTGCTTTTTTTTTTTTTGGAATGGCGCCCTCCTATTGATCGGCTACGATCACGCCACCTTTGCCCCCCCCCCCCCACTCGCTTTTTCGTTTTTGTAACCATTGTGTTGGAGCGGGTCGCTCCTTAAATAAATGCATATATTAGTTAATAACCAAATGGAAACCTCTCTTTCTTTTTCCCAGTAAGAGACGCCTACGGAAGCCAACAGTACATAGACAGATAAAGCACATAGGCTATAGTTATTAACTAACACATGCATTTATATAAGGCGCCAATTTATAATTGTAACAAATAGTATTTGAATCAAAACATTCAATCGGGTAAAACACGGGCGTTCCCCGGGTCATTCGGCTAGTTTTTATATATAGATCAATTTACTACCGGCCAAATTTACATCTATATAAGTATATTTATATATGTATTTAGAGAGAGAAAGAGAGATTGAATCCACTTTTATTACATCGTTCATGAAATATTATAGTGGTAAATGAAAACTAAAATAAATAAAAAATAATAACAATAATTAAATATGAAAATAATAATAATAATAAGGATGAATATACATAGTTAAATATATACAGGCTTCATTGGTTTAAATCAAGGGCTACAAGACGCCCCAAATTCAGATAGGCCCTTGGTTATAAATGGGTCTTTGTCCCCAACATGTTCAATTGCGATGTTGAGGAAATCGCACAGAATAATCTTGTTTTCTGTCGAGAGTAGCTCGGAGAGTACCTCCCTCACATGGTGGTATAGGACTGCGTCCACTACTTCAAACCTACAAATATCCTCCTCATAGAGGGGGGATAAGAATGAATCAGCGTTCAGTTGTTCAAAAATTCCCTCCACCCGCCCTATGAGGATCTCCTGAGATTCCTGAAGAGGCTGCATGGATAGGGTCATGGAGGTAGAAGACTGGTTGGATGGTGCAGTCTTATTATGGGTCTCTTTCTTGGGAGTCACTGTTGGCTTAATAATGGCCAGGGAGGGCTCTGGTCGTGGCAGCAACTGGCTGGTGCTCAGCGCCGGAACAGGAGGTTCAGGAGTTGAAGTCTCCTGGGGATGGACAGGAATGTTCGCCCCGGGCGAAGGCGCAACAGGGCTGGAGGGTGTTGAGAGGGTCTGTTTGATGGATGCAGACAAATCCGCAGCTGGTGTTGAGAGGGCGGAGTTTTTGGAGGGCATGAGCTTGGATGAGGGAGGCTTCGACACCGGGCCCTGCCGGGTGTCCTGATGGCGTCCTCCAATGATTCGCAAGGGGCAGGTGGCTCGCCGATGCCCTTGACAGTGGAATTTGCTACACCCAACGCCGTAGGTGATGTAGGCGAGTGTGGACTCTCTTTTAGAGATGATCACCAGCTTGTCAGGGAGCTGGTGGAGTTTGCGTCCTTCATTTAGAAGGACGAAGGCCTCCCTGTTGCCGGTGGTCCAGGTGTAACCGCCACTGGACAAAACTTCGTGGGTAAAGGAAACAACCCTGCAGTAGGGCCGCAGCGCCGCGATAACGTCATCGTCCTTTATGGCAAGTGGGAGGTTCCCCAATACAATTTATTTCTGGTTTTTGCTATATGGGAAGACTTTCAGGAGGGTGGTTCCGATGGTGAGGCCCTCCTCAACCAGGCGCTCCGCCAAGTCGACGCTGGCCAGCCCGACCAATACCTGGCCGGACATCATCAGCTGGTACACAGATGACTTTCCCAGCAACTGTTCCAGCGCCATCATGTATTGGACTGGATGGAAGTCCGCGCTCCACTCGACGAGGCAGCACTGGTCGAACGTCGCAGCTGCCGACCCAGCCTTGGCGAGGTCTTGCTGCTGTATGCTGTTTTTAATAACCGCTACAGGAACTATTTTAGTCCTGGTTAGTTGTTGAGGGGCGCAGCCCTCGCAACTTTTGACGGTTGAATTGGAGATCCTTGATTTTTCCTTTTCGAGGATTTAGCCTTTTTCCAACCTTGAAAAGTCGATTCTTTTTCAGAAACTTCGACTTGATCAGGCCAGTTTACTTTTTTTTTCAACTCAATAAAATCATGTAAATTTGACATTTCCATTGGGAATTCATTGTTTCCTGATAACCCGATAACCGAGTGTTCATTCTCCTCGAGAATCATACCATCTTCTGCCCCAGTGGCAGGGCTATCCTTCAATACCTGGAAGGGATTAAATATTGGAAGCACATGGCTCTCCATCATAAGAAAACGGGAGCTCGCGCGGCCGCACGGCCCAGAGAGAGAGAGAATTGACCATTATATTAATTTTATTGACACTTAGTCAACAATAATAAGAAAAAATTCAACACAAAAGGTAAAAATAAAATTAAAAACATTAAAATAAAATTATTTACAACCGACTGATCCTTCACTGAAGGGACGTTCGTAATTCTTCAGCTTCACCAGCCGCCTTTAATTCGGCCAGCTTCTGGCTTAGATAGTGGTTGCTGTCCCCCAACACTTGCAATTGCACGGTAAAGGAATTCTGCTAGAATGATCTTCTCTTCGGGCGTTAGACTGGCGAGGATATCCTCCCTTTCTTGGCGGAGAAAAACTGCCCGTTCCAACATGAACATTTCATGACCCTGGGGGCGCAGGACTGAACGGGCGGGCACCCAGTTTGTAAAAATATCTTTAACTTCCTCAGCCGTCTGAGGAGGCAGTTTAGCTCAGGTCTTGCTGAAATATTCCGGAATGCTGGTGGAGGGTGCAGTCTCGTTTTTTTTTCTTTTGAACTGTTGGTGTGGAGGACATCTGTGCCGGGGCAACCTCTGGAGCAGGGTGGTTGAATGCTGCAGTGGTGGTGGGAGTAGGCGCAGGTGTCTTTACGCTGTTCCTTTGGTTGAAGCCGAAGAGGGCGCTTGTAGTGGCGTCGACCGGTTGGAGTTCGGTGACCGGAGTCCCCTGGGGAAGGACAGAATGGTTCACCGCAGGCGATGACGCAGCAGTGCTGGAAGTTATTAAGGCGGAGCTGCCGGGTATGACGGACCCGTAGGGAATTGGATTATATACTGGGCCCTGTTGAGTGTCCTGGTGACGTTCCCTGTTTGTCCCCAAGGAGCCGGTGACTCACCGATTACCTGACGAGATGTATGCTGCTCCTGGAACAGCTGGCTCGCATTTTTCCATGGCGATGGCATATGCTGCATTTCACGACGTGCGTGATGTAGGCAGGCGTTGTTTTTTCCCTTGGATTTGATGTCCGGGCAGCACCATTTTACATAGCATAACTGCATCACTAGCAATACCGCTGTTGATATAACCTTGTTCGGCGTCTACTGTTGCCTGGTTTTTCTGTGTTCTCTTATGGCTGTACAGCTGGTCTTTTTTTCTGACGTCTGATCTCGCGATCTTGGCAGACAGGCTGGCTGGCTTCAAGAGTCTGATCCCTTACTTATAATTTGATTTACTGGGATGAAAGGCTCAATCTTTCCATCATTTTTCGCGGTCTCGACCAGATCTGCCTAATTTGAAATTTTAGCAACTTCTCAGAGGGGCTGATCCACATTTCCTCTAATTTCCTTACTGGTACAATCTATTCTTTCTACCTGCATCTTTACGTTTTCTTCATATTTCTTTAAAATGGTAAGTTTTTCTTTCTTGTGAGACATAGCATCATGCTCTTGGCTCTCCGCCAATACTCCCAAAGGGTTTATCCAGCTCGATATCATCAATCTCCATCTCGAAAAACGCGGAGCTAACACACCGCATAGCCGAACGGCCGCGAGAGAGAGAGAGATGGAAATTAAGAAAAATAGTGCTGCAAAATGTTTTCAAATTCAGAGCTGTGAATTAAAAAGCTTCGAGATGTCCTAAATAGTTTGAACTGCCAAATTATTGAATCTGGCAAAGATTTCAAGGGTTCATTACTGATGATTCAGGCATTCGTATATTGGGGTGGGGGGGGGGGGGGGGGGGGGGGGTGAATAGTGTTACTAGATTTCTATTTCTATAAAAATAATAAATAAAATACTTTCTGCTTTTTCAAAAACTTTAATAATATAAAAATTACCATACAGTGATATTTTTGTTTTCATAAAAATAACCATTGCGTAAAAAAGTAATTATAAGTATAAAGTTCATTATTTTTCAGTACTAATCCTAAAAACCATTGTCATTTTAAAAAAAGGCCATTTAGACTCTCTCTCTTTTTTTCGATATAATTAAATACTAATACAATTTTTTTATCATTAATACTAAAAATTGAATAATCTTAAAGATATATTTATAGAGAGAGAACTATATTTTAATCTAATATTAAAATTATTGGAAATCCATTTTGTTCAATACTTTAAAACATATTTCACTTGTCGAAAAATTATAATCTCCTGAATCATATCATTCAAGATTCTTACAATTGAGGAAAATTTTTCCTGGCTGATTTTTTTTCTCTCGAATGACATTTTATTATTCTTAAATATTAAAATATTTTTATAGGTAAAACTATATTAATTGGAATAAACTTGTAAACAAAATAAACTATTTCGTAGCATCTACTTTAATAACGCTTGAACACGTGTGCAGATGCCTGATGAAACTCCAATGGAAGTCCCTGGGGAAAATCAAAATCCCAATACTGATACTCCCTTATTTCGTTTAGTCAACTTGAAAGACCTAAACTTTAGCTTGCTACCTGTGCGCTCCAACATAACAGGTCAAGTGGAAATAAAAAAAGTTGCCTTAATTTCAAAGGTATGTACTTTTTCATTTAAAAAAAAATTGTTAACAATATATAGCAAAGCTATTTTTCTGTACCTCTCTGAATAGTGAATTTTATTTTTGATCAAATCTTGAATTAATATATCCTTTCTCGCTTTCAGATATTCTAGAAACGAGAATAAATATGTTCACGGGTCTCTGTCGGCTGTGACAATATTAAAGCTTTGACCGTGTTCAATCCTTTGATAGCACTTGTGTAGAGACTTAATATCACATGCTGGCATGTTAGTAGCATCTCAGTGGAGGTCGATATCAGGCGAAAGTGGATGATTGGCAGCGAAAAGGCTATAATTTAAAAAAAAAAGTTTTTGAGATACAAGTTATTTTTTCCCATCACCCTCATCGCAATAAATTTTAATAATATATTTGTCTCTTACTTTTCTTCTGATTATTAAATTGCATGCAATTTTACATCTCAAATAAAAGATGGAAAAAAACTCTCAAATTTATTCTAAACTATTCTTGTTAAAAGTTTAACGTGATAACTAAATGAAATTATCTTCATATTCTGAAGTGGATTCAAAAGAGGCTCAAACACATACATGTTACTGGTGAGGAATTTATCAAATTGAGATCTGTAATTGTATTCATTAGAAATATTAATCACTGAGGACCCATATGGTGTTTATTGCAATCACTAGGATCATTAAACTTCATCTCAGTTATAGGCAGCCACTGATTGAGACCCATTCAACATGCTCTCAGAAGTGCTGAAATTGTATAAATTCTTTTCACAGCTTAGACATTTTGGCTTTAGAGTTTTCAGGCCTCCCAACTTTTCATTGAATTACAATTTTTAAAGTCTATTCTATGATTTTTTTTATAGTGAACACACACATATATATACTTTTCACTAAAATAAATTAATTCTTCTTCTCTCTGCGTTCTCTAACTTGATTAAAGATGAGGAATATCAAAATTTATAAGCTTTCATATAGGTCCATATTGTTAATTGGAAAACGGAAAGCAGAAAACACTTTACATAAATCACCGAGATCTGAATAAATGATAATTACACTGGATGAGAAGTTTGTGTTTACCTGAAAGACCGTAGATTGCCAACTAGATGTGAGAATTTAGAGAGCTTTTGTTTTATCCTAGCGGGCTTTTGTTGCAAAAGAAAAAATCAGATATGAGAATTTATATTATTGTTATAATCTCACAAAATTCAGGTGTGTATATCAAACACAAATTTAAAATCCATGTTTCAACAAGGAATTTCATGAACTATGAAAACAGGCAAAGAGTATAAATAAATCAGGTTAAAGCAACCGGCCATATATAAAAATTAACCCTACCTCGAGGAACACACACATAAACGCTTACAAATGAATTTTCTTATTTCTTTTGATAAGATTCCAACCAGGTCAGATGTCATGGCTTCAGTCGTTGTGATATATTCAGCTATTAAAACAGAGACTTAGAAATAGCTGACCTACTACATTCATCGAGTGGCCTATAATAAACCCGTCAAAAGTCTTAAAAATGAAACAGGTTTCACTACTCTCTAAAGCTTTATTGCATGAATTTATTTTTTTCGAGCTAGAGCTTAGACAGAGATTTCATAATGAACACAAAATGATCACCTCAAAATTTAAGAATTTCTCCATAAAACATCCAAATAGAATTGGAACAATATTTGTATTTTAATATGCCTTTAAATGTGCCTTTTCAGAGGGAATTGAATTTTTCATACATTATCAACAAAGAATATTGATAATATTTTTTCTAAAAGACTAGAATTTCTATAATTAAAGTGGGCTTCTTTTTAGAATCTTATTGTATGGTCTTATATTCCTTTATAAAATCAAAACGCCTTTTTTATATTATCTTTTTGATTTCCAAGTATATATACTTGACAATATAAAAAAAATTATAATCTATAAAAAAAGGTAACAATTTCCTTAGAATTGACGCAAAAACTATGCGGACATTTTTACCGTCTCTACAAACTATCAGAATCGGGTCAGTAACAAAGCCACAACACCATATTAGGAAATTTCCAAATGCCGACCTAAAGACTATGGTTTCGTGATAATGGCCCTCGTCAGTCCTGGAATGGCTTTGATTTCAAGAGATCCACGAGGGATTGACGAAAGAGGGATTGGCGAAATCTTCAGATTTGCAAAAGAGGTGTTTAGCTGGCAGTGCGACTAGCAAACTCTATAGCCAGAATATTAATGGGAATATTTTGCTGTGAGGATAGTCTTCTATAAAAATAAAGGTCACATCTCCTGTCAAAATAGAGGTTGAAGTTATTCACCATCTTTTGCAAACTGGCAGAATCGGGTCAGTGAAACGACTTCAACACTAGCTTTGGCAAATACCGAACACCCACCTGGAGATCACAGTTTCGAGATAATGATCGCTTCAGCCCAGGGCGGGCTTAGATTTCACGATATTCGAGAGGGATTCATGAAATTTTCACACCCTTATCACTGACCCAATTCTGATAGTTTTCAGAGACGGTCAATAGGTGGCGAAATTTTTGTGTATATTTTGACTGGAGAGACACCTTATAGTTTTCTAGATTAATATCCTCCTGGAAAATTTTGCATAATTATTTTGGCCATAAATTTGACCTAACCGCACTGCCAGCTGAACATCTCTTTGGCAAATTCTAAAGATTTCAGGAATCCCTCGAGAATCTTGTGAATTCGAAGCCCACCTCTTGGACTGACGACGGCCATTAATCCGAAGTCTCGAGGTAGGCGTTTGGAATTTTCCAAAGCTGGTGTTGCGGATTTGTTACTGAACCTATTCTGATAGTTTGAAGAGACGGTCAATAGGTGACATATAGTTTTGCGTCTATTTTGATAGGATATTTGACCTTGCTACCTTGTGTTAGACAATATCAAATAATGAAACTAAAACATAGTTGAAAACCCTAACTATAAATTGTACAGATTTTGAAAATGTCTTTTTTTTTTGTAAAAGTGGTGAACTCTTCTAGCAGTTACACAAGCGTGTTATTTCTTCCATTCACTATTGCCTATTAGATTGTTTTACTTATATATATATATATTAATATTAAAAATGGCATATCCTGACCAGGAGCACATGTGCTTTACAGAAGGCAGAGCGCCATCTGGTGGAACAGAAATCAACTAAACATTGATTTAAATCAATGTTTAGTTGATTTCTGTTCCACCAGATGGCGCTCTGCCTTCTGTAAAGCACATGTGCTCCTGGTCAGGATATGCCATTTTTAATATTGATTTCTACACCTGATCTTTTTATCTTTTATTTTTTTATTTCGTTTTTTAATATATATATATATATATATGTCATAAAAAAGACGTATATTCTAGTTACGTTACCAATTCATGCAGTCGTGGATGGTAAAAATGAATGATAACTTTTGTCCCAAAAATATTTATTATTTTGATTATTTTTTAAAGCAAACAGTTTTTGCATACATACAACTAACAATGTTATTATCTATTTACAATAATAAATAAAAATTAGACTCTATTCCTTTTGTTAAGGATTCCTTTTCATTTTAAAATTTAACTCTGTGATTATAGAATTTTAATTATTCTATGAAAAATTTTATTATGTCATATATATGAGATAAAAGTTGATAATATTTTGTGTTTAAGTTAGATGATTAAATAGTTGTTTATATGTATTATATTTATATCTTATTAAGGAGAGAAAAAATGTAATAAAAGTAATTATATGTTAGAATAACATAGATAAAATAGATAGGATTATGTAAATTATGCCTTATATAATACTGGTTAACTGACTGGTGCCTTTATTTATATGTTTGTGGTAAGAGTAGAAAAATTTAGTATAATATCATATCGCTTTTAAAACATTTATTAGAAAAAGAAGGAGTACGTATTCTCTGAATACCTTCTTTTAAATCAAATATATACACACACTATATATATATATATAATACAATATTTATCATTTATAATTATTTTAGATTTATTTTGCATATATATATATATATATATATATTCTAACAAGGTATTAAATTATGTTCAGGCTACAGCAGGAAGAATAATGAAAGCCACCGGAGCTGGTGGATCTCTTCGGGCCGAATCACCCTTTTTCCATCTTGTCCGCCTTAATCCGGCACAGCTGATGCAAAACAGGCCCGGCACTTCTGCGGACATTACTCCAGTCACCTTGGCGGGCATTACTGCTGGAACGTCTTCTGGTAACGCTATGGACACCTCTGCAGTCATTACTCCAGGCCCTTCTGCGATCATTACTCAAGGCACTCCTGCGGTCATTCCTACTGGCACTTTTGCGGGCATTACCCCAGGCACCTTTGCGGGCATTACTGCAGACAATTCTGCGGGCAACGCTATGGACACTTCTGCGGCCATTACTCCAGGCACTCCTGAAGTCATTACTCCAGGCACTCCTGAGTTCATTACTCCAGGTAATTTTGCGAGTATTACTCCAGGAACCTTTGCGGGCACTTCTGCTGGAAACACTACAGAGACTCCTGCGGTCATTAATCAAGGCACTTTTGCGGGCATTACTGCAGGAACCTCTGCTGTCTTTACTCAAGGCACTTCTGCTGTCTTCACTCCAGGAACCTTTGCGGGCATTACTGCAGGCAATCCTGCTGTTATTACTCCAGTAACCTTTGCGGGTATTACTGCAGGTACATTCGCTGGAACTTCTGCTAGCACTTCTGCGGTCATTACTCCAGGTACTTCTGCGGTCATTAATCCAGTCACTTTTGCGGGAATTACTGCAGGAACCTTTCCTGGGACTTCTGCGGTCATTACTCCTGGTACTTCTGCTGTCTTTGCACCAGGCGCATTTGCGGGTATTACTGCAGGCACTCCTGCGGTCATTACTCCAGGGACTCCTGCGGTAATTACTCCAGGAACATTTGCGGGCCTTACTGCAGGCACCTCTGCTGTCATTAATCCTGGTACTTTTGCGGGCATCACTTCAGGTACTTCTGCTGTCATTTCTTCAGGCACTTTTGCGGACATTACTGCAGAAACTTCTGCTAGCACTTCTGCAGTCATTACTCCTGGCACTTCTGCGGTCATTACTCCAGGCTCTTTTACAGGCATTACTGCAGACAGCTTTTCTAGCATGACTGCAGATACGTTTTCTGGTGTTACTGCAGAAACTTCTTCGGGAATTAATGCTGGCACCTTTTCTGAAATTCCTGCAGACTCCTTTTCTGGCATTGATGCAGGCACTTCGGGCATTACTGCGGACAGCTTTTCTGGCATTTCTCCAAGCACTTCTCCGGGCATTACTCAAGACACCTTTTCTGACATTACTCTAGACACTTTTTCTGGAATTAATGGAGGCCCTTCTTCGGGGATTACTGTTGGACTTTCTGAAGATGCCTCTGGAGGCATCACTGTAGGACTTGCTGCAAGTCCATCTGCAGGCATTACTGCAGGTACTTCTGCGGGCACTTCAACAAGCCTTGCACAAAGGAGAAATGATGAAGTCAAACAGGTAAGTTTATATTTAGGCTACTTACTAAAGTAATTTTGAAAATGTGGGTCATTTGAACATATATATGTTATATAAAAATATTATTCTATTTAAAAAAAAATATATTTCATAGATCCAAATACTCTGTTAATTCGACCGCCAGAGGTCATGCTTCCCCCTATAAAAACTCGTTGTTGTTCGTCCCCGATAGCTGGCTCAACCTTTTGTACATTATGTAAATAAGTATTTCATTTTTTATTCTTACGCCTTAAGCCAGGCAGTACTTTTATCAAACCATGTTTTTTTAATATATATTCCTTTATTTCAATAAAAGAAATATCTATAATCAAAACTATTTTTAGACTTTATATTTTCAAGATTATTATTGCCACGACTGCAGAACAATATCATAATGATACTCATGGATACCAAAATCAAGCAACAAATAATAATAATTCGATATATTAACCTAATTCCAAAATACAACAGAAATATATTTTTATATAATATATATATTATATAAAAAGATAAGATTTTTTGCTGTTTTTTATTGTTATTTATATAGAATTATTAGCTGTTGCTTGATTTTGGTATGCAGCCGTCGAAAAGATTATAATAAAATGCAGATTGAATTCACAATTTGCTTTAGTTGTGCTAATAAAGAATACATAATTTGAGAAAAGTACTACTTGTTTTAAGGCGAATAGAATAAAGAAAACAAAAGATTATTTACATAATTACAAAAGGTTTGAGCCGGCCATCGGGAAAAAACAACAATGAGTTTTTATAGGGGAAGCGTGACCTCTGGCGATCGGTTTAACAGAGTATTTGAATTTATGAAATATAATTTTAAATAAAATAATATTTTAATATAACATATATGTAATGGAGAAATACATTGATTCAAAGCTTTGTTGTTTATTTTTAAAAACAAATGAATTAATGGGGACGAAAAGTCAACTAATGAACTAGAGGCTTGAATCACAATTAGATATAATGGTTTGGAACTTATAAATGGGCTGCATAAGTTTGCCTCGACTAATTAAAATATATTGCGTCTCTTAAACATAGGTTATTTTCATTTCAAAGCAGCAGCTAAAAATGTGCAGAACACGATAAAATTAACACGCTAAGACCTTCAACACACATTGAACTCATAGCTCTTTAAGCAGTCTTATCATATTCTTTTAAGAATTCCTTTGGTTTATTGTAAGGTTACACAAGGGATTCATTTTTTATATATGCGCTGAAGTCTTATCTGAACGTATATCCTTGTCTTGATCAGGGTCACGACCTGCTTCTTAAAAAGTTGACTCAGCAAGATGCAAAACAGGAATGGAGATTTGATATCTGTTCCCGCTAAAGTTTTTCATTTTTTTATACAGAAAATTAAACTATAATGTGGAAATGTAAGAATGAATAATTAGCTGTAATGTGAGAATATTTTATTAAGGCTAAAATATTAATTTCAAATTGTGAAACAATAGAACACACAACAAAAGTAAATATAAATATACATTAGCGGCGGTTTAAAACATTATCAAAAAATTAAGAAATTTTGAAAATTACAATAATATAATTTTCACACATTCCACATTTATATGAAGTTATACAACTTGATATAGATCTCACTATTTTTCCTTACAAATACTAATTTTTACTTTTTACGCCAATCTTCATATCGGTCCTTTCTTTTGGATATTGGCGTATAATCTCTCGAATATTATTGGATTCTTTAAAAATAAATTGTCTTATTTCATTTTGATCAAAACAAGCCTTTTTAAACGGTTAATGCTTTGGGCGATACATTGCAACGCCTATTCGTTGTTTTACCGGAAGACAGCATTCTCTGCCTCTAAGCCAAATACCTCCTTTTCCTCCTTGCCGCTTCACTTAATGTCGCTCTATTGAACATTTAAAAGAGATACAAGAATAGATTAGGTTGTAAAAACACAGAATACAGCAAATATATGCACATAGTATATATATATATATTAAGAAAAAGGCATCTACTTATCGTGCAACTGAAAGTTGCTGATGGCTTGCGCCTATGTATGCACCTTATCCCAGTACAATATTACATTTGTACTATTTTTTCACATTTTGTAGCGTTCTCACGCAATTCTGGCCTTAACTACCCGTTCCATGATTTTTCAGGATGCCTTAATGACCAATATTTTGGTCGTTTAGGTACAGCTTACACCACGCTGATGAGGGCCAACAGCCCGAAACGCGTCCGTGGTTAGCTTTTCTTGATTAATCAAGGATGGGTATTTGGCCAATTTTGGAATAATTAAAAAATCAACGAGAATAGTTGATATTTATTCCGATAGATGGCGCAAGCCATCAGCAACTTTCAGTTGCACGATAAGTAGATGCCTTTTTCTTAATGTATGCACCTTATCCCAGTACAATATTACATTTGTACTATTTTTTCATATATATATATAGTAGAAACAATATAAGGGGGGCCTTGAAGCCGTCCATGTACTGATGAGGGCGATAATAGCCCGAAAACAGGTTATGCAGGTTAGTTTTGTCTGCATTTTCCAAAGTGGAAGTGCAGTGGAATATTTACCTTCATAAATAAAATATATAATAATATATATCTATATAATATTTAAATTCTCCTTTTTAAAAATATCTAATTACAATAATGCGAATATAAATCTTAGTTATGCATGGCTAAAATAGAAATTTTCCTAAGCATATATTGGATGTAACATATGTAGCTCTGAATATTAATAAGTTGTGTGTGAATACAGTGTTTCAGATATTAATTTTACTTATATATTTTATTGAAAAAAATAATTATTTTTTATTTGTTTCAGGCTATTAACAGGAATAGTATCGAGGTATTCGTGAAATTCCTTATTCAGAGGTGCGAAATGTCGTATGAAATTCTGGAAAGAATAAGCTTAGAAGAGCTCCAATTTTGGTGTGATCAAGTCAATCTGACTGCTTTCGAATTCACATTCTTGAAGCTTCATCGAAGGAAGATGCGTCATGATAGATTCGACCAATCAATTCAGAAACTCAATCCCCTTATAATGAAATACTCTGACTGTTTAAAATTGGAGATTTTGGGGGCGATCAAAAGTGCTAATGAGGTTCTAGATGAGAATCTCAAAAGCATCGATGAACTCAAAAATGAGAGCGAAAAATTGTTGAAAAGAGAACTTGGTGCTATGGAACATCTTGTATGTATTCAAAGAGTTGCTCTTTTTACCAGGGCTAATAATATTGTTCTGCCCAATGAACTCTTTTTGTCGAAAGATGCTGCAATTAACTCAAAATTATCTGAGTTTTTGGAAGGACTGAATAACATTGAAGCTGAGAAAATAGAAAAATTCAAGTATTTGAATTTGGACTATATCACAAACTGAAAAAAAAACTGAGTATTTGCTCTCTTTTAAAATGTTACTCGTTTTAGATTTTTAATGGTAAAATTTTCTGATGACCATACAATCTTTTAACATATATATATATATATCGAGATGATCTGTGAAGTGTATTTTCTTAAATGTATTATATATATTGATATTACAAAGATACATCAATTGATATTTGTATATGATTTTAGTGATGAAAAATCATGTACATACTTTTATAAAATATATTTACATTTATAAAAAAAATCAATTTTGTTTCGAACCTACAATATTTATTTGTTATATATATATATTTTTGTTTTTTTTAAAGCACCAAAAATGCTTCATCGTCCTAGTCATTTTAAAAAAATTATTATTTTATATATTTAAACACACATTATATTTTTAGTAAGTACTTATTTTTAATATTTTAGCCATCAAGAAATGCTGTATTTCTCTGAAATTTGTGTCTATTATCTTTATAAATGATAAAACTATTATTATTGTATGTCATATTTGAAACTTAAAGAGTGTATACATAATATGATATTGTTGCGAGGGATTTTTTAGTTGGAAGAGCTATGTTATCCGAATGATAAAGGAAAAATCCAATTCTCTAGCACTCGATGATGATACAAGAATAGATTAATTTCATTATTTTGTTTTATATTCCCCCTATCGCGATTTATATTGGTTATATTCTAGCTAATATATGTTTTGTAAAATTACCGATAAAATATGTTTTTTTAATATATAAAATAGTTCTAACAATGATATTCCACGTGGAATGAAGTTTGTAAACATTTTTTTTTTCAATTAATAAAGTGAAATAAAAGTAGCAATCTCTCGAATATATCTTAAATTTTGTCCTTTTTTTCATAGAGATTAAGACGTGTAATTTTTCTTCACTGTCCTTATAAACAATTAACTCAAATTCTTTACATTTTCTACTAAAAATTAAATAGCGAAATTAATAAGAGTAATTAATTCACCATTCTTGGAATGTCAAGAAAGAAGAAATATTTCGAATGATAACACAAAAACATTTAATAATAAAGAAAGAATTTATAAGTAGTAAAAATGATGAAACATTAGACTTTATTGATTTAACAATTGGATCCATTATATGTGATGTTCTTAACCAATATAAAAATAAGGAAAGCTGAAATACTGATTTTTTATTTTTAAAAAATTGCAATCACCACTTCTACTATCGAGTGCTAGAGAATCGGATTCTACCATGCCATAATTTCTATACAAATATATTTATATAAACCATGAATTTGAAGACTCTTTTGTTAATTTTAAAAATATTTTTATAATTGTTTTGATATTTTGTTTAAAATTTTATATAATAAATTTTATATATATAAAAAATATAGGAAATATTTTAAATTCTAAATATTTTACACTTTGATTAGAGCAAAATTTGGAACCAAGGAGAAGAATATGAATTAATTAGGTACGTGTCAATTTATTTTGTTGCTCACGATTAGAATGGACGAATATTTTGCTCATTTTTAAATAGGATATCAATATTGTGATTAGTTGGATTAAAAGTCAAGGTGCGGACAGAATCGTTTAAGATAATTGAAATTGTTTTTGAAATGTGACGTTCACTTTCAAATATTTCTTGTTGTGTTGTGTAGTGTGTACTTAAAATGTTTATATCGAAATTATAAACTATTTTTCTTATAGGCGTTTGTTTTTTTAAATGAACAAAATGCCATACTGCCCTTACTGCAATGATGAAATATTGGGATGGCCTGGGTTATCATTGGTAAACCCAGTGGTTCGCAAGTTGGTGAAACCGCTAGGAGGGGTTCACTACTGATGAGCCAGGCCCATCCAATATTTTATCGTTTCAGTAAGGGCAGTAAGGAATTGTTTATTTAAAAAAGACATACGTGATCTTAAATAGTTTATAATTTTGAATACAGAAATGGCGCGATTAAATAATTTAATTAAAATGTATATAGGTTAACGCATTTTGAATAAATGCCAGTGAATTGTCACGAGCTTAACAAACACGAGGTCCGTAGTTTTGACCAATTTTTCTCTTTTGAAAATATAAAAAATACAATCTGCATGTTCAAATTATTATTGGTACTAGAGAACGTAAAATTTGCAATTCTGATATATTCCGAATTATTCGCAATTTATTTTGTTTTTTTAGACATTACACATTAAGATACTTGCAAAAATATTTCAATATTATCTTAAATTCGTATTAAAAATTCTATCCTTTTATTTACCACAAACAAAAAAGTTGTTATAAAATTTTTTATTTAGAATTAATTTATGCTGAGTTCTCTATATTCTAGTCAACTGGATTTCATGAGTGAAAACTTATGTTATCTACAGCTATCCAAGCTGCAAAATATATATAATCATCTTTCATCACTATTAAAATCATATATCTATATACATGTAAATGGCGGGGTTCGAAAAAATAATGAGAGAGATGCGTGCCAAAATTATTTTAAGATGAAAAAATAAATATTTTATTTGATAAAAATATTTATCAAATATTGCCTAGAAATGCCAAAATATGCCTAGAAAATATTTCCAATTAAAAAAATGCAAATTATTGAAACTTTTGGATCATCTCTTCGCAAATCGCTCACGATTGGATTATTGATTTTTAACAAAACCAGTTTAAAGCGAATATTCGGGGAAAACCAATTTGTTTATCGTGGTCTGAGCTATTGTTTTCATCAGTAAAGGGGCTGTATCAATTTTATGTGAGATCCGAGGAGGGGATATAGCGGCCGAATCATCCGTAGTGTTATTGATCTGGTGAAGTGGCAGTGCCTGTTTAAGATTGAACCGGTATATAGAGGATGGGAATTATGTGCAAAAGCACAATGATTTCTTTTCCTCATAAGGGATTTGTGCACTTTTCACCATCACTTTTCCAGATTAAACATCATTCTTTCTCTTGTGGGATTATTTTAAATATCTTCCCACAAATCCTCATGAAATCGAAGCCGCTTCTGTACCGATTAATGACATAATCCAATAGTAAACAAATTGGTGTTTCCGAATTACCTAAAGCTGGTTGTTCGGACAAATTCAATGATAAAATGATCCATTAACGCTATTATTTGCGTTCTTTAATTGGGAGGTGTTTTCTTTGCAGAAAAACAATCATTCTTTGAAATGATATTTTCTCAATTATTGATGGGTCAATCTGGAAAATGCTGAGCATAATAAATAATACCTAATTAAATTACACCGCCAAATATTTTCCCATCTCTTATTTTAAGTACTTAAGCCATGTAGCTATTTAAGAGAAACAGCTTTATAAAATATTCAAGTCGGGGTTTAAAGATGACACATTTAAACTAGTTTTTTTTTACGCCTGATATCCATTTCCAAGAGTAATGATTATAAACATTTCAAATTAGGGACAGAATTAAGAATTAGTTAAACTATGTTAACGTTTATAAGTTGCAGATATCAAGCTTTCTTCTTACTCTGGGTTAAATATTGGATATATATTCGTTAATAGCGTGATTTTACCTCTATTTCTCCACATTAAAACTTTCTTATTCTCAACCATTTAATCAAATATAAATAATTCATATCTTCAAATGTTAAAAAAAATTGTTGTAAATATTTAGTTTGAATATAAATATATCTAACTATATAAAATGCTCGTTTAAATTTTACGGATAATATATATGGATATGATATAAATATTTTATTGAAATATATTTTATCGTATCAATGTTCGTTGTTCAAAGTATATCTATGTGTGTGTTGTGTGTGTTTGCAGTGTGAGTATATCTTCAAATATATTGGTGTTTTTAAATATATGTAGATATTTGGATAAAACCCTTGTCTTACGATTGCTGGACATGAAGCCTAGAAGGCATTTAATGTATTTTCAAGTCATTTTCTCCCATGAAAGGTCGCATCTACTGTATTGTGAATTACCATGGCAGGACCTGAAAATTCCCTAATGCTGAGGCGGGAATCATAGTCACAAGAGCTGGTAAAAGATTATTGCTGCGTTTGTTATTTGATGTAGAGATAACCTGAGAAAAGGTCAGTATAGTTGTGTGTTGAGTTATCATGTTTAGATCTGATAATATCACTGATGCTGTTGTAAATTACCGTGATAGAACCTTATATATCACTACACTTGGGTGATGAATTATCATGAGTAGACCGAAGAAAAATGGCTACATTTGTGTTTTGAATTATCGTGATTGGACCTAGGAAATGTCATTACATTGGTGTGATGAATTATCGTGATTGGACCTAGGAAATGTCACTACATTGGTGTGATGAATTATCGTGATTGGACCTAGGAAATGTCACTACATTGGTGTGATGAATTATCATGATTGGACCTAGGAAATGTCACTACATTGGTGTGATGAATTATCGTGATTGGACCTAGGAAATGTCACTACATTGGTGTGATGAATTATCGTGATTGGGCCTAGGAAATGTCACTACATTGGTGTGATGAATTATCGTGATTGGACCTAGGAAATGTCACTACATTGGTGTGATGAATTATCGTGATTGGGCCTAGGAAATGTCACTACATTGGTGTGATGAATTATCGTGATTGGACTTAGGAAATGTCGTTACATTGGTTTGAGAAATTATTATGAAGGAACCTGAAAATATTCCAGGACTACAGATGTGAATAACCTTAGTTAGACCTCTTAGAAAGTCACTGCTACCATGGTAGCGTGCGGTGATAGGGCCAAAAAAGGTCACTGTTGGTGTTTTGAAATGTCGATTTTTGCCTCTTGTAATCAACCCCTTTCGTAGTCAAAAAATGTTTTTAGCCTTTTTTCAAAATAAACTTTTCATCCAACAAAGAGAAGTGCTCATTTATCTCTCTATTATATTATGTTAGATATCTAAATATTTTATATTTAGACACTCTATAACACGTCTATTTTTATATATCACGTATACATTCTTTATTATTTTTAATAATTTATGAATATAAATTTTAAAAGGTTTTATCATTTTTAAATAGATTTTTTTCAAATATCTTTCATAAAAATATCTATTTTTGGTGAATATATAAATTCGTAAAATTTTAAACTACTAGTTTTAGGGTGGGAATATATATTTTTAGAAATTTGGGCCAAATTTCGTACAAGGTTTTTTAAGACAACTAGCAGTAAAAATGTTATATAACTCAGCAAAAATAGTTAATATTCATACACCTTTTTATATAATATTGAAACGCTTTTTCCATATTTATAAAAATGCGAGTTTCATAATAAGTGCAATTCAAAAAATTATTAAAAATAGAATGGAATAGGATTTGTAGTCCTCTACTATGATACAGTTCTGATCAGGCTGTTTCTTGTTTTATGACCATGAACATTATTTATTTACTTGATTGTATTATTTCAAACTCAGAATATATACGTTTTCATTTCGCTTTATGCTTTGGCGTCCGTCTTCTCCGAAATAGGACGGTATCAATTTCGTTACCAACATTATCCATTTCAGAATGTTGATACATTCACTAGAAGCTTCAAGCAATTTTGGTAAAGTCATGATATTTGTCTTCTATGTTGTCCCTGTGGATGCCTCTTAAATGGTAGAGGTTTATTTAGGACCCGAGAGTGATTCTAGTCAAAAACATAAACATTTCTTTTAACCACCTGTATAAATATCTTGGTTCATGCTTTCATCACCGTTATGAAGAGAATATTCCCCACTAAATTTGGAATTTTAAATAAATATTTATTTCTTTCTCTCAATATTTTCATTTGGGAATTTTATTGTGGCGCGAGATTTTTCGGCATCTAAAACAACCGTAACTCGAAATTCTCGTCGATTCAAAATTAGAACTATAAATATTGTAATGGATAAATTTTAATAATATAATTTATAAAATTTCAATCTATATTACTATTGTTATGAAATTAAGAAAAATGGGCGCTTTAAAACAAGCCTCCACTCACTGGATTTTTAAGATATTCAAAAGGATATAGAAAAAATGCATCTACTTGTGGGAAAAATATAAAAGAAATTTACAATATAATTATCCATCTTTTGTTGTTAAGGTTTTGATTCTAAAAACACCAAAATTTTCAAAAATGTAACTTTTGTGAAATAAAACAACTTTTAAATTTTTATTTCTAAAAATAAATAATATTTTAAATGACAGCGGATTGCAGAAAAAAGTATAACAGTCCGCTCGATCCACGGCCGCCACGAATTCGATCTCTTGATTAACCTCGATACAAATCTCTCTAATAAAAGAGAAAATTATTATATATTTTGATTTATAATGTACAAATTAAACTTTCAATCTTTCTGTCGGTACGTATGACATTTTCCATTCAGATTACGGTTCTAATTGGTCGATGAAGAAAAAAGAAATAGTGCGCCCTATTTTAAGAGTCGGCTGGTGGAATTTCCTGCAGGATTTTTCAGATGTTGGCTTATGCGTTTCTTAAATATATGCTCAGAATCACCTTTGCTGCGCAATATCGACTTTTTGCTTTTTATAAGACTGTCTAGGGTATTTTTTCATAAAAATAGGATAACAAATATTCTCATCGTCTTTACAAATGGCCGCTCACATGTTGAAGTCATGAAAGCGGTCGCCAAATTTCTAGATGATCCTCTCTGTGTGCCAATGTGTCGATGCCAAAATGGCCTATTACCGTAGACTTCTTCACTTCGATTTCTAGAAACCTCTTGCCTCACGTTCCTGATATTTCTTACTCGTTACCCTTCGCTCTATTTAAATAACAAATGGCACCGCGCTGTAACTTAATGCTTTCTAAAAAAGATAGTACTATTTGAAACCTCATTTACCCATTAGGATAAACTCGCCAAATCTAAGTACGCTTTTCCCCCATTATATTTAATGGAGTATCATTTATTGGTAATCTATACTTGAGTTTATATATATATATATATTATTTAAAATATATAAATTTTTATAATTTAGTAAAAAATAATAATGGTTATATTAAAATATAATGCTCGCGGGCGCGCTTTAAATGACTAAACATTGGAAGGTTGTTCTTGGCGAGAAAATATTAAAAAAAAAAGGTGTGCAGGGATTTGCACATTTTACTACGTTTTCGAGAGAAAAATGAAACATTTCTTTTAAAAGAGGAGATACTTAGAAAATAAAAAGACAATTGTAAATAGGAATTATAATAAAACTCTCCATAAAATATGCAAATTTTAACATACACATATTTAATATATACAAATAATCTTATATGTTTCCTTTTCAAAGTTTTGAAACGCCCATATTCTCGCACAGCCTCTGAAGCATTGCTCTTTAAGAAACCACACACGATCACCATGTCCGCATATCCATTGTTTGAATATGTTGGCATATTTTCGACAAGCGGCCTCGTTTGAGAATTTTTAAAAAGGAAATATAATGATCTGAGAACATTGAACATGCATGTTAATTTCCATATTTTATTGAGGGCTTTATTAAAATTCAAATTCGAAATTGTCATTTTTATACTCTAAGCACACACACATACACATAACCTCATCTTTTAAAGCAATTTTTTTTCTCAAAAGCGAAGAAAAAATATGCAAATCTCTGCAGAAACTTTAAACTTTTTTTTGCCCTGAACACATTCCCTATTTTTTTTTCATTTAAATCTGGATACCCAATATAAAAGAGAATTATTTAATTACTTTCACACTATATATGAATTTATTTTCCCAACGTTTGGCGGCTCACTATCGCCCTTAGCAAGAGTTTTCTGCCATTTGCTCAAAGTGATTGGTTATTAAAATATATGAAGAAGGTGCTATGCTCTGGGAAAAATTGCAGAAAAAAAACTATTGATAAGGTATATGTATACTCACACCGTCCCCCGAGATTTCTAGACCCTCTCTAGATTAGCTCCTATTCCAATTCAGACAATCCTGGTAGTTACAATGTTAAGCGATATATAAACTGTAGACTGACCGTCCAGTAGAAGTAGAGACTTAGGGAGAGAACAATGGGTTAAGATATTTCAAAGATAACTATTAAAAAGTTGCAGTTTGACTATTGCTAAAGACGAAAGTGAGTCGCCGACGTTGGAAATAATTTTATTGATAATTCATCAAAGTGAATGATATCGATTTTCCTAAATTAAAATATCTTTTATCAGAGAAATATTTAATTTACAAAAGGATATAGTGATATATAGATGTATTTCTCTCTCCATGAAAAAAAAAAGAGGTTAAAATATAAAATATATATACTAATTTTTTAACAATATTTCATATTGATTAAAAAAAAATCTGGATTAAAAAAAATATATAAACTAATATTTATATATATCGTGCATATATAATATAATGTGAAATGAAATTTTTAAATATAAGATAAAATATGTATCAATTTATATATTATTTTGAAAGTATAAAAACGGTTTTATAAAAGTATAGAACACATAAAAAGATGGCGAAGTTAGTCGATATGAAAATGTGATTTTCTAGTCCTATTTGGTGGGGCTGGTGCTGATAGAGCAGTTGGACATCAGGCTGGTTGGAGGAAACAGAGGTTCGATACGGGTTTGGGTAGTAGGGATAACAATCTATTAGATTGATTAGGCGGTCAGGAAAATCACTAGTTATAGAATTTCTAAACAACATCGTTTGAAAATAGAATCCATAGGTTTATTTTCTAATTATTAGGAAACCTTTATATACTTTTGTATATAAAATTATTTTTACTGTAAAAACAGAGCATAAAATATTTTTAAAGATGAGAAAAGAATTTCTATATTTGATAATAAATGAACGTTACTAAGATCTAGATTTAAAGGATACAACGTAGGACAATTCGATTATAAAAATAAATGTCAATCTATCTTTCAATGATTTTAGAATTAATATTAATTAGGTTTTTCATTTGAAATTTTTATCATATCAAATTTTCCAAAATTATTTAGGGTATCGTTGAAAACTAGTCATTTTTATACGTATGTTTCATTTTAAAATTTCTCAACTTCTTCATTATTGCCAAATTTAGACTTCTTTACAAAATGTAATGCTTTTATTTTTATCATGAGTTATTCAAGTATCATATTTACCTTTTTATTCATCAAAAGATTGTTATTTAAAAGAAAATTCATATCTCTGCGCTTTAACAAATATATATTATAAGTTGACATATATTATTAATAGGTTTTTATATATCTTTGAGAAGAAATAGATTATAAACCAAGAAAGCACCTTTCCTTTCAAAATAATGCAAAAATCATGCGCCATTTGTTGAACGTCTCTGCAAACAAGTAAACTTGGGTCAGTGACATTCACTTTGTCAAAATGGGAAAGTTTACTTGACGAGAGAGTAACCATGGAACACCTCTTTGATTAATTCAGAATATTCCATAGTCCTCTTGTTGATCTTATGGGATCCAAGGCGCCCTGGGCTAACGGTGGCCATATACCATTACTTTAGGTGGGCCTTGGTAACTAGGCAAAACTGACTTGAAGCCTAAGTCTGCTATATTGAAGTGACCGTTTACAGGTGGATCATAGCTTTTGCGTTTATTTTAAGACGAGAGAAAGGTGTTCTTTCAAATAATATTTTTATTTCCAAATTAAATTTTACTTGTATTTTATTTCATTTTTGTAGTAAGTAAAATTACTTGAAAATTTTCGCTTATGTTTTTTTCTATTTAAAACAATAGATACAAGAAAATTCTCAATTTATATATATCTGAAAATTTTAAATATGTTTCCAGAATTTATTATGTATTCCGTGCGTTCATTTTTCTAGAATGTATTTTCACATTTCGAGTTTTATAATAATAGAAAATTTTATAATATTCGAATAGAATTTTTATTTTTGAACATCATTTGTTGGTTGGAAGGTTGTTTGAAGAAAGATACAGTTATATCAACCAATTTTTATATTTTCTTCCCGACATTTCAATGACAACCTGTCACTCTCCTCGAGGGAATGCTTATTTCTGAATTCTAACTTCCATTTGTATATGTACACGGTTTTCTAAACTACGTGTAAAGCGTTACGTATTTGTATATATCGAAAAACTAAATACAAATACTTGACGCTGCATTTTAGAAAATCGTATTCATATATAAGTAGAAGCTAGAATTCAGAAATAATCAATTCCCTGAGGACAGGAAGTTACTGAAATGTCAGGAAGAAAATTAAAATTAGTTGATGTAGCTGTTTCTTTTTCCAAACATTATTTTTATTCGTTTTTTTTTAATGGAACCTCCTCTATGGTGTTTTATGATAATATTTTTATAATTATTTTAGTGAAATATTGAAAAATCCGTGATAACTTTTATATTAGCCAAAAACCTTTATATATGTGTGAGGTTTTGTTAGAAAATATTTAGGATAAATTCTTGCATTTAACCCATAATTCTTAATAGAGAATTTAGTTTATTTCTACTCTATCACACACATATATATATGCCTTTTTAAAAATATATAGATAGAAATTAAAAATTGAATCAATTTTTTACACAAAGTGTAGTCTACTATCCAACATTTTTCTAATATATATTTTATCAAAATTCATGATACACATCAAACTTTATCAAATCACAAAATTTCTATCTCCAATCTTGTAAAATATTTCATTTTCTTGAAATTCTAACAGCACATTGCAAATGATTGATTTCCCATTTATTAAGAAGTAGTTAACATCAAATAGCTTAAATATAAAACAAAGTTTTACTAAAATTGATGCCTCTTTATATTTTTGTTTTTATAACATAAGTCTTTATTGAAACCTTTTTTTCTAGTTTCTTTACTCTCAGATATATAGGTCTCAGAATTACGACATTAAGTGCCAAATTACGAAAATTATTTTTTAAAAAATCTAAACAATCCTTTTATCATAAAATTTGTAAACATTATTTTTGGTAATGTGTTTCTTTTAATAGATATTATAACACACAAATATATTATCTCTTCATATCTTTCTCTAATAATATAATTGTAATACTTATCATGATTTTTTACAAGATTTAACTGGAAAATATGGATTTCAAATGAGGAATTTTAAGCATTCATTGGAATCAATATTTAGCACTTCCACACGGCGCGATGCGCCAAGAGAGAGAATTATTTTCAATATAAAATTATTATTTTTATCTTTTTGCACATTTATAAAAAATATCGACTATCAAAATATATTTAAGATTTTACACAAACAATTTTTAAAAATCACTATCTTCACTTGTAAAAAATAAATATATCGATTTGTTGTGAAATATATTCCAAAATATATTAACACAAATCTAAATTTTAAAATTTTCTAAAAATATATAAAACATAGTTACCCCCATCAATGATTGATGTTTATTACTAAGTACTCTGTATATATTCTTTCCATATTTTTTACATAAATTACAAAACTTAATTATTCACATGAATATATGTATGTTATAAATATTTATTTATACCACTGTTTTTTATTTATATTTTATTTTTATACAAATGTTTTGTTTTATTTTTAAATTGTATATTTTATCCTATTTACTTTTTGAAAATATTTTTTATTTTGGATTTTTATTTTCAAAATCCTTTCATATATGTATAATGATAAATGGATGTTTTTACTAATCTAATTCAAATTATATATATTCAAAACTACTAAATCAATCATTAAGAAAATCCAGATGTAGGTAACTGAACATTTAACAATTTAACATTTATATTATTTTTTTCACAATGTCTATACAAATTGACTCAATATTTTGTATATTTTAGGGTAGGAAACAGATTATAATGATATATTCAAGAAATGCTCATCATTATGATATATATTTAAGAGTAAAAATACAATAATCATTACAGGTAACATATGTATATATACTTTTGTGTTGAATCACTTTTTGTTTGTTAAATATTCACTCAGGCAGAGCCCAGGCGAAGCCGGTTCATAGAGAAAACATGATGTTGAATACACACACACACTCATTAAAAGTTATAAAATAAAAAGGTTTTCATTATAATCCACACAGAGATTTTGTACTTGAATTCAACTTTAGGGAGGTGAAGAAATATATATATAAATAAGAGCCGTATAGGGAGGGGGTGAACAACATCTTACAGTATTGAGTACATTAGGGTAGGTGTGGAGGGAGGGTATCAACTCTGAACGCACCGAATAGAGAAGATTTTAACAAGGGACCGATAACTGAAGTAAGTAAACCATTTTCATTATGTGGTCTTTTTAAATGCCCTATAATTGCACTTTCAATAGATATACTTTTTCTGCTAAAATTTAAATCAATCTAAAATAAAGCTCAAAGTGGTTGATATAAGTAAATTAGAGAAGTTTTCTGATCTCTAGTTATTGACAAAAATAGTGTTTATATTTGATTTTAATGATACTATATGCGACGATTTTAAATGTGTGAAATGCCTAAATAAAATCTTTATAATAGAGCAAAAATCAGTTTATATATATATTGGATGTCTAATTGTATGTGTTTGAATGATGACGTTTTATTCTTGCAACCACTTTTATCTGCTGCGACGTTTCCAAGTTCTTTGGAACGAATGAAGGACAGTTCTCTGGCACATTCTGCCTGGACTGCTTTGTCGTCGGCAAGAAAGACTTTGCTGATGAAGACCTCCTGCTGGTGTATCTCCCACAACCCCGTGAATGTGCTTCCCTCGGCTTGCTGTATATGTAACTCCCATTGTACTTAGCTTCAAGAACCATTGGTACTTATCTCTTAAATAATCTGTCTGTGTATATCGCATATATCACAATATATATACATATATAAACATATATACCCCCATATCACTGTTGTATTAACTACTCAATCTCAATTAAAATGTTTTCTCTGTGTGTACTTCTGTGTTTCCTTCTTCAAAACAAATATTTTCACTTAAAAAGAAAAAAAATCACTTGAAGATAAAGATGGACCTTTTCACATCAGTATTTATACAAATATGTGAAACCTTGTGTGTGACCATAAAAATATGGAACTACTAATAATAAAATAAAAACTATGAAATTAAAAAGTAACAAAATTGTAATGGAATTAGGTGGTTAAATAAAGAGAGAGATATCTCCTACAACTGAAGGTTGCTGGCGGATTGCGCTGTCTGTCGACATAAATATCAGTAGTTAGTTGAGAAAAACATTTCTCGCGTGCGGTCCATTTATTTGTAAAAATATACTTCTGAAGTCCTATAAGCTCACGTTCTCTAGCTACTTGTAAAATAGATGAAAAGGAAGTATTTACTATATCAAGGTGGTAAAATATAAAAATCATTTCTTAATCGTGTAAATTAACATTGCTGATTGCTTGCGCGCCATCTATAGGAATAAATATCAACTAAATGTTGATTCATTTTTATTTTAGAATATTGGAAAAAACTTGATATTTTTGAAAATTATCAAACTACATAAGCTCAAAATCTTTATTAATAATAAAGCTATCAGAAGATTAAATTGGCAAACCGTTAAGAAGAGTCACCACTGATGAGCCACGCTCTCTCAAAAAACTTTTTCTCATTGCAGTAGTGTCTGTTGATGTAGTTTTCAATCATAAATAACGGCGATAACGGGTATTCCAGCACAAATTTAATTCAGGAAACAGTTTACCTTGTTTTCTAAAGAATAAACTTTAACTCTAAATAGTTTATGTTTACAGAGGGAGAGCTTGTTCCTTGTAATTACGCTTCACTTAGCATGATGTATATATAGATATTGCCACGTGGAAAATTAGGGAAGACAAACTTCAGGATAGCACAGCAAGAGAGAGAAAATTTATTTGAGGCAAGAACAAACTAAGAAAAAAATAAACAAAAAATAAGGAATGAGGGGAGTTCACAGAGTAAATATTGAAATTTATAATCTGTTATTAAAATAAAAAAAATACTTCGCTACAATATTTTTCTAACAAAGTTGCGGGAGGATGGTATTCAGATAGCCAAAACTGGTGTATATAATGGCTCATTCTTCATCATAAATTATTATTTTTTTAATATTGCATAGGTCCAATGCATATTTAAAGGAAAGTGTTCCATGTTATTTTTATGTACCAAAAAATGCACTTCTCCCGTTAAAAATGTATTAAAGTGATACATTTTTGTTCAGTACTCCAGTACAGAGCGTTAACGTGATGATAAAGAATGAGCCGCAACACCAGTTTTGGCATATTCAGACAGATGCCAACCTGTATACCATGGTTTTGGGATATGACCCTCATCAGTTCCAAAGCGGCCTCGATTTCATAACATCCTACGAGAGTAGTTATGCATTCGGTCGAATGTGCCAAAAAAGGTGTTTAAGCTGGTGAAGTCGAAGTAAAATCGAAGCCGCCCCTGAACTGATGAGAGCCGTGGTATACAGAATGGCCTTTGCCTGAATATGCTAAAACAGGCGTTGTGGCATATTCTTCACCACCACCTTAACGTTCTCTACTGGGTGATGAACTAAATTGGTACACGAATACCATCCTCCCACAACTTTATGTTTTATATACAACGTGTGATCAATAATTTCAAGGAATGAGACTGGATCACGTAAACTATTCAAAATAAGGAAATAATTCTATACGGACCTTATGAATAAAACATTTATCAACACGTAGAAAAAATTTTCATCACACAGACGCTCGCGCTCACGTTTTTTTCGAATTTATAAGCTCGAGTATACCAGAACATTTTCTAACTTCAGTGTGGACTGTATTGAAAAACAGCGAGTCTGCATAGAGTTTTGCTTTAAATTAGGGAAAACAGCTTCCGAATCATTTCAAATGTTGAAGCAGGCTTTTAAAGAAGATGTCCTATCACAATCGAGGAAGTTCGAATGGTTTGCACGATATAAAGCTGGTCGAACAAGCGCGATGGATGATCTACACACTGGCGGACTTTTATCGATACGAAACCCCGAAAATGCACTCAAAATCAAGTCGATCAAAGAAAACAAAGCATAACTATCAGAGAGCTATCCGAAGACTTGTATATCTCTTTTGGAACATGCCAAACCATCATAAAGAATGATCTGCATCTTAAACGATCCCCGGCTAAATTTGTCTCACATCTCTTAACGAATGAGCAGAAAGAGCGTCACAAAGAAACGTGAAAAAACATGGTCGATATGTTTAATTCTGATCCCCATTGGCTCAAAATTGTTATCACGGGAGATGAAACATGGGTGTACGGATATTATCCCGAGACTAAGCGGCAATCAAGCCAGTGGCTAGAGCCTGGAGAACCAATATTCAAGAAAGCAAGGATGATCAAATCGAAGCTTAAGTGTCTTCTTATCATTTTCTTTGATGTAACTGATTGGTACACTATGAATTCGTGCCCGAGGGTCAGACCATTAATCAACATTACTATCTTGATGCATTGCGACATTTAAGGGAGATTGCGCGTCAGAAACGACCCGAAAAATTGCATCAGAAAAATTGGCGCTTGCATCATGACAACGCACGGCCACATACGGCCGTCACTGTACGACTCTATTTGGCTAAGCACGGAATTGCTTTACTACCCCTGCCACCTTATTCTCCTGACCTTGCTCCCAACGACTTTTTCCTTTACCCTAAAATTAAAAAAAAGTCTTAAAAGGACGTCGATTTGACTCAATACCTGAAATAAAGGAGAATACGAAAAATATTTTGAAAAGCCTGAAAGATGAGAATTTTCAGAGGTGTTTTTATTTCTAGAAAAAAAGATGGAGCAAGTGTATAGTTAGTGACGGTGATTATATTGAGAAATTTTAAATAAAACTTTAATATACTTTTGTATTTCTTTAGATATTTAGCATTCCCTGGAAATTACTGATCACACTATGTATTTTATATACAATATAAAGTAAGAAAAATGCGCAACAGATGGCACAACTTTTACTTACACGGTCAGAAGATGCCTTTTCATTAATTTATCCACCTAATCCCATTACAATTTCACTTTTGTACTATTTTTTCACATAATAGAAAGTATTTTCAACGAGTGGAATAAAATATTTACAAGACAGGTAGGGCAAAGGAAGATAATGAGCCGTTGGCTGGACTCTTCGGAGCGAAGGCATGGAATTTCTGCAATGTGGCAAATTGCGGCGAATACTGACGCAATGCGGTAGAAGTGCACAGAAAATATAGGCAGGGTGATATAGGAAGTGTTAAGGATGGTTTTCTAAACTCAACAAAATTTGTTCAAGGATTTTATTTATATTCAAGGATTTTAACCTTCTATATCTATTAAATATATTTTATAACATGAGAATCCTTCTTTTTGAAAAATGAATATGATAATTATTCAAGAGTAGCTTATCCGCCTTATTTATCTTTTATGAAATTTTTCCAAAGCATTTTTATTCGGAAAGATATTGCTCTTTTGTTCCTGTTAAAACAATACCTTCAACGGCAGTTTTTGTTTTTTTACAAGAGAGATATAAACTGGAATATTCTTTAAAATCTATCCTTTACCAGAATATAATCGGAAAACTCTGCAGGTTATTTTTGCAAAGTTAGGCGTCTGCATTTTTTTTGTTTCTCTTTCTAGAATAAGATTTCATAACAGCTAATTAATATTCTTTAATTTTTCAACGTTTTCTCTCTGCTGTTATGACCTTGGATTATTTTTCTTTCTTCTCAACGTCACTGGAACGTTAGGTAAATTATTTGACTCTCTCTCTGATGAAATGTTTTACCTAGCTTCCTACCAGCAAAGTGATTTATTGAATAGTTATGTATTTAGGTTCAAATAAGCAATTCTTCCTTTAAAATGATTCCTTTCTCTAAAACTCTTTATTTGATATCCTAAGAGGAGCCCCACAAAATCTTCCAAATATAATTTTTAAAAGTATTTCACCAAATGACAAAGGCATTAGGTTAACACGTATAATATTTATTCTGGTGCATAAATGAAATAAAACAAAATTCTATATATATATTGACACGTACATTTGAACTTTTAAACTAAATTATTCAGTTGTATAATTATTATTTTTTTAAATCAGCTTTAGGCACATGTATATGGTGTGTACCTAGGCGATTTTGTCATTTTTGATAATTTGTCAAAAGCTGGTGCTGTGGAAGATTCACTGATTTGGGGCGATACGAGAGTGGGTATGAGCATTATTGATTTTCCTTATATAAATGAGTAGCACAAAAAAGAAGCCTAGGCGGCATTTCCACGACTGGAAAAACCTCTAATTGCTCCTATCTCCCGGGAGTACCAGACGCCGCCAACCCTTGACCGTCCCTCAAATCAGTTGCCCTCTCTTATCAGCTGGCGACCGGCGCGACTCTAGTTTCACATTCTTCAAGTCTTGTGCACCTTCTTCTCGCCAGAACCTCTAGCCTCAGCGCTATTCTGCAAGAAAATTCTCCCAGGTAAGATATTGTTTTCACATAAGTGACAATATTTTATAAAAAATATCGATAAAATAACAATTTATATTTATTAAAAAAAAAAAAAAAAACGCAAACTTTAGAATATAAATATTTCTTCTACTAGCTCTCTCTACTAACCAGGTTAGATTTTTAGAATTGTCTGCTATTGAGAGCTTGCGCTTTCAAATAAAATGATAAGCATTGCTATTATATCGCTAATTTTTCAAAACTCCAAACATTTTTTTCTTTTCAAATCGATAATATTATGAATATATATTTAATATTTTAGCATTATGTATTATATGTATTCACAGGTGTTCAGGATTTATTGGTGTCAAGAACATATTTACCTTTGATAGAAAGTTGCGTTGAATGCACTCATGGACAAAACTTGAGGAAGTTGCACCTTTCAGCAGGTATATCGAGATTCAGACAATAACTCTGAAAGATATTTATACACAGTGACCTTTATTGAAGAAACACGAGATAACTAAATGTGAACAAAATTGCCTCTGTCTCATAAAAAAAAAAAAAACAGAAGACAGGCGACATTAACGACTTTTCACTTCCTTAAGTTTTGTCCATGAGTGTAACGTAAGGGGCTCAAGTAAAAGAAGGTTATTCAGATAAGCTTTTCTCTTAATTATCTGGCCGTGAGGCAAACTTGTTGAGCTGATTATTATTGTACGTAATGATGTGTAATTGTAATGTTTTATTCCGATATCGAAGATATTTCAACAGAACTAATATTTGATCACACACACACCTAACACAATATCCCCCCTTTAAAACTATCTGTATCCCAATTAAAGATATATTTTGGTAGGTTTTCCTAAGGTGCTGCACCATTTCCAAAATTTTCATTTTATTAACCAGAATGCTCTAAAACGTGTAAAATGCTTTTATTCATAAGCTATCTAAATTATTTTTGTATCAATATTTAAGTTTGAAAAATAAAAATTAATTATTTTTCTAATACTTGTTATTAGATAATAATGTTATTAAAATTTCTAAAATGACCGATTATATATATTTTTTACATTTATAAAAGATTTATATTTCACAGCGTATAAAGTAAAACATATGATTAAGGATTCTATATTTTTGTATCTTTATCATAATTATGTTGAACGTTAATAAATTTGAAAAAAGCTTCAAATGACAAATTAATTTTAATTAAAATAGATTGAACTAAAATAATACAAATAGTAACAAGTTGGGAAAATGGACCAGCTTGTCCATAAATATTACAATATTAATATTGTAGCGTAGAAATCAAGTCTTTGTATATCTGAAGGTGTGAAAGTATTTATTGATGACGTCACGGCGACTAGTCGACAATTATTAACAAATCAACAAAACTATTACAGCTAGAGAATATCGAGCAAGCAAGCTAGGTAAATAAATGATGATTTTACAAATATTAATCAATAAAAATCTGTTTCAAATATATCATTGAATAATTAAATTAAATAATATTTCTTCGCCACAATATTAACATATTTTCAAATTTCTTAGACTTTCTATAATTTTTTATGTTAAATATTGATAGATTTAGGATTGAAACTCCTTTCTCCATTTCTAAATCTCATGCAAAAACTTATCCAACATGACATGTTCAAATGATGGAATGTTTTGTAGAAGTTTTAAGCTGCAGATCTGATATATAAATCTAATCAGCACTACTTTGCGCTACAATAATAAAACTATAACACACAATCAATACGGAAATATCTTTATTTACGGGGCTGTTAACCAAAATGAATGATTTTTGAGCCCCGATGGACGCATAAAGCGGAATATATACAAAGCACTGTTGGAAGGGCCTGGGGATGGGTGGCCAGGGGATAAAAATCAATCAATCAATACAATAAATACATTTAAAAACAACACCTCCCTCGTCAAAAAAAGAACCAAAACTATGGGTCAACTGTCCGTCGTCCTTCTAGCAGATTCAGGGTAATTAAAGAAATATACCAAAATTGGATTGCATGGTTTCTTTAAATGGTTTATAGAGAACATTTAAATTGGTTTGTCCAATATATATGTGTGTGTATTAACAGTTTATTGATTAAATATATATTTACTAAAATTCGTTTCAGAACATATTTGTTAAACAGGTGTTTTTCCTTAATTCTCAATCCAACAAACAAGTAAGTAAAAACGTGATGTAGAAATCTTGCCAGATATTTATTTTAAGGGAAGACTATCATCGCCTTAAACTAATCAGTACTTCAATAACAGATAATGTTAGAATTTTATCAGCTATAATTTTTTATCTTGTCAGTTCCTATTTCGCTCTTCTTAATGTCCCACATATATTCTGTATTATATTCAATTTCCTTGTTAACAAAGCATTATTTACATGACCTAGTGGTGAAAATATATGGCTGTTTCGCAATATTCTCTTTTTTTTTAGATGTAGGAAATTCATTTTTTAAAAAATTTAAGAGAAATATTCTCTACATTGTATTAATATTTTCACAGAATATATATGTTTTATCACATATATATTTATTTACTTACTATAGTTAAGTTATTAAAATCACACGATAAATGACCATATATTTACTTTTGGAGGAATTTATACAACTTTAGTCTTTAATTATATTCTAGATGCATATCTTTCAAAATGAAAAAAAAAAAGTACAAATGTGAGATTGTACTGGTTCATAAATTAAGAAAAAGGCATCTCCTTATCGTGCAACTGAAAGTTGCTGATGGCTTGCGCCATCTATTGAAATAAATTAACGCGTACGTGGTTAGCTTTTCTTGATTAATCAAGAATGGGTATTTGGCAAATTCTGAAATAATTAAAAATCAACGAGAATAGTTGATATTTATTCCGATAGAGGGCGCAAGCCATCAGCAACTTTCAGTTGCACGATAAAAAGATATCTTTCAAAGCCTTACGTTTTTCAAAATTGTATCTGGATAGATACATATTCCAAAAATTAATGAATAACAATAGTTTTTTTTTTAGTTATAAATATATCGACTTTTGTATTCCCCCCTCCCTCAACCCATAGGTAATGTATTCCTGGCTTCTCTACTCTTTAATGGTATCTTAGAGTCTTCTTCTAAAATTGTCCATGAACTCCACACACATTCTCGACCTTACTTTTTTCTGGTCTTAGTTATAAATATTTCTTAAAAAATAGAAATGCAATTTTATTTTCTCAATCTTTCTTCTTCGTCAGGAGAAATTAAAATAAAGCATTTGGCAAGGCGTTAAAAATTCATTTTCTCAACGTTTCAACAAAAATCTTTCATCAGGAGAAATAAAATTGCCAAATGCTTTATTTTTATTTCTCCTGACGAAGACAACATATTTTTGTTAAAACGTTGAGAAAATAAAACTTCATCCGGCCGAAGTATATATTTTTAAGAACTATGAATGCGGCCAGGTAATCTATATCTTCAAGATAGTTATAAATAATGTCAAAATAAAGCACAAAATACATATACACATAATAAAATACGTTAAATAAAGTGAAAATATTAGGCCTTCAGAGAAAAGTTCTTTTATTTTTTTTTAATTGACGGGCACGAAAGCTATATATTTGTCAATTAAAACATTTTAAAAAGAAACCTTTCCCTGGAGGTCTGATATTTTCACTTTAATATTGATACATGGAATTATTTTTTAAATCGAAAATACGTTAATACTGTATTATATGGCAAATATTTAAAATATGAAAAGGAAAGTTATATACGAACTTCGATGGTTCAAAGTAGGTGAAGATAACTTGAACCTCTGATTTATTCATTAGATTAATAATTATTGATTTAATTCATGATTAGATTAACAATTCATTAAATAAAAAAGACATATTCTGACCGCACACATGAACATTTTAGATGGCAGAGCGCCATATAGTGGAACAAATATCAACTAAAGGCTGAATTAAGTTTGTTTAATGATGTTTGACTAACCGAATATTTTGATAAATCAAGAAAAGCCAACCACGTTGCGGGATTTTGGTCCTCATCAGCGTGGTGCAGGCTTTTAATATCAACATCTACCTTTTTCTGTTTTTCTTCCCCTTTCATATGTTTAGCGTAATTAAACAAATTTGTGGTCTTTAATATCCATTTTTTGATTTCTCAGAAAGCCTCTTGGACAAACTTTTTGGTAGTTGAGGTATAGCCTGCACAATGCTGATGAGGGTCAACGGCCCGAAACGCGTACGTGATTTACTTTTCGTTGATATTTGCTCTAATATATGGCGCTCTGCCTTACGGAGGACGATATTGCAGCATGTTTCGCTAGTTGGGAGGAAATATGGAGGCGATGCATTGATGCAGGAGAATCATACTTTGAATATTGCCACGTGGAAAATTAGGGAAGACAAAAACTTCAGGAGGAGATAACAATTTATTTCAGGCAAGGACAAACTATGAATGGTAAACAAAAGATAAGCCACGAGAGTAGCAAAATATAAACATAAAAAATGGCCACTCTGTTAATAAAAATAATAAAATTAATAAATACTTTGTTACAATATTAACAAATATTTGTAATAGTATAATTGTTAGAATAGAGTTATACTACCAGTGTTACTCTGTTAAATTAAAATTGATTATTTAACTTAGTATGAAGGATGAATTCGTAACCTTTTAACTTTGCATATTATTTATTAAAAACAGTAAGGATACAAAACAGACTAAGAATATATGTGAAGCAAAACAATCATTATTCTATAAAAGAGATCCCTTTCAAACACGAACTCATCTATAACCATTGCTACTTTGTGTAATATTCCACAACAATGGGACGCTAGAGCCAAATTATAAAAATCTAATCATGACTATTGTGCTCTAAATTGTAAATTAAATAAATCACTATATTAAATAAAAAACACAACAATGGGACCATTTGACAAAATTATAATGCTGCTTTGTGCCAGGTAGCTGCACAGATTTCTAGAAAACGGAAATTAGATGTCATAGAAAATTTGAAGAAAGAAATCAACCAGCTCCGGCGGATCTATGTCCAGGCAAATTCTGAGTATGAGAGACTGTGCAAAATTCGCATGACCTTCATGCAAACCTATTGTGTGACGCTTATTATTTGTTAATTTTTGTTCGTGTCGCTAGAACCTTGATCGTCGACGACACTTTCAATGATTTCATCGTCCGTCAATAATTGATAGTCAGGGTCATTAACGTCGCACTCCGGCTAGTCTTGAATATCTTTCTGGTCACGTTATTCAAATACAGAAGATTTTGTAATGAGCTCAGCCAGCTCTGATACAAATTGGCTGTTTGGTAGCTCTTCAGATGCAGTGATAGATTCTTCTGATAGAAGAAGCTTATTCCAAGATATTGCTAGTGTGGTGTCCTTTAGAGTTGCCCAAGCTTCTGTTGCCATGTACACAGCTTTCTTCAAGTCAATTTCTTTGTACAGTTGTTGTACAATTTTTTCATAATTTTCCTCCATCAGAACCGTACGTAGCAATTCTTTTCTGTAATAACGTTTAAAGCTTTCAATGACTCCTTGATCTATTGGTTGGAGAAGTTACGCTAGGAGGGAAAAAGCAACTTTAAATATTCCATTTTCTCTTTCCATTGAAATGTTTGAGGGACGGCTTGGAGCGTTATCAATCAACAACAGAACATTTCCATATTTCCCAGTTGCAATCTGCTATTTTTTGACTTCAGGGATAAATACAGTGTCATACCCCTCTATAGAAATGTTTGAATCCATCCACGAGTTCTTTTGTTTCTTGTAGATAACAGGCAATTTTTTTTATTCCTTCAAAGAACCGTGGATTTGCAAACTTCCCTATGATTATAATCGAATGAAAGAACACACAGGCTCCCTTCGATAATTATCGAAGGAAGCCTGTGTGTTCCATTAATATTTCCGCATACCATAGCAGCGATACGTGATTTGCTTGCCTTATAAGCCAGTTGCTGACATTTCATTCTTAGCGACTAGGGATTATGTTGGCATTTTCTTCCAATATAAACCAGTTTCGTCTGCATTGTATACATTGCTTTTATTGTAGCCTTCCTTATCAATCATATTTTTAAAATACTCTTTAAACTTTCTAGCTGCTTCAGTATTAGCTGACAGTTTTTCACCCTGAATATCCAATTGCCTAATTCCATTTATAGATTTGAAACGCATAAGCCAACCGGTAGTTGCATTAAAATCAGGATTGCCACCTATTTTCTCGTTCATTTATAGAGCCTTTTCACAAATCAAAGGACCACTTATTGGTTGTCCTTGGCTACGTAACTGCATAAACCATGTGTTGACCGGAGCGTCTAAATCCTTGTTTTCTGCCAATATTGTTGCATTTCCAACTCCATATTTACGAGCTAAGCTTGATCCACTAGCACCATTCTTCAACTGATCTACTATTTTAAGTTTATCAGTAAAACTGAGAACAACATGTTTACATTTAGAAGGCATTGTTGGCAGGATGTCTGCCGCCAGGTTCCATCCGGGAAGCCCGCTATGTTAGCTTTTGGTTTCGGATTAGCTTTTGGATAATATATATTTAGATAATCGATACTCTACTGTATATATAGTAGATTTTGTGAATATTTCTTGTAATATTTAGTCGATGTTTTTATTAAGCCCGTTGAAGAGAGATTATCGCTTGAAAGTTAGCATTTTAAAATAAAAAGAAACGCATTGTGAGAAAATATTTTTATATTTTTAAACGTTTGTCACAATTTTATCAAGAATAGAGATTTATACCATATTTATAGTGCAAGTAGTACAGGCCATGATAATCATGGTGGGTAGTAGTTGGCGACAGCTTTTACTATAAGTTCGCTACATACCTCCCCATGTGGAAAGGAGTTAGACTTTTGAACTTATAATTGAGCCAGAGCCCCGCTTGGTTACTTGTACTAACCGAAGGGTTTTGGCTTTTTCAAGAATCGGAGGCCATTGGAACAATTATTTTTTAAATTCAAAAGAAGTGCCCAAGGCAGGATTCGATCCCTTGTCGTGGCCTTCGAAACCGACGGTCTATACCACTCCCCCACTGTTTCAAATAATATAAAAGGCAAGAATATATATCAACGTATACTTGTAGGTATAGGGGCAATAGATCTCTGATTTACAAGCACCTCTTTAAATCCAGCTATAGCTTCAATCTGGAAGAAGCAATATGCCGCTAAAGTAACATAACAAACAAGTATCGAAGATTGCTAATGAAATCATTCATATCGAGATAAAACTATAGAATTTAGAGAGAAATAGATTTACCGTCCATATAGGAACAAACCTAGTGACAGTTAGAACCCACTTTTTTACCGCGCCTATAAGCAATCCAATTTTTTGACTCTTCCAATTTAATTTATCTCGCAATATGCTAAAGATAAATCTGGAGGAATTCTATCAACACAATGGAATTCAGCACTAAGTGTAATACAACGAGAGTTGTATAATCTGCTACCTCGTTAGTCTTACATTAAATAATAGATCCGTTGAGAAAAAAACTCGTAGCTCGAAAGCTCGCTCGTTTATTGATCCAATCAAAGAGATTTATTACTTTGACTACTTGCGTGTTGTGTGTGACCTTAGAATTCATTAACACAATACCCTCAAAGATATTTACGAAGCAATTTCTAATAAATTCCTTTGAGATTTTCTCTCTAACCATTTATAAGTTGAAAAAAGACAACTCTCCTGATCCTGAAAATCAACGTTGCTGATGGCTTGAGTCATCTATCAGAATAAATATATATTCAATAAATCCTAATATATTATTAATATATATTTTTAAATTGGACAAAACTTTACAAGATAAACTCACTTAAGAAGATGTCCTTAATTTATGACATCTATCCTGGCACATTTTCCCCATATATATATATTGTCCTATTTTTAACATTATAGTCTATATGATTTTTTTTTCAATATACTCACTTGTGTGAAATTATCAAGATAATTTTCTATTTTATGGCGTCAGAGAAAAAACAAAAATATATCTTAAAGGATAAGAAATGGGTTAAATCATATTTTTTTAAAAAGATAAAATCGTATAAAGGATATTTATGTCCTGACATTAAAAATGTTTTTTTTCACTCTATATTAAATTTATTTTTATTTTTAATAACTATTCTATTCTTGAACAACTATTGACTTGGAATGTGCTCTATGTTCTTGCAGGAAACATTGCACATTGGAAAAGCCCCCACCTCGTGATTTTCAAGCTTCTACGCTATATATTAGAAGTCAGCACCAAGGGAAATTGTACTCAATGGCTCTTCTGGATTTATCAAAGTGTCGCTCTTATGGCGATGATGATCCAATGCAAATAATCGAGAACCAGACGACTGAGAGAAAGAGATCAGGCATATGCAGGCGTGATCAGAAAAAGGAAGAGGATTTAAATTTGCCAATCCAATGGAAATGATGCTCAGGATGCCAATCGGCGAATTTAACGAAATGTTAACACAACATATGTACACAGACGAACAAATAAAATATATCCGAGATGTGAGAAGAAGAGGCAAAAATAAGGTAAGTGGACATTACACAGTTGAGGTGATTAAAACAAAATAGGATATTATATAGATTATGATTATAGATTTAAACCATTTACAAATAGTTTGTGTGTTTTATCCTATTTGGATATTCCACATAAATGTTAATATTATAGGTGACGCGCCATACTTGTGAGTTGCGGCACAACCTTTGGGAAACATCGCGCTATGGAAACTCATGGACAACACTTAAGAAAGTGGAAAATCTTTAATATGGCTGGTAATCTGCTTTTTTTGAAGGAGACAGAGGCAATTTTGTTCACACTTGGTTATCACGTGTGTCTTCAATAAAATTATTGTGTATCAAATATCTTACAGAGTTATTGTCTGAATCCCGATATACATGCTGAAAGGTACAAATTCCTATAATTTTTGTCCATGAATGTATTTATTTCTCACATCTTATCAAAGTGTGCCACTCTAAAACATTACCATCTTCCACCGCACACGCCTCTGTTAATAAATTAGCTTTTGAGATATTTCAATATTGGTTAAGTTTCTTATTATTTGGACACCAGTGTATATATATACTGTGATGTGTTTTATCCTGTTGGGTATTTGTAGTGTGGCATGTTAGATGCAGTCGTTGTGGACACAATGTTCAGAGTGGATTCAGGCGTGAAATGAATTACACAAATGGACAAGGCATGTTGGATATCACCTTCGAAAGGGCTAGCTTGAAAGTGAAGTCGAAGCCGGTCAAGGCAGGTCTGTCAATTATCGTGTCTCAGAGGGACTGCTCTATTTTTGTGGAAACTTTGTTTTTCGGAGACCTTTCTCCTGTCTGGCGCCGGCTGTCACTCAATCTAATTTTATTATTTTGTTTTGCATTAGATGATGGCCAAACTGGCGATCTGAATTGTGTCTACAGTTTTGGGTATTACACTATAGCAATATTACATATGGGGATAGAAGTATATATTAAAATATAATACAACATATATATATATAAGGGCGTACCTTTTGACTCAATATATACATATATAATAGATGTTAAATTAAAATTAATTATTAAACTTAGTATGAAGGATGAATTCATAACCTTTTAACTTTGAATAATATTTATTAATAATAGTAAGGGACAAAACATACTTCGTATATATGTGAAGCACAAACAATCATTATTTTATAAAAGAGATCCCTTTCAAACACGAACTCATCTATAGCCATTGCTACTTTGTGTAATATTCCACAACAATAGGACCATTTGACAAAATTATAATGTTGCTTTGTGCCAGGTAGCCGCACAGATTTCTAGAAAACGGAAATTAGATGTCATCGAAAATTTGAAGAAAGAAATCAACCAGCTCCGGCGGATCTATGTCCAGGCAAATTCTGAGTATGAGAGACTGTGCAAAATTCGCATGACCTTCATGCAAACCTATTGTGACGCTTATTATTTTGTTGCTTCAAAACTAACAGAAAATAAATAAATTTAATTATTTTATCTATATGTATTTTAAAAGAGAGAGGGTATTTATTTTCTTATACACTTATATAATAGTATATACAATATATATTTTTATTTTTGTTTGTAAAATTGTCCTGTATATAAGATTTGCTTTTATTGAAAATATTTATAATATAATAAAAATAATAATATGTAATGTAATGTGTGTGTGTCATTTTTTATCTTTATAAGAATTGATCATTAAAGCACACACGCAATTTTCATAAGCCACATCCCTATATATATATGTCATAAAAAAGACGTATTCTAGTTACGTTACCAATTCATGCAGTCGTGGATGGTAAAAATGAATGATAACTTTTGTCCCAAAAAATATTTATTATTTTTTGATGATTTTTTAAAGCAAACAGTTTTTTGCATACATACAACTAACAATGTTATTATCTATTTAAAAAAAAATAAAAATAAAATTAGGTTATATTCCTTTTGTTAAGGATTCCTTTTCATTTTAAAATTTAACTCTGTGATTATAGAATTTTAATTATTTTATGAATAATAAAAATCATATTTTTATTATGTCATATATATATATATATATGTAATATTGTGTTGAGATCCTGTCGACTCTCTGTAATAATACGTTGGGGTTCTGGTTAGCCTGTTGTAGAACCTCGTCGACTCTCGCTATAAGTTGTGGCAACCGATGGTCAAACCTGTAGTAACCGAGAGGGACAGTCAGGGGGTGGAGGTTTTTCCAGTACCTCTCTGCACCTTGTAGGATCTTTAACAGTTCTCACAGGGTACAGGCAGTCGTGGTCGAGGCAGAGTGGAAAACTGGGGAATGTCCACACACACAAAACGAAGCGACACAGTTGAAAGAAAGTTCCTTGAATAGATAAAAAGTCGAGCCAAAAGCAAGATGGAGATAGAAGATTCCTTACTGTTTTACATGGTCGATGAGTTGGTCCCTGGAGACGATAAGGGGTGACGCTGACCGGAAGGCTCACTGGACTGAACTGAACTGGCTGTTGCTACGCGGGCGTTTTTATACTACGCCTCTGACCAAGAGAATTGGGTCATACACGTGTCACACGTGTCTCTGTTACTCGAGAATGGCGCCTGGCTGTCGGCTCCCAATCTATCTTTAGAAGTTACTTTGTAAATCTCTCAATCTTGCTTTTAACTTATTTTTTAATCTATTATATAGTTTTATTTATTCATCCTCAGTACATTACATATGGGGATACAAGGACACACGTCAATGATGCGTATAATTAGTTATAGTTTATAATTAGTTCTATATACAACATGACAATCTTGTTATTATAATATATAGGGTTGTTGGTTTAAATTATCATAGATGGGCCCCGGGAGTGAAAGGGTTTATCCGGGTTTAAGCGGGTAAAGCCTCTCTAACACAGGTAAGTAATTAAAATTTATTTTAATTAATTAAAACTGTGAGGGTAAAGGGCTATAACAAGATGTTTATTTGGCTATATCTGAAAATTATAAAATAAAACTTATGTTTAATTTAAAAGTTATGATATTCATTATAAAAGAGAACTGTAGATAAAACCTTTGTTTGCTAAAAAAATAATGATGATAACAAATGATGTTCTAAAAGATTGTTGGCGGGCGTTGGAAAGGGTTAGGGGTTGAAGAATATGCAATTGTAAGTGTTGCACAGACAATCAAATACTGAGATTCAGGTGCAAAGCGAGGATATAGACTTGTGCGTCTTCCTAGGCAATGTTTCACCTGTGATCCTGTATAAGGTTACAGTGCTTTGTCACAATTGTAGGGTTATTGGGTTGATAAGTTGTTGAAGAAAAAGACTTAATAAGATTGAAAGGGATGGTAGAGCCATGCGATAAGTAGAATTGTTGTAGCGACAGTAGGTGGTCTGACTTGACTTGAAATCAAAGGTTGATTGTGGTCCGCTAGAGCTGAAAAAAATTGAAAGTTGAAAAAAGTGAACGCTTTGTGCATGCGTTGGTGATGTGCTCTGCGGATGATTGAAATAAACTTTTGAAACGTGTTCAGACCAAAAGTCGAGACTTGTACTTCTGGGGAACGGTGTTTTCAAAGAGTTTGTTGAATTACGAAATCAAAAGAAAAATTGTCAAGCAGTGCTGTCGTTTCTAGCAATGGCTGAAATAGGTAGTGTAAAAAGTATAGGGAAGTGATTAGTAAGTAGGATTATTGAAAAACGATTGTTGTATGCCCGGTGGTTGCTGATAAATAAACATTGTCATATAATAAAGTTACTTAAACAAAAATAAAATATGGTGAATAAAAAGATAGAAATATGATTGCGGATAACAACAGTATAAGGGGATAAGATCAAACATGTAATATACAAAAGACATAATAATGAATTAGCAAAATATAAAAGATATAATAATGAGAATTAGTAATATATAAAAGATATAATAATGAATTAAAAATGATTATTGAAAGAATTAAATGTTTTGCCATACTAAAATAATATCATGAAGAATAAAATTGTTAAAATAAAGTTGTTAAAATAATGTTGGAATAAAAATTTGATTATAATTGAAAAGTAAAAAAAAAATAAAAATAAAAATAATTATTCAAGATTTTATACAAAAAAAATATAATATAATTAAAGGTTATTAATGATTAGATAAATGTTAAGTAGTAACAAATGGAGCAAAAAATGTCTCTTTTGAAGAAAAGTTAAAAGAAAACAAAAAATATTCGTTCCTGAAAAAAAAAAGAACATACTTACACACAATGTCTATGTGTAGGTGCAATATTATTAATGTCTTTAGTTCGGCCTACGGGGAGGCAATGTGATCCTATGTCGCTTTGGTCTGGTCTGAGAAGTTGGTCTATGCCAGATCTTCCCGATTATATTATGTGAGACCAGACGGGGAGCGATCTTGATCCCTAAAAATGATGTCAGTGTCTTGGAAGATGGGGACTTTGGGTACATGAAGTGTGTAGTGCATGTCTTAGGCGCTAAAAAGATTGCAGAGCGTTTTATGCTGTTGGTCTGCAAAATTTTTAGGTGAGCCTACCCAAACGCCGGCTTGTTACGCTTGGGAAAAAATCATTTAAACTATTAATTTAACAGATCTTTTTTCCATGTAACATTGCGTTACCTATGGAGAAATGAGAGGTTAAATTCTTTTTTATTCCTAACGAATGAGCCGGTAATGTTGTGTTTGTTCGTATTAAAAACGTACCCAAAAGTCATATAATTGAATGATTGACAGTGAAGAGTGTTGAAGATTGTAACATTGTCGTGGCGATGGGTGCCATTTTGGGGATTTAATTGTCTTTTTACGATGGTATAATATGGCGTTTCATATGGTGTCATTTAAAGGATCGACAACCTTATAAAAATAAGATTTGCTATAAAAGGAATTTTATATAACTTTCCTATCTGTTTTAATCTGGTAGGTTATTTTGGACACGAAAATCTAGCATTCTGCTGTGCCAAAGATACAGGCCTACTGCAATTGGAGGTGTCATGTTAACCTGACGCCGCTGCAACTGGTGTCCATTTCAGCTGGGTTGTTTGTTTTTGCTGGCGGTGCGATGAGTCATTCTGCTGGCTATGGGTAAATCTCTCAGCTTCCACTCTGGTAATTGTTTCCTGACCTAATTGAAAATACTGGGATTTAAATGTAAAAAAGGCTGTGAGCTTGTAGGCGGTATAATTCGGAATAATTGTGTTTCAAAGATATCTGGAGTCAAATGATTGAATTCAATGAAATATACATCTTGAGGCAATCGCTGTGGGTGTTGAACGAATCGGGGCTGTGGAGGTGTTATGTACAACACATCCTCTGTGTAATATTTTAATTTATTGACATGTATGGTGTCACTATCTCTATTGAGGGGCTGATTTGGGCGATCTATTCGAACGACATTGGGTGAAATGATTTGAATATTTTGTAGGGGTCCAGTAAAATATGGTGCTAATTTACCTGTGTCGGGATGTCTGTAATTTTTACCAAAACAAGATCATTCTCTTCGAAATGTGGTGTTCTGTGCTGCTTATCAAATGTTTCTTTATCTTTTTTATGTTTATTTTGAGTACGAGAGCTTGCTATCTCTCGAGCTATATTTATCTCGGGATATGGGTTAAGATGAGTTCTTAGATCTGGGGGGATAACATTGAACATTAAGTAGGTAGGTGGAAAACTTGTGACAGAATGGGGTGTGTTATTGTACGTCTGAGTGACGCGTTTAACTAGTTGAGTCCAGGAAGCTTTCGGATTTTCTAGATAAGCTAGTCTGAGCTTGCCTGTAATGGTCGCATTTAAGCGTTCTATTAAACCGTTTGCTTGTGGATTATTGCTGGTAGTTAGTAGAGGTTGTATACCATGCATTATTAGAAATTTACGGAATTTTTCTGAGGTAAAAGCGGGCGCTCTGTCAGATAACAGACGTTTTGGAGATCCTTGCTGTAGTACAGTCTTGAGGGTTTGAATGTACGTTAGGGTACTGGTGGACTTCGATGGAAAGGTCCAAGTATATCGCGTTAAATGATCCACTATTACGTGTAGATAGGTCTTGGAGTGTCCATATTTCGAAAATCCAGCTATGGTATCTATAGAGATTAAGTCGAATGGTTGTTGAGGTGGTGGAATTTGTCCGAGGGCACCATAGGGTTTACCTTTGGGTCTTTTAATGATTTGGCAGGTGTGACACGACCTGACAAATTTTTCTATAGATTTAGAGATACCTTTCCAGTAGTACTGGGTAGTAATTATGCGGGTCATCTGAGAGATGCCTGGGTGGTTATATTCTTGGTGAACTTTGTTCATGAGAGTATGTTGCAGGGTTTCGGGAATTATTATTTTAGTTACACCTTTTCGGGTAATGGTATGTAAGCCGTTTGTATCAATGTTGAAGGGGGATGCTGTTGGTTGATGCTGTTTTATAATATCAGTACTGATAAATCCTACAAAAGGGTTTCTTGAGAGTAAATCTGCCTCATACTGTTGACTGCCTTTGATGTAGTGTATTTCGTAATTATAGGTAGATAGTCTCAGGCTCCATCTAAATAGTCGGCCTGACGGATTTTTTATAGTTTTAAGCCATTGTAAAGCTTGGTGGTCTGTGTATATGGTGAATTTTATACCGGTGAGGTATATTCGGAATTTGTCTACACTTTCGACGATGGCGAGGCACTCAAGTTCGGAAACGGTGTAGTTTATCTCATGTGCCCTAAGGGCGCGGCTAAAATATTGCACAGGATGTATTTGTCCGTCTGGGTGTACCTGTTTGAGTATGCCGGCAATCCCTTGGGTGGATGCGTCGCAATAAAGGCGGCATGGTAAACCGACTTGATACAAGTGTAGTACTGGTTTACTGGGTTAAACTCTCTTTGAGAGTGGTGAAAGCTTGTTGACAGTCTGGGTTCCAATTCCATTTTACATCCTTTTTAAGTAGTTTATTTAAAGGTGCTCGTAAGCGGGCATAATCTGCTATAAACTTATTATAAACGTTTACTGCTCCTAAAAATGATTGTAGTGTTTTTTGATTAGTAGGTGGTTTTATGGCATTTATAGTATCAAGGTTGCGCGTCTGTGGTGCATAAGTACCTGCGGTAACAGTGTATCCTAAGAAATCTATATTTGTTTTAAAAAATGAACATTTATTATAATTAAGTTTGATGTTTTCGTGTTGACACACTGTTAGAAATTGTTGTAGGTGTTGTAGATGATCCTCTAAGGTGTCAGAAAAAATAATGAAATCGTCGAAGTAATGGGTAACAAAATTTAGTTTATATTTTTGCATGACCTGGTTTATGGCACGATGGTATATCTGTGGTGAATTTTTAAATCCGTAAGGAAGTCTACAAAATTCGTACTGACTATCTAACGTCACGAAAGCTAGTAGATTACGTGAGTTAGGTTCTATTTCCACTTGCCAATATGCGGATGCTATATCTACAGAAGAGTAGTATTTGGCTTTTGACAATTTGTCAAGAATGGTTTCTATTAAAGGTAAAGGATGTACGTCTGGAGCGATGATTTCATTAAGTTTTCTGTAATCAATACAGAAACGTTTCGTTTGGTCACGTTTGGTAACAAGCGTTATGGGACTGGCATAAGGTGAAACTGACGGGGCAATGATTCCATATTGGAGCATTTGTTCTATTTGGGTTTGTATTTCTTGTTGGTCGTGTAGTGGCACTCTATATGGGCGTAATGCTATTATTTTATCTGTGGTGGTATTGATTTTTACCGGTGGTATGTTCAATTTGGGCACATTGTATTTATTAGTAGAGAACACTTGCGAGAATTCATATAGAATTCGGTGGAGTTCGTGTGGACAATGTTCTAACTGAGGTGCCGCATTAGAAGGTATAGAAATCTCAATATCATGGGTAGGAGATATAGGGGGTGAACATATAATTGGAGTAGAGTCCGCCACGTGTAAACAGGACTGGTGCGAGGGGAAAGTGGTAAACATATCCGTTTCCCTCGGTTGAGTGGGACATAAATCCTGTTTGCACTTGGTGAACTTATAGACATACGTTGGGAGAGCATCATTATTTTGATAAATTTGGAGATTATTAAAATCTATAATTAATTTAAATATTTTAAGGGTATTAATAGATAAAATACCAAAAGGTAGTGAAGCTTCTACTATAAAAAATTTTAGTTTTTGGGTGAGGTTACCGATTTTAAGTTTTAAAAAAATATATCCAAGGGTATTTACATTGTGTGCTATTGCATTTATAGTTAAACTGTACTGATGGATAATAATTTTATATGGTAATCTATTTTCTATGGTTCTTAAAATATCTAAGTTAAGTAGGTTTATAGATGCTCCCGTGTCTATTAAAAAGGGCAAGTTTACATTTGGTGACAATTCAGTCCATATTATTAATTGTTCAACGAAAATAAGTTTCAGGTTTTCCTACCGTTGAGCTGCTCGCGGGGCTTGCAGAGTCGTCTGGGCTTGCAGCTTGGACTTGGGGAACATGGCTCGGAGGTTGGACCTTGGGCTGGGTGTGGGTACCACGTTTTGGTAAAGTGGTTGTGTGTGGTCGGGCGCTGTAGACTGGGCGTGTTTGGTCCCGTGGGAACCGTTGTTCACACTGGGAGTGCCAGTGCATGGCATTGCAATACTTGCAAGGCGAGGGGGGAGGTGTAACTGGGTATGTTACACGTGATGGCCGCTGGCTGTTGTACCGCGGTGGTGGGTTGTGGTAGGTGGGGTGTGGAGCCTTGTCTACTTGGCGCTGGTTCACTGCACTGGTGGCACACTGAGTTATTCTTGACACTAGGTCGAACCATTCCTTAATGGTTTTTGGCTGCACAGTTGCGACTAATCGCTGGTCTGCGACGGGTAGTCCGTCGGTCAGAGATTCAATTAAAATGTCGGCGGGTAGGTCGAGTTTCATACCCATAACCGTTTTGTTTTGGTAGTAGTTTTCAAGGGACATTTGGGGGTGTCAATTTGATTGCCAAAAAGCGTGCAAACGACGCTTCTGTCGTTGCTGGGAATAAGTCTATCAATCTCTGGCGGGCTTCAATATAATATAACCTATCTAACTGTAGGCTTCGGAAATATTGGAGGGGCTTACCTTGTAGGTAGCAGGGTAATTTGCGTAGGCGATCTGTGTAGGTCAGTTCAGTTCGGTCTGCTTGGGCATCGAAGTTGTCGAAAAAGCTTTGGGCTTCAAAAGTACCATCGTATGGACTTACGTCTATCTCCCTAGGAGATCGGGCTACCAGTAACTTACTCAGGGCATCGGCGATCTGTGTCAGTGGGTCTGCGGAGGTATCTTGGGGCGGCGACGTTTCCTCCTCTTCCAATGTCGTCTCTTGTTTGGGGATAGTTTGTTCGGCTGTATCGTTGGACGGGTTGGTTTGCTCCTCCATCTTGCTTCTTGGCTCTTTTCTATCTGGACAGTCTTTACCTTCTTCGTTGTGGTCTCCTTCGTTGTGGTAATCCTGTCGACTAGCTGTAATATTGTGTTGAGATCCTGTCGACTCTCTGTAATAATACGTTGGGGTTCTGGTTAGCCTGTTGTAGAACCTCGTCGACTCTCGCTATAAGTTGTGGCAACCGATGGTCAAACCTGTAGTAACCGAGAGGGACAGTCAGGGGGTGGAGGTTTTTCAGTACCTCTCTGCACCTTGTAGGATCTTTAACCCTTAACTGGACGGGTTGGGTAGATTCCGCCCATGCATAAACTTAATATAGGAAAAAAATATATTTTTTCGTTTACTGAGAGCTAACAGCTTTGGTGTATTCTAATTTTACAGTGATACAAACAATTTCCATTCATCGTTTAAAAATATAAGTTTTGGGAGGGCGGTTAAATTTGCATGTGTGGGCGGATTCCGCCCATGCCGTCCAGAAGCGTGAGAATTTTTCATGTTAGGGTTATAGCTGATTGCTCATTCTTGAGTCACTCTCTTCCGCTATTTTTTAGTTTCCATTCATAAAATAAGACTTCTTTCTTTGGCTAAGTAGAATTTATTCTTTTAGATTAAAAAAAAACAACTTCCTTAATTTTTTTTATCAAGGTAAGACTTTTTATTTTTGAAATTCTATTTATAATGGAAGACGAAATTTTGAATAAGAATTTTGACGATGATTCTGAAACTGAAAATTATTCATTGAACGAATCTTCAGATGTCAGTACAGATGAGGAATGTGATTCAATTCTTACCACTGTTCAAATGTCTTCAAGTAATTGTTTTATTGGGAAAAATGGCTATAGGTGGAACAAGAATCATGCAATAATTGGAAGAACCCGTTCCCATAACATAATTACACACTTACCTGGTCTGAAAGGCCCTGCTAAACCGAAGCCAAATTGTGGCATAGATATATTCAACTTATTTTTTACTGCCGCAATTATAAAACAAATATCTGAATTTACAAATGCAAAAATTGAAGAATTTCGCCAAAGAATTTCAGATTTGACCAAAAGTACTTACTCAAATTTTACAAGTGAAATAGAAATAAGAGCATTCTTAGGTTTGTTGTATCTAGCTGGAGTTTACAAATCAGGCCATGAAAATGTAGAATCTTTGTTTGCCTCAGATGGAACAGGCCGTGACATTTTTCGCTCTGTAATGAGTGTGAAGCGTTTCCTTTTTCTATTACTTTGTATTAGATTTGATAATTTCAAGACAAGATGCAAAGAAGATAGACTCTCACCCATAAGAGATATTTTCCAAACCATTATTGAAAAATTTCAAAGTTGTTATACACCTGCTGAATACCTTACTGTTGACGAAATGCTTGTAGGGTTTCGGGGAAAATGTCCATTCAAAATTTATATACCCTCAAAACCTAATAAATATGGGATAAAAATAGTGATACTAGCAGACTCAAGACACATTATATGTATAATGCAATGGTATATACAGGAAAATCTAAAACTCCAAAGTCAAAAGAACTATCCCTGCCAACCCAAATAGTTTTAGATATTAGTCGACCACTTTGGAAGAGTAATAGAAATATTACAGCAGACAACTGGTTTACTTCAATAGAATTAGTTGATAAGTTGAAAGAACATGGCCTTACATATTTAGGACGATGAGAAAGAACAAACCTCAGATTCCACCACAATTCCAACCGCATCCTAAAAGAGAATCAGGAACGTCTATTTTTGGTTTCTCTGGAACAAAAACTTTAGTCTCCTATGTTCCCAAAAAAAGAAAATCAGTAATCCTTATATCTTCGATGCATCATGACAATAAATGTGATGAAACAACAGGAAAACCTGACATTATAATGGATTATAATCTAACAAAAGGAGGTGTAGATACCATTGACCAAATGGTCTCTAATTTTTTCTACCTCTCGTCGATCCAGAAGATGGCCTTTGGCACTTTTTTATGCCCTCTTAGATATCACAGCTCTGAATTCTTACATCATCTTCAACTATCAGATTGATAAAAAGGATCAAAAAGAAAGAAGTACCTTTATTGTTGATCTTGGGAGATCCTTGATTGATGAACATCTGGCCACACGTAATCTAAATTCCCTCCCACTGAAATTACAGACGACAAAAAAAAAAATTCAAAAATAATGATGGTTCAAGTACATCAAGAGGATCTACAATGCCACAAGAATCTGATACTCCAAAAAGGTGCTACAAATGTCCATCAAAAAATGCGGGAAAAGTGAAAACCTTATGCTCTGTATGTCAACTAAGCGTCTGTAAAAAACATTTCTTAATTATTTGTGAAAACTGTAAATAGATTATATTTAGAATTTTTAGAAGTCAAAATCTGTATATTAACATTTGTAATCATTAAATAATCTTTCAAATATTGATTTAATTCATTATTTAACGCTTATTTCGTAAAGGTACATAAGTGGGTTGAATCTACCCACCCCGTCCAGTTACGTAAGAAAAAATCACCCGTCCAGTTAAGGGTTAACAGTTCTCACAGGGTACAGGCAGTCGTGGTCGAGGCAGAGTGGAAAACTGGGGAATGTCCACACACACAAAACGAAGCGACACAGTTGAAAGAAAGTTCCTTGAATAGATAAAAAGTCGAGCCAAAAGCAAGATGGAGATAGAAGATTCCTTACTGTTTTACATGGTCGATGAGTTGGTCCCTGGAGACGATAAGGGGTGACGCTGACCGGAAGGCTCACTGGACTGAACTGAACTGGCTGTTGCTACGCGGGCGTTTTTATACTACGCCTCCGACCAAGAGAATTGGGTCATACACGTGTCACACGTGTCTCTGTTACTCGAGAATGGCGCCTGGCTGTCGGCTCCCAATCTATCTTTAGAAGTTACTTTGTAAATCTCTCAATCTTGCTTTTAACTTATTTTTTAATCTATTATATAGTTTTATTTATTCATCCTCAGTACATTACATATGGGGATACAAGGACACACGTCAATGATGCGTATAATTAGTTATAGTTTATAATTAGTTCTATATACAACATGACAATCTTGTTATTATAATATATAGGGTTGTTGGTTTAAATTATCATATATATGTAATATTGTGTTGAGATCCTGACGACTCTCTGAGATAATATGTTGGGATCCTTATCTGTGATTAGGGATCCTGTCGACTAGCTGTAATAATGCGTTGAGGTTTGGTAAGCCTGTTGTAGAACCTCGTCGACTCTCGCTATAAGTTGTGGCAACCGAGGGTCAAACCTGTAGTAACCGAGAGGGACAGTCAGGGGTGGAGAGTTTTCCAGTGCCTCTCTGCACCTTGTAGGACCTTTAACAGTTCTCACAAAGTACAGGCAGTCGTGGTCGAGGCAGAGTGGAAAACTTGGGAATGTCCACACACAAAAAACGAAGAGACACAGTTAAAAGAAAGTTCCTTGAATAGATAAAAAGCGAGCCAAGAGCTAAGATGGAGATAGAAGATTCCTTACTGTTTTACATGGTCGATGAGTTGGTGACAACCGGCGACAGGGGTGACGCTGACCGGGACTGACTAGAGCTGAGAATGGCTGTTGCTACGTGGGGTCCTATTTAAACAACTTTTTTGGACTAGGAAGTGGACTAGGAAGTGGACCAGGAAGTATTGCCTTTCTGCACGTGTCCACACTGGCGCCTGTCTGGGCTTCCATCTAACTTTAGAAGTTACATTGTGATTCGCTCAATCTTGCTCTTAACTCAGTTTTTAATCTATTTTATATTTTTATTTATTCATCCTCAGTACATTACATATGGGGATACAAGGACACACGTCAATTATGCGTATAATTAGTTGTAGTTTATAATTAGTTCTATATACAACATGACAATCTTGTTATACGTATTACATAATATAGGGTTATTGGTTTAAATTATCATAGATGGGCCCCGTGAGTGAAAGGGTTTATCCGGGTTTAAGCGGGTAAAGCCTCTCTAACACAGGTAAGTAATTAGAATTTATTTTAATTAATTAAAACTGTGAGGGAAAAGGGCTATAACAAGATGTTTATTTGAATATATCTGAAAATTATCAAAATAAAACTTATGTTTAATTTAAAAGTTATGATATTCATTATAAAAGAGAACTGTAGATAAAACCTTTGTTTGCTAAAAAATAATGATGATAAAAAATGATGTTCTAAAAAATTGTTGGCGGGCGTTGGAAAGGGTTAGGGGTTGAAGAATATGCAATTGTAAGTGTTGCACAGACAATCAAATACTTAGGTCCAGGTGCAAAGCGAGGATATAGACTTGTGCGTCTTCCTAGGCAATGTTTCACCTGTGATCCTGTATAAGGTTACAGTGCTTTGTCACAATTGTAGGGTTATTGGTTGAAAAGATGTTGAAGAAAAGAATTAATATGCTTGAAAGGGGTGGTAGAGCCATGCGATAAGTAGAATTGTTGTAGCGACAGTAGGGTCTGACTTGACTTGAAATCAAAGGTTGATTGTGGTCCGCTAGAGTTGAAAAAAAAATTGAAAATTGAAAAAAGTGAACGCTTGGTGCATGCGTTGGTGATGTGCTCTGCGGATGATTGAAATAAACTTTTGAAACGTGTTCAGACCAAAAAGTCGAGACTTGTACTTCTGGGGAACGGTGATTTCAAAGAGTTTGTTGAATTACGAAATCAAAAGAAAAATTGTCAAGCAGTGCTGTCGTTTCTACTATCGTTCGAAGCAATGGCTGAAAGAGGTAGTAAAAAAATATATAGGGAAGTGATTAGTAAGTAGGATTATTGAAAAACTATTGTTGTATGCCCGGTGGTTGTTGATAAATAAACATTGTCATATAATAAAGTATTTAAACAAAAATATAGTGAATAAAAAGATAAAAATGTGATTGTGGATAAAAAAAGTATAAGTGGATAAGATCAAACATGTACTATATGAAAGATATAATAATGAATTAGTAAAATATAAAAGATATAATAATGAGAATTAGTAATATATAAAAGATATAATAATGAATTAGCAAAATATAAAAGATATAATAATTAGAATTAGTAATATATAAAAGATATAATAATGAATTAGCAAAATATAAAAGATATAATAATTAGATAAATGTTAAGTAGTAACAAATGGAGCAAAAAATGTCTCTTTTGAAGAAAAGTTAAAAGAAAATAAAAAATATTCGTTCCTGAAAAAAAAAAGAAAGGAACATATTCACACAATGTCTAGGTGTAGGTCCAAGATTATTGGTGTCTTTAGTTTGACCTATGGGGAGGCAATGTGGCCCTATGTCGCTTTGGTCCGGTCTGAGAAGTTGGTCTTTGCCAGATCTTCCCGATTATATTATGTGAGACCAGACGGGGAGCGATCTTGATTCTTAAAATTGGATGGTATTGACGAAGATGATTGTAATATATAACAATAAAGGGTTAACATTATAAAAGATGGCGTTCTAGTTTAGAAAAAATATTCCATACTGGGCGTGAAAATAATGTAAAAGTTGTAAAACACACGATGATAATTGAAGATATAAAGTTTTATGATATTTCAATATTAAAATTCAAATTAATAAGTAAATTGGGTAATGATTGGTAAGCCAATCAGTTGATAATTGACAGGTTATTTGGTGGACACGAAAGTCTAGCATACCCTAGCGAACTGGAGGTGTCATGTTAACATCGCGGCTGCAATTGTTTATTGATGTAGGCGAACGTTGTGAGTCACCCTGCTGGCTGGAAAAAAATCTCTCAGCACAGTGGTACTTGTCTATTTGAAAATATAGTTTTCTCGGTGTTCGTAAGTGTTGTGTTTCGACGTTGTTGCGGACTTATTAAAAAATGTTATTCAATGATGTCAGGTTTAGATGTGTGTAAAAATGCGACTTTCGACGGGACACGCTTTGGGATGATAAGTGTCACAGGCATGAAGGCGTCTTGGGCCTGTTAAGTGAGAAAATTGTTGTGGTGGGCTGTGTGACACTTAGTAAGTGAATTGAATAGAAAGGTGTCACGTGAAGTCTGTTCTTGGTACAGCATCTAACTTGTTTCCGAAAAAATAACAAATTTATTAGTCATGGGTGGTTGTTGTACGAAACACATCGAGAATTTTCAGATTGTTATAGAGGTGGTATGTTTATCGTGAAGTCTTTGTGTTCGCGACGATATGGAGCTCGTGTTGCTCGAAATTGAACGTGTTGTTAAATCGCGCGTTAATAGATGTGGCCAATTGGAGAAAGTGATGGGGGAGTGTGTTGAAGTTCGTTCCGAGAGATGTGTGAATTATTAATAATTATGCATGTCAAAAGAAAAGGACGAGGGAGTGTAGCTATGTTGGAATTTTTTAACTTGTTTTGGGGAAGGACAGTTACATTTCTAGTTGTGCTTTTGAAGATAGTGTATCTTTCGATTTTTGTATTTTTTTAAAAAAATGCGTTTCACCTATGTTTATTAAAATTTGAATATTTTTTTTAAATCGTTGCTTATGTTAGTGCGAAAATTATACTTGTAAAAGGGCAATGGCATGATAGTGACTTATAATTTGAATGGGGCGTGTACATAAAATAGTGAACATAACAATGATTTTTGCAAAGTTTTGTGTATTTAATTAAGACATTGGTGTTTTTGGTATAAAAATAAGGTATTAAGAGAACACACAAATAAGTTTAGAATTATGATTCGAGTAATTTAAATATAATATGATTTTTTAAAACTGTAAGATTGCAAGTAATGAATTAAAATTTATAAGTTGCTTAAAATAAAGTAAAAATTGATAAATGAGGGTGTACAATATTTAAAATTTGAATTGAAATGCTATAAAAATGGTAAAGTTTGATTTAAAAATAATTACAGTAAAAATAAACATTATATTTATGGAAAATCAAGTTGTTAGCATGAAGAGAGAGTTAAGTAGATTTTTAAAAACTCACAGTTTTTATGATTGTTCAGTCAGGAGACTTGGTCTTTGGTTGTTGTCCTGATGACGTGGAAGGCGTCTTGTAGAGCTTGTAGAAGCTTGTGACTTCTGTTTGGCGATGGTGGCATGTCGTCTGGATGGTTGTGTTGTAAGGTCGAAGGTGGGTAACTTCTCACCGGCTTATTTTGCGGGATGTTCGGCTGTGTCGTTGAGGGGAAGATTGCTTGGTCGATTTGTTGGAATGGCGTGCTTGTTCCTCCATCTTGCTTCTTGGCTCTTTTCTATCTGGACAGTCTTTACCTTCTTCGTTGTGGTCTCCTTCGTTGTGGTAATCCTGTCGACTCTCTATAATATTGTGTTGAGATCCTGACGACTCTCTGAGATAATATGTTGGGATCCTTATCTGTGATTAGGGATCCTGTCGACTAGCTGTAATAATGCGTTGAGGTTTGGTAAGCCTGTTGTAGAACCTCGTCGACTCTCGCTATAAGTTGTGGCAACCGAGGGTCAAACCTGTAGTAACCGAGAGGGACAGTCAGGGGTGGAGAGTTTTCCAGTGCCTCTCTGCACCTTGTAGGACCTTTAACAGTTCTCACAAAGTACAGGCAGTCGTGGTCGAGGCAGAGTGGAAAACTTGGGAATGTCCACACACAAAAAACGAAGAGACACAGTTAAAAGAAAGTTCCTTGAATAGATAAAAAGCGAGCCAAGAGCTAAGATGGAGATAGAAGATTCCTTACTGTTTTACATGGTCGATGAGTTGGTGACAACCGGCGACAGGGGTGACGCTGACCGGGACTGACTAGAGCTGAGAATGGCTGTTGCTACGTGGGGTCCTATTTAAACAACTTTTTTGGACTAGGAAGTGGACTAGGAAGTGGACCAGGAAGTATTGCCTTTCTGCACGTGTCCACACTGGCGCCTGTCTGGGCTTCCATCTAACTTTAGAAGTTACATTGTGATTCGCTCAATCTTGCTCTTAACTCAGTTTTTAATCTATTTTATATTTTTATTTATTCATCCTCAGTACATTACATATGGGGATACAAGGACACACGTCAATTATGCGTATAATTAGTTGTAGTTTATAATTAGTTCTATATACAACATGACAATCTTGTTATACGTATTACATAATATAGGGTTATTGGTTTAAATTATCATATATATATATATAAGTCAGTGTATGTATGTATGTATGTTTGTCGGCTATACACGTCCACAAAACGTAACTAATCTGACTGAAATTTCAACAGTATATATAGTAGAATCTGGAAAAACTTATGGTGAAAATTTCAGGTCTCTATCCCGAATATTCTTCGAGTTGTTTGCAAATTTTCCCTTTCGTTCTCAAGCAGCGCTTCTAGCGGTGAAGATGGAAGGTAATATCAGCTGACCTAATGCACATGTAAAACGTGTTTTAACAGGACATAGAAAAAAATCTGAAAGAGATATTTGTCGCATTTTTAGCCAAGAAAAATTGAAATTGACAGGTTCTGGACAAAAATAGTTGTTTTTTTTAGTCAGAAAATGATTATGACAATATTTCTGTATCTTGTTTGATTATCAGATACAAAATCATATCGGGAAAAATTCCGAAAAGCAGAGATTACGGGTGAAGCCAGTTCATTTTTAGCATGCAGGACAAAATTTTAACAGGAAAACATTCATTCGAGCAGAAGACACAAAGATAGATCATCTCTCAATAAAAATATCGCTTCTCAGACACAAAGCTTGGAGTGGGACGTTTCACAAGATTGACATCCACGGCGCCAATTTATAATTGTAACGAATAGTATTTGAAAATCAAAATAATAGCATTTTCAATACAACAACAACAACTGCTTTATTAGGACATTACCGCCCTGTAAGGACTCGCCATACATCATTTTCATGAAGAAAGGGGAAAAAACATAAACAAAGGAGAGAAGGGTAAATCAAAAGGAAATCAAAGTATTCAACATAACTATACAAATTAACTATGGATGGAAATTGTTCTGTAAATTTAGTTCTTAGAGATTACCTTGTTCTCTAACGCTTTATGAAAATTAAACAACTCTATCGCTATATATTTTTCCTCGGATATTATTCTGATTAGCTGAACTGGGTTCATTTAGACTTGGATAATGTTCTTTAAGATCTTATTCCGTTCCTCGTTAACAATAGTGCATTCAGAGATGTAGTGGGTCATTTCTTCTATACTTTCAGTTTTGCAGAATTAACAAATTACAACTTCCTTTTTAATTATTTGAATGTGACTTTCTCTTAGTAAAGTCGAAGTGATTCTTGTTTGGGTAATGTTATCTTTTTAATGTCTAATGATAGGTTCCAGGATAAAAATTGTTCAGGTATTAAATACTTATATAATAACACTGGTCAACAAGATTTTTGCACAAGAGAACTTGATTATGTTTCTAGGGTAACTTTTCATGCTGAACTCAAAAATCTAATCAGAAATTTCCCATCACGTATGGTTTTTGCGTGACGGTCTTTTTTTAGTATTGGGATAAATACAGTGAAAAATGCAAACAATGTTACGTAAGCAGTTTTGCATAACCCTTATTACATTACACTGGTTTATCAAAAAATATTTTTCTTTGTCCACAAAGAAATAGCATCTTATCTACATGTCCTGAATCCAAATATACCATTAGTTTTTTTCTATTACGCAATATTTCTGAGATACACCTACTTGAAATTTGGAAATATTGTTAATATATAGGCATATATGAACGAAACATATTTATTTATTGAAAAGCAGTGACAGTGGATTTTCTTCTATCATTTGCTTGTGGTAGATCCCTCTTGAGTGTCCAGCAGTAGTCGGCAAGCATAGCGGGACTCCATTTGCCTTGGTACCGCTTCTCCATGCTTGATATATCTTGGTGAAACCTCTCACCATGCTCACCGCTAACTGCGCCAAGATTGTCTGGGAAGAAATCTAGATGTGAATGCAGGAAATGGATCTTGAGGGACATGTTACATCCCAGTGCCTTGTAGGAAAGCAACAGATCATTACCTATGTCTCGGTAATTTTCAACCTTGACACTTCCTAAGAAGTTTTTGCAAACGTTTCTAAAGGAATTCCATGCTGCTGCTTCAACTTCATTCAAACTATTTTGAAAATTTCCATCCTGCTGCAATTCTCGAATATGAGGTCCAACGAAAATGCCTTCTTTAATCTTCGCTTCACTTATACTAGAAAATTTTTGTTTTAGGTAGGCAAATCCACTGGCATTTCGATCCATTGCCTTGACAAAGTTCTTCATTAATCCCAGTTTAATATGTAATGGTGGTAAGTAAATATTTTCTGAATCGATCAGGGGTAGATTTGCAATATTCTTATATCCTGGAGTAAAGATTTTACGGTTTGGCCAGCTTTTTTTAATGTAATGCCTTTCCCTATCTCTGCTATCCCACTCACACAGAAAATAACAAAATTTTGTATATCCTAGCTGTAATCCACGCAAGAGAGCAACGACTTTCAAATCGCTGCATATTTTCCAACCGTATCTTTCATATTCTATCTTTTTCAAAAGCAGTTTCATGTTTTCGTAAGTCTCTTTCATGTTGGATGCATGTGCTATTGGCACTGATGGGAACTTATTTCCATTGTGAAGGAGAACAGCTTTCATACTAATTTTTGAAGAATCAATGAATAAACGCCACTCTTCTGTATCATGGTCATGACCAAGCGCTTCCATTAGACTAACAACATCATTGCAATATACTAAATCATTATCTTGTGAAAAGAAGTCTTGAAATCTCCTTGGGTTAATAAATGAGGTTCAGATAAAGCACCTGCTTCAAAAATTTGTGTCATCCCACTGTTGCTCTCGTCTATCTGAATCATCGTCACTAAATATTACATTTTCAGGAGGCTGTGGAACAGGTAAAATATCACTATGAGGAACCGGTCTCATAGCAGAAGGCAAATCTGGATATTCAACTGTATGTCTTGATCTGGATGTAATACCTGTAGTCCTTTTCAAACAAAAATAACAGTCTGAAGAATGGTCTTTAGGTTCCCTCCATATCATTGGAACCGCAAAAGGCATATGACGTTCACCTTTAATCCACCCTGTAAGATGTCGAACACAAATTACACAACAATGGTGAGGAGCCCAAGTCTTATCTTGGTCACCGACTTTAAAGCCAAAATAAAGTTCATAGCACTTTTTGATGAGCGGTATAAAGTTTCGCCTTTGAACTTTGAAAGTTAATTCCCCACAAATATAACAGAAAATATCAGGAATATTAATGCAACGCCTCGGCATATTGACACAGTCTAGTGCACACGATTTATAAAAGCAAATCGATAGAGAAGAATAAACTAATCACTTCAAATTTACCTGTCACTACTCCTGCAAATCTATTAAACAAATCGTTAGGTTCAATTTAAATATATATATTAAAACTGTTAATGAGCAAATAGCATTACAGAGCTTGTCGTTATTTTTGAGAGAGTTGAAATTAAAACAGATTATAATATTATATAATAATAAATTATATATATTCAATTAAAATTTCAATAATTTGTTATTTAAATTAATATTTATGATTCTTAAAGAGCAAAATTTAATTAATAACAAATAAAATAAAGCTTTTGGCTCCAATTCCAACTCTTCTTGTCAAAAATAAAGCGCTAGCTTAGTTAATGATGTAACTCAAAAAATGCTTACGTAACATTGGTTGCATTTATTACTGTATTTATCCCAATACTAAAAAAATACCATCAGGCAAAACCCATGGGTGATGGGAAATTTCTGATTAGATATTTGAGTTCAGCATGAAAAGTTACACTAGAAACACCATCAGGTTCTCTTGTGCAAAAAAAAAGTTTTTTTTTGTAGACCTGTGTAATTTATAATTAGAAAATAATCTTGTATAATCCATTTTTGCTAAGTCCTGCTGAATTAATTGTTCAGTTTTTGTACCAAAAATCCCTGGTAATGCGTTTTGAATGGTCTCATAGTCGATAGCATTGTTTGTCCAGGCAAGGCCGCATTGGTGATAAATTGCTAAAATAGTCCTGTAGAGTCCAATAGGTTTTCCTGTATTTATGGATATTTCTCTTAACCTATTCCAGCATATCTTGGGAAACCTATGGTTACCCATTCTTTGTAATCTTAAAAGGTATTTCATGATTAATTTAGTGGCATTTAGTGTAAGTGATATTCTACCCGTTTCTAGTCTAACAATGTAGCCAGGGGAATATCTTGGTAAATTGAGAAGATTTTTAATAAAAATATTTTGTAATTGGTCTATAATATTTGCATTGTCAGCTGCCCAAATCGGCGCAGCATACATTAATATTGATTTAATTATCGCATCAAATAATAGAATTTTCAATAAATTTTGTGAACATTTACATTTTTAATTTTATATTTTAAAAACACACGAAGTTTGGAGCGGGACGTTTCACAAGAGTGACATCCACTGTGCCAATTTATAATTGTAACGAATAGTATTTGAATAAAAACATTTAATCAGGTAAAACCCGGGCGTTGCCCGGGTCATTCGGCTTGTAGTTGATATTTGTTGAAACAAATGGCGCAAGCTATCAGTAACTTCACTTTTGTAATATTTTTTCTATAAAGAAAACTCTGACAGTTTTTGACGGAAGCCACATAAATATTTATGCCACATACAATGTGTTATATTTGCAAAGAAAAAAATAGAAACTGAGTTATCCCGCTATCCCACACACATTTCGACTTCTAGAATATTCGTGATGAAAGAGGGACGTTCTTTTCAAAAGTTAACAATGTCCAACTTATTTTAATTAAAGTGATTTCAACCAATGACATATGTTAGGACACCTCGTGACCATATCATGCCAAAATCACCCAGAACCCCACCTAACCTAACCATATCCCACCTTTGTCCATCTAAGTTACAAACCTCTGGTGATTGCGAGGTGTCGAGATGGAGCCTGAAGCCGCCTTTAGCCTTGGCAGCACCGAGCCAGAGACTGAGATCCCCTTCCTGTGGTCTAGACACCTGACCTGTGGTGGATGACCTGGCCCTACCAAGCTAGTCTGAGATGGACTCAGACACCCCTTCCTGGTGGTCGAGCCACATGTCCCATGGTGGCCGACTTGACCTCAAGCCAGAATCCAAGATGGACTCAGACACCCTTCCCTGTAGTCAAGCCACTCACCTATAGTGCTTGACTTGACTCCACCAGTACCAAGGCAGACTCCAGCATGCCTACGGTCAAGCCACAAGCCCATGGTGGGTGTTATAATCACCATCTTCATGCAGAGCACCAGCTCCACCACGAGCCCTGAACCTTTCCCAAGCTGACCCCAAGATGCCCAGGTCCAACAATATTAATTATATTTTTAAAATTATTTTTTAAATTCAATATTTTCGTATTTTTATTTTTTTGTGAAATTTTCTTTAATAATTTTTATATTTAATTTATTTTTATTATTTTTAAGGGTACCTTTTTTATTTTTATTTTCACAGAAAGAAGGGTGATGATAGCCTTGGGGGGGTGAGTCTAGCAACACTGGGGCAAGGAAGCGGGATATTTACATTTTTTTAGCAAGAGTTTGATTTTTTTCCTGAGAAGCTAAAGACTTGGAGTTGCTGAGGGCTCAGGCCGCTGGCTGCGGCCTTAGCCGCCCCTTTTCGAATCCTAGACTTGGGTGGCTGGATCCCGAGGTAGGTGGGGATAATCTGGTAACTTTGGCATGATAGGCCTTTTTTTTCTTTTTTTTTTTAAGTTTATACATACCTTTAAACTCCTCCCTTTTAACCATATATAGTTTTTTTAAATCCTTTTTTTTTAAATTTCTCATATATGCGATATCATATTTGAGTATCTTTATTTTTATCTAATATCTGTTGTACATTGATTATTGTAGATTATTTTATTGGTCTAAATAAAAATTTGTTTAGCCAAAAATGATTGGTTATTTTCCCCTTCAACATTAATTGCTAGCCGGCACAGACGAATGCATAGACGAATAAATTTGTGGTCAGCTTTTCTGCAGCCACTGGCGCCCAAATATTTGGACATGTAGAGATCTGGAAATAGTTATTTAAAGACAACAACGTAAAAAAAAGTATAAAATCTCCCGATTTTAACACATATAAATCGGATTCTTTGTTCAGGGTCTATATATCTTTACAAAGAGAAGAGAGAGAGAGTGAGAGCTCAATCCGAAGAAAATCACTTTTGTAATTGTATTCTCTTTTTCCTATCCCTTTTTTGTTGTTGCTGAATCCCCAGAGTGTTTTTACTCATTAGATCAATATATTGCACATTTAAATCACATGGAATATTGTAATGAAAGCTTTTTTTTAGCTTTATATTTTTACACATTACTTTGTCCATCAAATAGATATATAATTTTGTTACTGTGTGTGTGTGCTATTATTTCGAATTAAAATATATTTTTGCACACACATATATAAAACTTACATAGTTACCTTAAACAAAAAAGGCAAGTTTCAGCAACTTTCAGTTGCACGGTAAGGAGATGCCATTTTTTCTTAATTTATGCACCTTATCTCAGTACAATTTCACATTCGTACTATTCTTTCACATTGTTGCGCGTCTTCACGCATTTCTGGCCTTAACTACTCGTTTCATGAATTTTCAGGATGCCTGAAGGGCCCTTTTTTTTGGTCATTGAGATACAGCTTGCACCACGCTGACGAGGGCCAACAGCCCGAAACGCGTAAGTGGTTAGCTTTTCTTGATTAATAAATTCTAAAATAATTAAAAATCAACGAATAGTTTATATTTATTCAGACAGATGGCGCAAACCATCAGCAACTTTCAGTTGCACGATAAGGAGATGCCTTTTTATTTTCTTAATTTTTGAACCTTATCCCTGTACAATTTCACATTTGTAATATTTTTTCACATAGTTACTTTGACAATGAACAGTCCTTTTGAGGAAAACCGAAAGTCATGCCATATCAAAATCACTTCTGGCAACCTTTTCAAGGATGTGCGGTTCCGCGGGTCACTTTCTTATCTCCTCACGATCACACTCTGCGACTCTCTATTTTCCACTACCTATTTGCCAGCGTTGCTAGTCTCCACTATCCTCTCTCGCTATATAAAGAAAATGTTTGCTATATGAATGAATAATTTTCTTCAATATTATAAGTAATCGGGGCTGGTAATGAACAAATATTTATTAATATTGTTTTCTATATATATTCTATACCTCTCAAAATATCGTTTTTTAAAAAAACATATTTCAGGATTTTATTAAATTTCTAGTCAAAGAGAAATGTGCTGTATTAATAAATAATGTTCCATTTAAAATATACAGGAATATGAAAGAGAAGGTTTACATGCCCCTTGAAGACTTTACCCTTGTCTTATCTTCACAGACCCAACGCGCACCCTCTGAGAAGTGGTATCGCTCATCCCTGGTTGAGTGGTTCATTTTCAATTTGCTCCTCAGTCTTCATTCTGACAGGTGATCCAGAGTCTGAATTTTCTGTTGGAAATTCTGAACACTCTCAACTTAGTATGAATTCACAACTTTTGCATAGTGCCAAATTATTTTTTTCCTACAGCACCACGCTGAAGAAAAGGTATTTGTCCAATTATGGAATGATTAAAAATAAACCATTAGGTAATATTTATTCCTGATCATGCAAGCCATCAACAACTTTTTATTTTAAGATTAGGAGATGCCTTTCTCTTAATTTGGATATATGAATGAATACATAGGGTGTTCCATTTTTTAAAGAACAATTTTGAAACGCTGTGGCTCGCGATTCGAGTTTATTAAAAAATAACAAGCAGTGCTTTATATTTCACGAAAACGATTTCTAAATATTTGAAATGCCTGAAATTATAAGTGTGATTTTGTGAAAGGGTACATTTTCAGACTCTCAGACTTTCCGCGAGGAAAAATATAAATTATTAAAATTATGAAATAAAATAATATTGCTATATATATGGTAATTTAAGCTAACAACCCCATATTGTATATAACTTATAACAAGATTTTCATGTTGTATAATAGAAACACATCTGTAAATGATCATACACATTATTGACATGTGTCATTACATCATCATATGTAATGTATCTTGTACAAACTGAGGATAAATGAATAAAACTCTGTAATAGATTAAGAGTTGAGCTAGAGAGATAGAAGTCATAACGTCTAAAATCGAGATAAATGGAAGTCACAAAACAACAAGGTCTAAAGATAGATTGGAAACTGTCAGGACGGCGCCAGTTTAGAATGTCACCAGACGACCCACACTCTTCACATCTGGTGAAATGCAAAACCCCCTTTCTCAGAAACGATATATAAAGCCCCGTTTTAACCTAAAAATACAGTCAGTTCACCATCTGCGTCAGCGCTCGTCGGTTGTACTTAAGGTCCATCTCATCCATCATGTAGACCAGTAAGAAATCTTCTATCTCTCCATCTTTCGCTCCTAGCTCAACTTTTATCTGTTCACGGAACTTTCTTAGTGCAACTGTGTCTTCGTTTTTTGTGTGGACATCCCCAAGCTTACCACTCTGCCTCGACCACGACTGCCTGTACTCTGTGAGAACTTTTAAAGGTCTTACAAGGTGCAGAGAGGTACTGGAAAACTCCCCATCCTGACTGTTCCTCTCGGATCCCATCACATAGTTTAAGTCGACTGGATACCTCACCACATCACATTTCTAGTCGACAGGATTCTACAAGGGCTACCAGGATCTCACATCATTACAGTTAGTCGACAGGATCTCTTCACCACATATATAAATATTACTTAATGCACACAACCAGTCAAATAATAAAGGAAAACAAAGAAAAAATTGATATCTATAAAATTAAACGAAAAATTGCCCTGAAAAAAGTGCCTGAAGAAACCTTTAGTTCCAACTGAAAGAAAGATAATGGAAATGGTTGTCAGAGAGAATCTGCTTTCTCAAAGGAACATTTCCACAATAACCAACATATCACTCTTTCTACCATCGATAAGTTAAAAGGCTAAAGTTCACGTTTTCAAGCCGCACCATACCGAGGAATGCAAGATATGCAGCGGGCCCTTTATGAAAAGTACCTGGCAGGTGAGAAAAATGGAAGATTGTTGTTACACTGGTCGTGGCATGGGTTTACCTCAATGATAGTAATCTACCTCGGGCTATTTACTAGTTAATTCTCAAATAAAACCTTTCAGAACTGAGTCAAGCAATGCAAAAAAATATTCTCAAAGGGCTTCATGATCGTTTCATGTTTCTGCTACAATGGGAAGCTTCCTATAAGGGGTGAGCCAAAGGTCAAAATAAATTTGCATATCTAATACAGATTTGTCCCATTTGACCCATTATTCTATGATGAGGTTTCATTTTTGTATCCAAGTTACTCAAGATCCATGTTGCTGCACCAGAATAAGGCCACGAGTCATACCTTACGGTCAACACGTCAATACTGGACAAACCCAGACAAAAATAGGGATGAAACTGGTATTTCGAACATCCCTTTTGAATTCTCGCAATATATTTGTCTATCAAATTCTTCAAGCACCTGCTTGGGGCACGTGCATTTACAATTTTGACTGATCACAAACCTTTTTAATTTTCGCATTTAAACAAAAAAAAAAGAGAAAGATTCTCCTATACAATTAAGACATCTACAATACATCTCCCAATTGACTACTGATATCAAGTACATAAAAGGTACTGACAACATAGTCGCCGATGCTCTGTCCAGAGTTGATGCTATCACAACTATCGACTATGAAGAGATCGCCAAAGAACAAACTGGTGATTCAGAACTACAAAACCTGATATCAAAGAATACCTCCTTAAAATTTAAGCAATGCCCATTACAATCAGGCAAATTGTTATGGTGTGACGTGTCTACCAATAATATTAGACCATTCATTCCATTTAAATTCCGAATGATGGTTTTTAGGAACTTCCACGAACTCTCACACCCAGGCATCAAAGCCACTACTAGACAAATAACATCAATATTTATTTGGCCCAATATAAATAAAGACATTAGGAAATGGGCTCAAGCTTGTGTGAACTGCCAAAAGTGCAAGGTGTCGATACACACGAAATCAGAAATAGGCAAATATCAAGAAGTGGATGAAAGATTTAGTGTTGTGCACATCGATCTAATTGGTCCTCTACCTCCGTCAAATGGTAACATCTACTCTCTGACCTGTATCGACAGGTACACCAGCTGGATGGAAGTTGTTCCGCTACCAGATATGAAGTCTGAAACGGTAGCGAGAGCGTTCTACGAAAGCTGGATTGTTAGATTTGGAGCACCGCATGCGTGATATCAGATCAAGGAAAGCAGTTTACTTTTCAACTTTTCAAGGATTTAACAACGCTGTGTGGTATCAAACTTCGCCATTCCACGGCGTACCACCCTCAGTGTAACGGGAAGATCGAAAGGCTTCATAGAACCATCAAAACTGCCATTCGTGCCCACAATAATATTAAGTGGACAGAAACGCTGCCAACAGTTCTCCTAGGCTTGCGTGCTGCTATCAACAGAGATAACAACCATTCTTTGTCTCAAATAGTATATGGCAAAACCATCAGACTGCCTGGCGAATTCTTTGATGATTCTAAACATCACCTGGATGCAGAAGAATTTGTTCAACAGCTTCAAAAGCAAATGGAATTGCTTAAACCCTTGAATGAAAAACATCATTCGAAGACTAAAGTATTTGTCCATAAGAATCTGAAAACATGTTCACATGTATTTATCAGGACAGATAGAGTGAAGAAACCTCTGGAACCACCATATGAGGGACCCTTCTCAGTCCTTGATAGAACAGACAAGTATTTCACACTCAAAGTGAAAGGAAGAAATGTGACCATATCGATTGACCTATTGCGACCTGCTTACTTACTGGCAGATTCGGACAATATAACTTCAGAACACCCTACTGCAGCAAGACCGATCGTGTCGGGAGCGCTGCCTTCTACATCGTCCCAACAGAATCCTGACCCACCAGATGTGGAGAAGTACACAGAATTCCAAGGAACAGGATCAGCACCGGACCTGACTAGGACAAGATCGGGGAGAATAATAAAGAAACCCGTGAGATTTAAGGAGCAATAGACTATATTTCTCCTTATTTTTTTTCTTGTCTACATTGATGATGTATATATATTGTGTTAGCATTTTTATAAGTTGTTTTTCATAGATTAATATATTTATATTTTGACCAGATGACCGGACGACTTTACATGTATATATTTGGTTTTAAATGATGTAAATGATGTAGTTAGTTAGTTATGAAAGGAAATTAAAAGTATTAATTTCTTAGAGGTGTTGGTGTTTACTCTGCTCGATAGTAGAATAGGAAAGTATTAGCTCCTAACAGGTTATGGGCCCAGCAGAACGCTTCCACTGCGCCGTAGAAAGTAATTAGAAGTTAAAGCCAAAGAAGGTAAAGAAAAAAACTGAAGTTAGAGCTAAAGAGGAAAACTTGAAGGCTAAAGAGGATAAGGCCAGGGAATATAGGGCTAAAGAGGAAAAGTTGAAGTTAGGCTAAAGAAGATAAGGCTAAGTAAGATAAAGAAAATAATTTGATTGTTGGAAATTTGAGCGATTTAAAGACTGAACTTTGTGCAACGAAGAAGAAGAAGAAAAGATTTAAGTTATAATTTTTTGTCAAATTTGCATAACTAGAAAAAATCAATGGCTGACGAATTGAGAATACCTAAACTAGACGGCAAGAATTACTATTCGTGGGCCATAAGAGCAAATTCAATTTTGATTCAGAGGGATATATGGGATGCAATTGAGCCTGGCTTTCCTAGTGAAACTTCAGAAAAACAGAAGCGGAAAGATAACTTGGCATTATCTATAATTTTATTGTCAGTTGAAGATTCATTCTTAGATGATATCGGTGATTGTAAACGAGCGATCGATGCATGGCAGATACTAGAGGACATCCACACAAAGTACGGCTTATTGCACATATTACAGCTGGATTCGGGGATGTAGAATTGGCGTTAATTATGCTATTGGGATCGCCAAAAAGTTACGAGCCGCTAATTCTCAGTTTAGAACAGCAAGAAGAGAAGCTATCTACTAGTGTGGTTAAATCCAAATTACTTTTAGTAGAAAAACGACAGAAACAGCGTCAAATTCCTCAAGAAGATCCAAATAGCGCTTTTGCGGTAAGAAGAAAAGAGGATACATGCAAATCACCATGTCAAGAGCGAAATAAATTTAAATATGACCAACCAAGGAATTATCAGAATACGTGAACGGAAGGGAAAAAGGAAAATTATAATTATTTCAGGCGGATAAGATGTTTCAATTGTGGCAAATTAGGACACATGGCTAGGAATTGCAGATTTGCCAACTCATCAAGGAGAATTAGTGAAGGTATGCTTAAACAAAGTACGTTAGACCTTACTCATAAAGTCCTATTTGCAAATAACTTTAAAAACAATAACTCGCAGAATATCTGGTTTCTGGACAGTGGAGTTACTGAACACATGACGTCGAACAAAAAGTATTTCAACTTCTGTTGAAATGGCAAACAATGAGAAAATAAAAGTATCAGAGATGGGTGATGTAACCATCAAACTCGGTCACGAATATGGAGGTGAAACCTTGTTCTTAGAAAATGTATTATACGTTCCTGAATTAGACGGAAATATTTTGTCTGTTGGAAGGATTGAGGAAAGAGGAAACAAGGTTTTATTCCAGAATGGCAAGGCCTCTGTTTTTAGAAGTGATGGCGAATTAATTTTGAAATCTAATAGAAGAGGAAGAATCTATACAGTGGAAGAACTGAAGATGGCTAAAGTGAAGTCACCTAGTGCAGATATCTGGCACAGGAGGCTAGGACATATTTACAAAAGGGATCTCCAAAATGTGAGTGACACAGCAGAGTGCGAAGTATGCTTTGAAGGTAAAATCAGAAAACCCCCTTTTCCTTCCAAACCCTTCGAAAGTAAGAAGACTTTATCACCCTTGAAGCTCATCCATTCGGATGTAGTAGGTCCCATTAACCTAATGTCGAAGGGAGGGAACAATTATTTTGTGACGTTCATAGACACTCATTACACTACAGTATATTTTATGAGATCTAAATCAGAGGTACTTGAAAGATTTAAAGAATATAAGAACAGTGTTGAGAATTACCACAGCAGAAAAATCAAGGTACTAAGAAGTGATAATGGGACGGAATATGTTAACAACGAATTTAATAAATTCCTTAATGAAAATGGCATCAAGCGACAACTTACAGTGCCAAGAACACCTCAACAAAATGGAACTGCGGAAAGAATGAATCAGACATTGCTAAACATAGCAAGATGCATTTTAATTTAATCAGGGATTCCCAAAACATTCTGGGCAGATGCGGTTAATACAGCTTGTTACTTAAGAAACAAATGTTCTAGCAAGGCGATAAGAAACAAAATACCCGAAGAAATGTGGACTGAACGGCCAGTGAAGTGTGAGCATCTCCGAGTTTTCGGTTGTCAGACCTGGACATACAACGACCAGCGTCGATCCAAATTTGACTCAAGGAGCAGAGAATGTGTTCTAATTGGAAGGAGTCAAAGGATACAAGGTTTGGGACTTCAGAAACAATAAGGTCTTCGTAAGCAGAAATGTCAGATTTAGAGAAGACGTTTTCCCAATTAAGAAAATCGATAAACAAATTTCACATGAAACTGATTTTTTCCAGGTTTTACATAAAATTTTTAAGGAAGACTATGAATCTGTAAATGAGGAAGAGACGAAATTGGTGGAAAAGAACCAGAAAGACGAAGAACTAAAGAAGGAAGACGAAGAAGGCCAAAATGAAGCTGCAATCCCAAGGGGATATTCAGGGACTGATGAAACAATATAGGTAGAGAAAAATCTTAATAACTTGGAACGAAAAGAGGATGAAGAGCAGGCCTATGAAGACGAAGCACTGAGGAGGGAAGACGAAGAAGGCCAAAATGAAACTATAATCCCAAGAAGATCTTCAAGAATTGCGGCTAGGCAGAAGGAGTATTGTAGATCAGCCTTCCACCATGGGATAATTGAACATAAGAGCCATCAAGATGAAATACCATCATACGAGGAAGCGCTTAATATGCCCAAAGTACAAGATCGGCTGAAATCTATAGAATGTGAAATGGCATCACTTCAGGAACACAGAGTATGGGATGTTGACTTGCCAAATAGTGTTAAACGAAAACCTAACCAGGATCTTGACCACTCTAGGCCTCCGATGAGGGTATGAAAACAACTTTAAAATGGGGGGGGGGGCATTGTTAGCATTTTTATAAGTTGTTTTCATAAATTAATATATTTATATTTTGACCAAATGACGGGACGACTTTACATGTATATATTTGGTTTTAAATGATGTAAATTAGTTAGTTAGTTATGAAAGGAAATTAAAAGTATTAATTTCTTAGAGGTGTTGGTGTTTACTCTGCTCGATAGTAGAACAGGAAAGTATTAGCTCCTAACATATTGTAATTAACCACTTTGTGCACCGAATCGTGACTTTGCCACTTGAAGGGGAGTACTGTGGGGGCCGAGAGTCTTCCTTCCAGCCTGCTGGGATGACGGACCACGCCGTCAACAAACATACAAGCGGCGCCATGAAATAGGAGATTACCACCGCTGCGCGGCGCGGCACAGCGGCGGAAACCAGAGAGGACCAGAATAGGGATTCGAGGGTGTTGTCTTTTTGTCTTCCCTTATTAAATGTAGCTAATAAGAAATTCCAATAAAACACTAACTTTGAAATACTTTCTGAGCCATCGCTGGACTAATAAATCGACACTCCACACAAGTACCTACCAAATTTCCAGACTTGGCACCTATGGATTTTTATGTTTTGGGCTTAATGAAAACTGCCCTTAGATCTAGAAAACCATAAAAAATTCTAAGATGAAGATTTATTTCCTGGAAACATCGGCGTAGGGCTGTTGCTAAAAGTCAAGGATTGCACATAGAAAATAATAAGTTGCACAAAAAAAAGTATTTTTTTTTTAAATAAAGAACTAAAATCGTTCCTTTAAAATGGAAACCCTCTGTAGTTTAATATGGATTGATTTATATATAAATTTCCACAAATGTATGTATATATTTAAAAACGAAACACATCCGTATCAATGATCTTACAGAAACGTGTTGTGAATAATGTAAATACAGATTATTAATCAAAATACATCCAAAACTGACTACTTATCATCTTTTTACTTCTAACTGTAAGCACCGACGACATTTTTACGACTTACCTTTTTCATCAAAAATACTATTAATATTTATTTCTATCTTTAAATCCATTTTTATATTCTCATTTTAATAATAAACACTTTTAAAATCTGATCATTTTAAGCACGCAGCGATCTTTGAAGGTAAATAAATCGATACATTTGAAACTTTTGGAGAAGTTTCATAACACCTTTTATAATTTCTCCCATATTTTAAAAGAATTAAAGTTTTAATGGATTTTAAAGTAAAATAAAACTTATCTAATTAAATTTTATTCTATCTCTTAAATCTCTGCCTTTATATATAATCTCCAAATTGAAGAGTTGAATAGTTTTAAAAGTTACCTTTTTAATCACTTTTTTGATATACTAAAACCAAAACATTTACCTATTATCACCTTTTATAATAATAATAATAATAAAAAGATTAAATAATAAATTGCACATTTTTAAATATAAGAATTTTTGATTTTTAAATTTCTTTTATTTAAAATATTAACTATATGTGTGTGTTTAAAATTGTATCTATGTGAATTTCGGTTTAGCACTATCAATTTGAGGTTTTAAAAATAATTATATATATTTTTCCTCTCGAAGTGTCAAGTCTTATTTTTAGTAGATTTAAGTGTAAGCATATTAAAATTCATTTCTGTATTCTTGCTCAAAATGATATGCCCATGCATTAAAAATGTTATTGAGGAAAAGCTAGAAGAAACTAGCAACTAGGCACTTGGTGTACCTCAAACAGTTTGTTTTTAGTAGATAAAACAAAATTTTATAAAGTTATTAGCAGATATATTTTTTATGAATATGCTTAGTGATCATTGCTGAGAGGCTTTCTCTGTCACTTTGTTTGATAATTAGATATTTAAATTGCATCATTTCATTACTTTCAGTGATGTTAACAAAGATAGAACAAGAGTTCAATTGGTGCTTGCTTTTAACAATCAACTTTATTTGGTTTGATGTTCTATGATTGCGAATGTCCTTTATCGTTTGTTTCTAGAGAAGAATTTGTGTGATAAAATATATTATTTTCTGGTATATTTATTATAATTTTTCAAAAATAGCAATTTAAAAACATTCATATATATTTTGGTTCATTGTTTATCACACTATAAAGATAATATGGTATTGATCCAATTATTATCAATGCAGTATAAATGTGAAAAGTGTAGAATTAATTTTTAATTGTTAAAAAGGTAGCTTGGTATAAAAAGATTTAGAAAATTTTTAATAATAGATGGTGCTAAGACGATAATGATATTTGACAAGTTGCCTAACTGGCTTGTTTGTGATTTCTCTCTCAACAATGCCCCATACATAATAAAGGGATTGCATTCTGGGAAGATAGGAGCCAAATATATGGACTCTATAAAATTTAAACTATTACAAAGCACATTTTCCTTTATAAATAAAATACTTTACTACTGTATTTTCTAGGATGAAAAATATTTTGGGAGGGCCTGGCTCATCAGTAGTTTATTCTCCCAAAGGTTTCAGCAGCTTAATCTTACTGACTACTTTAATTTTGTTTATATATGTAAATTAACTCGAGAAGAGTTCTTGGTAAAAGTATTTAATGAAACCATGGGCATAAGCTTTGAAGAGAGAAATATAACTTGAGACATTAATAATCAGTCATATTATATTGTTTACTTTGTGTTGAAAGACATTCTATCCTTCATTCAGCATGTTTATCCAAGGCTTCTTGCCTGTTGTAACTGGTATAGATGTCAACATTTTCATTCCTTGAAGACCTCATGACATCAAGGATCATCACAGACGTCGGAAATTTCCTTTGCATCACAACTTGTTTATTATATACATTTAATAAATCTTTACAGATACAACAATAATTTTGTAGTCCATCTTTTGGTCCTGATCAAAGTTAAGTGTCATGTTTCAAGTTGTTGAGGAGGGCTGTTAACTTTTATGTTCCTTTTAATCCTTATATCCTCAGTCAGCAACTGGTTTTTCTGAAAGACATAGGACTAGAGACTAAGGTTCTTGTGGACAGTTTAGGCAATTGTCACATGGTCAGCACCCATATCTTTGGTAGATTGCTTTAATGCTCTTCCCAGGTACTACATCAATCTTCTCCTTGACATTTTGACAAGTTCATCTCTTACCTTCTCCTATTAACATAATTGCTTTTTCTTTGCAGGTATACCATCTTTGCCACTCAGGCTCATTGAACTGCTTCTTGACACAATAAATAGTGGTTTTTGTCAGCTTAAAAATTCCCCTATCTCCCTGGGGCTCAAACCTGCATTCAAGCACAATGATGTTGGCTACTTGATTATCATATTTCTGATTCTTGTTCATCATTACAGGGCACACACTTGTGCTGTTGCAATTTACATGATAATGGTTATGTATAGAAAGAAAGAAAACATGATTACTCTATATAACATTTTGCTTATTTCATGTCAAATTTAGTTATATTTTACCTACTCCACCCGGAAATTTACTAATGGTCATATAAAGGTACTTTAATAAATACTCAAGTTATTGTTAACAATGTGTTTATTTTTGACTTGGGTAAAATTTTAAAATATAAATAAAATTTTATATCATCAATCAAGCTGCCTTCCATAGTAAATGCAGGGTATATCCCAAACCAATCCAATACAATAGTAGAGCAGTCTAGAGATTAATTTGGCGAAACCGCTGAGAGGGTTCACTACTGATGAGCCAAGCCCTCTCATTCAATAACATATCAATGAGTAAGGTCTGTAAAGATAATATTTGATGATATTAAAAGAAATACATTGCCAGTAAATTTATTTGTTACATATAAATTCTTTTAACAAATTCACACAATTAACTAATTCAAACTTTCAAATTTTGGCTCTTATAATCTAATTATTTATTTTATACTAATGCAATTTTTTTGTGTATTTCAGATATAACTTGATCATGGATAAAGCACCATTTAATATTCATCATCAAGAATCTTACATAAAGGCTTGTGAACATAAAGAGGTAAATATATATACAGTAGAACCTCCCTGTAAAGGACATCTAATTGCAGAGCCAAACTGTCCTTTAGGCAGAGGTGGGCTCTTACCAGAGAGTTGCTAAATGGTAAAAATGGTAATTTTGCAAATGAAAGCTGTCCTTTGTACAGAGGTGTCCACTAGTGGGGTATCCATTAAAGGGAGGTTCTACTGTATATACATTTTAAATATAAATACTATACTTTTATTTTTTAAACTTGAATATTGGTGTGTCACACATGCTTTGGGAGAAATTTAAAAAAATAATTAAATAATATAACTTTTTGAATTTGAAAATAGTCAACTCACTTTATAACAGCTATCTTTCATAACAGTTTTTTGATATAATGAGAAAAATCAACATGTGCAAAATCTCTAGTCCCTTTAAAAATTACATTGAAAAAAATTGCATATTCAAAATTATCAACAGTCTGTACATTTGACAATATATTGCCACTTTAATTTTTTTCATCATAATAAAATATAAATACTATAAAAACTTACTTTATGAGCTCCAATGGGACTTGAAATTTGGTTCACTATAGCCATGATTTTTCTATTTCAAACTATTTTAAAAATTTTTATATTGTATAAAATTAAAGGACAGTAACCCATACTGAAAAACAGCCACATCTCAATTATATCATGATAAGGTACAATTTGGATTATAGATAGAAACAAATTTCATAAATTTGGATTTGGTCTTGTTACTTTATTTTTTTATATAATGGTTACTTTTTACTTTCCTTAATTGCTTATTTCTATACATGGTTGTGGGAGTAGTTATCCCAAGTACTACATGATACTCATGTGGGAATTAAGTTTTTGCTTTGCTGTGGCTTGGTTTTCTCCTTGCGAGCTTCTTGTAGCTGCAGTCACTGTTTATGTATCATTGGTAACTTCTATAGTGCACCCTCCATCTTTCTGGTAGCGATAGCACTGTAGGTAATCTTTTCTTTACCATGAAAGTGTCTTCCTGAATCACGCCCTCCCTCTTATGCATGTCCAGAACATTTTTGCCCTTGGTAGTCTCCCAGAGAGTGTCAGAGAGCTTTCCATTTTCCAGTGTAAGTTTTCAGTTGGCCTTACATTTTTATCCTTCCAGGGTTTATGCTTTTCTAATCCTCTAGAATGTGTTTCTTCTCGCTGGTTTCACACTGGCCTATGGGCTTTGCAAACCTGCTGGAAGCGTCGGGTAGCATGGTAGTCTTAATTAATGCAGAACTATTTACAGGAGATACAAAGAGCATTTGTCAATAATTTTCTTAAATACCATAACTAAGATGCAACCCTTCAGTGTTGCCTATATAAGCATAATCTTCCAATACAGTATAAAGCTCTAAAAGTGGTATTGTGGATTAAATTGGTGAAATCGCTGAGAGGGTTACCCACTGATGAGCCAAGCTATCCCAATATTTTTTAATCTCAGTAAGGCAGTGGAAGTTTGTTTCATTTGGTTTTGAAATAAATATTTATGCTTTGTATTTTTTTTTATATATAGATGGTACATAAATGTCTTTTATTAAATAAAATTTATCTTCCCCCCTAGCATCTGGCAGATCTGTGAATGGCATTTGGGGTTTAGTTTTATTCATCAGATAGAGGCAGTTTAAGATACTTCCCAAAAGCTACCCAGATCTTTAAATTTCAAGCTAAATTAAATGTCTTGATTGACTTTCACTACCACTCAACATATTGCCACACACACACACAAGCATACACATACATTTATATAAAATTGAAGCATAACAAAAATGAAAATAATTTCAAAAACAATAAAATATTTTCAACATGGACAGAGCTCAACAAAGGCAGCTTCAAGGATTGCCTGATGAAGATCTGCCAATCTCTCCACCATGAAAGCTGTAATGGGGCATCTTGTAATGATGCAAAGGCACTGTAGTTGTGCTGTATTGCTTCTCTCAGTTCATTATAACCATAAAATATCTAGATCACTCAACCATTTCCTCAATAAAACCTTTTTCTTTCAGGGTACCAAGCCTGTAGATCTCTGATGGTGTCTGCTGGGAATTAGTAGAGCTCACCACTGCATAAGCTAATGCGTTCAATGATGTGGTTTGGGGTTGAGAATTGTACTTTCATATATAGTATGTAACTAGATGTTACCAGGAAGGGGATCCATTTCTTGTTATGAGCAGAATTCACTGCTGGGCAGAAAAGGCCAGGTTTGATATGAAGATTGCCTCCATAAGTTCCCCAGACGGTTAGTAGAATCATATTAAGGTATCTATTACCATTCATTTGGATGAATTCTTCAATTTTTGTGTGTAACTGTTCTTCTTCTTTCGTATCTCCACTCAATCATATTAGGATATCAAGTTTGTAAAGCTTGAGACTTTTGATGGTGTCTGCTGGAGATTAGTAGAGCTCATCAATGGATGAGCCAATACATTCAATGATGGGGTTTGGGGTTGCAGGTTGAGAATTGCACTTAGTAAATAGTGGGAAAACCTTGCAACCATTCTGGAAAATCATTGTCCATAGATGACCAGACTTAAGTTTGGAAATCAAAGACTTGTTCTCTTGGGAGAAAAGAATTGTTGTCCCTCCTGCTCTGTACCAGTCATGTGCAGTATTAGATTTCCATTCCTGCAGGCATTGGGTCTTGATGGTACAGAGGAGTTTTCTTTTTTCTAGTTGGGTGGTAGATTTTCTGGCCTCAGGGTGGCCAAGAGTTCCAGACTTTACCAATGAGTCTGCTAACTCATTTCCAGGAATTCTAACATGAGCTGGAAGCCATTTCACTGAAGCTGTTGGCTGAAGTTGGTTTACAGATTTAGCGATACTCTTGAGAAGAGAGGTTCTTGACTGGAGAAGCAGGTTTGAAGGATACAAATGGCTGCTCTTGAGTCAGAGTAGATTATTAACTTGATTGGAGAGTTGATGGTGATTTTTTTAGAGCAGAATCTATTGCAGAGTTGTGATTTATAAACTGAAAGGTTTCTAGGGTGGGAAAGGGAGATTTTTCCAGGATCTTTGTAAAAGGCAATTTCGCTGTCAGACAGTCCAGTTTCAAGTTGACTACCCTCAGTGTAAATTGTGAGCTATGTGAGCAAGAGGGAGCTTTTTTTACTCAATGATTCAGAGGCCAAGAGTTTTGAGTTATTCTGGTTGGGTTTCATGTTTGTGGGGATTGGCTTGGAGATGAGGGATACAGGTGAGTTTGTTGCGAGTTCTGTGTTTGAGATTATTTGGGATGTCTAAAAGATTAGAGTTGTGAGCCATGTTGAGAGGAGTGGGGCATTTTAGTCTTTGATTTCAAATAAAATTTCCTGTAAGTTGTTCTTTTGGAAAGTTAAATCTTTTTGAATATGAATTTTGATAAATAAATTTATCTCCTTAGGTGCAGGGGAAGAAGGTTGGATTCAAGTTCAGCAATATGATTTGGGAAGGATCATCGAAACCCGGTGATGATTTTAGCTGCACTTGCTTGGATTCTGTCTATTCTGAATAGTTGACTTTTACTTGCATTCATTCAGGCTGGGGCAGCATATTCCAAAATAGGTCTTACGAGTGCAAGGTTACCTTTCCCCAATACAATATATTTGAAATCTTTAGCCTTTTATCTTGGCTACAGCTTAACCTACAAAAGTCATCTCTTGCTAAACTAAAAAGAACCTCAACCTGTAGCAATATTTTGAAACAAATATTAGGCCACACTTAGGGAAGTAAGGCTGATACTTTAACCCGTAAGCGGTCGCAATGGGTAAAAATTACCCAGAAGGAACTTTTAGAAAATTTCTTTATTAAAAAATATATATATTCAAAATATATATTCTCAGTACCTTTCTAAATATATTTAAAGATTATTATAATGAACCTATAATTTTAATTTTATAACATATATTCATTTTATTAGCATGTTTGGGTCAATTTTACCCAGTGCGCCCTTTTGAGTTCTCATCATTGGGTAATATTTACCCAGCGCGACCTTTTATCGCTTTTGGTTTTGGTTTGCGTAATTAAGTTTCAAGTTACTTTCTGGCTTCTTGTTGTTTGGTTTTGCTGCCCCAAGTGCAATAATAAAATCTATTCTCTCTCTCTCTCTTCCAACAATAAGGTAGGATTTATATTTTATTTGCTTTTTTTTACATAAAATGCTTTCAAATGCTGATTTTTTTCGTGATGATAATAATATTCCAAATCCCGATGATGAGGAATCAGAAACTGATGATAATATAGAAGAGAGGAATTGGAGTACAGACACTGAACAATATACATTATCAGAAGAAGAAAACAATGAGGATCCAAACTTCAATTACTATATAGGAAAGGACCAAAAGACTAAATGGAAGAAAGCTCTTCCCCCAAAAATGCTCGAACTCGCAGTGAAAATATTATCGCCCATCTACCAGGGGTGAAGGGTGAAGCAAAAATGCTAAATCGATATTAGATTGTTGGAATGTCTTTATAGATGACAACATACTTGAATGCACAGTTACAAATGCTAACATTTACATTAGGAATATTCAGCAGAACTATAGCAGAGAAAGAGATGCTAATTTGACAAACCTACATGAAATTAAAGCTTTATTGGGAATTATTTACTTTCTTGGGGTCATGAAAGCAAATAAATTGAATACAGATGATGCAAGAGATAGTACTGGATTGTGTAGAATAGCTATGTCTGAAAACAGATTCCGATTTCTTCTCAGAGTAATTCGTTTTGATGACAAAGCTACAAGAAATGAAAGACTTTGTCAAGATAAATTAACAGCTGTGAGATTGATTCTTGATACTTTTGTAAAATATTGCCAAATGAATTATTCTCCATCAGAATATATAACGGTGGATGAAAAGCTGGACGCTTTCAGAGGGAAATGCAACTTTAGGCAGTATATTCCGAGTAAACACAATAAATATGGAATAAAATTATTTGCTCTCGTCGATTCAAAAATGTTTTATACTTGTAACTTGGAGATTTATTCAGGAAAAAACCCTAAAGGTCCTTACAATGTCAGCAACAGTCCAAGTGACGTTGTGGAACGTTTGTGTGAGCCAATCAAGGGAACTGGCTGCAATGTTACAATGGATGACTGGTGAACCAACTGGCTGGCAGCGGGACGATTACATTTTCTCGACGGGGGGGGGGGGGGGGGGGGCAGGGGGCAGGAAAGTCATGTGCTCGCCGGCAGCCAACGGGCGCAGGCACCGCCGCCCGCGTTCTAGAGGGCGCTGCTCGTGAGCTAAGTAAAATAATTTGAATATATAGTTTTAATAATTGATTTATATATTTTTTAAAATAGCCTATCGTCATCCCCGTTATTTTTTTACCTATGTATGGAAATTTTGGTTTGAATTAGTGAACTACTGCAAATTTGTATACAGGTCATACAAACCAACAGACAGACAAACATACAAACATTCATTTTTATATATATAGATATAGCAATATAGTTATTATTTCCAAACATTATCTAAATATGATCATTTAAAATATATACGGTTAAACCTGTCTATAGCGTCTCCTCTTAGGACTCACCACAAAGGGTGCTATAGAGGGGGGGTGCTATAGACAGGTCACCTTTAATGTAAATCGCATCGTACTATGTATATAAAATCGGGTGCTATAGAGAGGGAGGCGCTATTTAGAGGGGGCGCTATAGACAGGTTTAACTGTATATTGGAAATGTAACAACTTGAAATATTTTGTTTCTCACACTTTTTGTATTTTCCATTTTTGCGAAATAACATGTTTTTTATTTCATCAAATCTTTGTTGATATGACATTAATTCTTATTTTTTGTGTTTGCAGCTGGGAAATGAATTTTATAAGCAAAAAAGAATGCGAAAGGCAATTTGGCAGTACCACGTTGGATTACTTTATGTTCGTGCAATTGATGTAAAGAAAAAATTGCAAAAAGAAGGAATTGCACCTCTGACAGAAGATGAAGAAGAAAAAGTCAAGCAACTTAAAGTAAAGCTTTATAACAATTTGGCAGGTAATTCAGCTCTAAATTTCAAATTATTATCCCTCCCTATTTTGTCCATGGAGAGTAAAATGTACATTATATAATATCTGAATCCAATAAAATTGGAAAACAGCAATTTACCCACCACCAATTATGTCTTCCTAAAAACCTTGACAAAGCTAACCAACATCATTATTGATATCTTGATCTCATCAGGTAATTTTTCTGATATTCACCATATCTCTGTCAACAAAGATAAATGCACAGATTTTCTTTCCCTGCGAAATCCATATTTCACCATTAGCTATATGGAAAACTCTTGCTCTGAAAGTAGATTAGGAACTACTGGAAAATATCTAAATCCCTGGTTCAAATGTATTTTGATGCATTTAGAGGAGCAAAAACTTTTATTCCAGCACCCTGCTGTCACTACATTTTTCCATTATCATAATTTATCACATGCTGGCATACAAACTACTACTCAGATACTGACCATTTATCATGTCTGGCTTGCCAGTTGTTGAGGTCAGGTAGATTTTGTATTGGAAATATCTTTATTTACGGGGTTGCTAACCAAAATGGATAATTTTTGAGCCCCAATGGACGCATAAAGTGGAATATATATAGAGCACTATATACATTTCGCTGTTGGAGGGGCCTGCGGATGGGTGGCCAGGGGATCATCACCGGGTGAGGCCAGGAGAGCCGGGATGTAGAGGAGGATCAGGGGGAGGCAGAGACGGGTCCAATAGTATGAGTATTGAGCCCAAGGGTGACCGTGGAGAGCAGATAGACCGCAATGTTCTTTTGCAGTGTTCCAGGGTACAGTGCCACAATCACACGACAGCGTCAGGGCCGATCGCATATGCAGGGCCGGTCGGGAAACCAGGTTAATGGAAACCACAGGTGACAGCACCCCAGGACACGGCCATCCACCAAGGAGAGCTGAGGGAGGCCAGAAGGGACGGCAGTGGATTCCAGGCTGGGGAGGCTAGGGATGAGATCTCCGCCAGGAAAGAGGCAGTTAGGCCAGATTGGGTCTGCAGTGGTCAGGAGGCAAAAAGAGGGTGGGAAGACTTAGAGCTTTGCAGCTCTAGCTCTGGCTGTTGGGCACGTCATTGATCTTACCTCGTGGTGGGCAGAGAGGCCCTTGGCTGACAGCGCACTTGGCAGTGTGCGGGTTGGCGAGAGTTGGACAGCTTCGGCCTTGGTGGTCACCAGAAGCGCAGTGGAAGCAGGCGACTGTAGCCTTGGTGCACCTATCGGTGTGGTTTCCATAGCCACAGCAGCGGTAGCTGACGCCGACACCGACAGATTCCTCATAGTTCAAGATCATGTGGTCCAAAATGATCCTGCTGCATCTTCCAATGGCCTTGAAGGAAGCCAAGTACAGCTCGATGAAGGCCATGCAGGCACCATTTCTGGTTGGAGATCTGTGTGCCACATGGACACTTGTCTCCAGGAAGCTGGCTGAGGGTATCGGTGGAAAGGAAGGCCTTGACAATGTCAGATTTTGTATTTGTTAGATGATAAAAAGGTAACTATTTACAAAAAATTGTTTAGAAATTTTTTGCATCTAAAAAAATCTTACCATATTCACAAATTTTATTGATAGATGGTAATTGAATTTATAAATTTTTATTCATATTTCAATATATATATAAAGTATGGTATTACCGGAAGCAATCCCCCAAATGAAGAGCTGGTTTGTCAATACAGGTTTCACAATAAAAACTTATTATTTTTCTATCCACAAGGTTTGGATTAGGAAGAATAGACCTTGAATTCTTTGACAGTCAAGATGTTGGCATTGTGGAACTGATTTTCCATCCTTCCAAGCTTGCTGAATTTGACGTTTTCATATGCTTTGGACATTCATTATGCCATGGTTCCACAAGCTCTACCACCAAATGTTTGCGATATTTTTTGTCTTTGATTGGCCTTAGTCCTTTTTTCATGTTCTGGGTGTATATGATGTATGAGTTGACGGTAGCCATTTTTAGGCCCAGAAAAATAACTTTCTTCACCAATTTAGTTTTTCTGAGAAAGTTGTATGTTGTACAATAGTGGTCGCGACATTCAAAGTGTAGTCTATAATGGCAGTTGGCTTATGAATTTCTTCTGAACCACATCTAGTTTTCTTGGTGAATAGCTGTGTTGAAGCTGTATGAAATGAAGAGGCAGGATGTTTGTCCTTCCAACAGAGTGTGAATACCTTTTTCTATCTGAAGGAGAAGAGTTTGCCCCACCGAGTATTTTTTTCGATTCCTGTGGAATTCCTTGTCAGTTTGTCATAATGGTACCAATTAGGTAACTCTGCATTCTAAAAAGTTCTTCAATATTGGTGAAATTTGTGTAGAATTTATCTGTAAAAATATGAAAAATCTAGCTGTTCAAGATGGGCTAGACTCCAATACATAAATTTCTGTAGCTTGGATCTAATTCCATCATTAGAATCTTTAAGGACACTTTCAGTTGATGATAAATCATCTTTTTTTTTCTAATTAAACAAAATAATTATGAATTCAAGTTGTTGATTATTTATTTGCAAAATTTAAATTTGAATTCAGATGCTCACATAATTTAACAAAAATATATATTTTAGGCTCTCTCTCAATAAACCATCTATTAATATATTTTTAAAATATATATTAAAACACACACAAAAAGTTAAAAGATATGGATTGTCATTTAACAAACTAGGTATTCATTTTGCTATATTGAAGAATTATTAAAATTCACAAAAGAAAGGAATTTCTATATTAGAAATTTGTTCTTTGCATCAATATTTTGATATATTAGTAGACTAAATATTTAAACCATAATCAAATTGTGATTCTTTTAGATTATTAGTAGAATAAATATTTAGACCTTAAAATCGTGCTTTATAATAAACCTTAAATTTGTGTTTGTTTCAGTTAGCCTGATGCAGATGCCTGAACCAGATTATGAAAAAATCAAAAATTATTGCAAACAATCTTTGGAAATTGATCCCATGAATGAGAAAGCACTTTATCGCTTTGGATTGGTCAATTTAAAAACCGAAGATTTTGAATTGGCCCTGGAATATTTCCAAAAAGTGTATAAAATAAATCCAGGTAATTATGAGTCAAGTTGTTTAATATGGTTTTCATGTATATATAAGCAATACTTAAGTATATAGAACCATCTTTTGACCATATTGAACAAATTTAAACATTATCAGTGATCATTGAGTGAAACATTATTTTAAATTTTGCCCAAGTTTTGAAGTGCAGTTCATTTTTAGTACATTCTTCTCAAGCTCTGCTGGGATGGATCTAAAATTAACATGTGAGATTCAGAGTGTGAGTATGGCATTTGTGCATATCTTATATATATAATAATATGCACAATACTTAGAGCTAAGAACCACATAGTAAAATTTAAATCCAAATAACTAAATTATATGCGGCCATTTGTAACAATACTGTTACCTAATATTCACATATAATTTAGTTATTGAAATTTGGTCTTTTCACCTTGTGATTTTCGCTAATCCAAATTGTAATTAATCAATTCAAAGCCAACTTTAAAAAAAAAAAAAATATATCATCATTCTGCCCTTTCCTTTGATGGAAAAATGTTGGAAGGACCTGGCTCATTGGTGATGAATCCTCCCAATGGTTTCACCAGTTTAAGGGTTTATCCTGTTGAACCAGACCATCAGCCTTTTCAGAGTCTTCACCCTATTGAGATTTTCTCTTTATAACAGCCCCACCATGGGGCCAGACAATTTGCAACTTATAAGGTCTGTCATTTAACACTTTGAGTACGGACATTTCCAGAGTGGCATGGTCCCCACTGGGCTGTGTGAAAATGGAGTTGTTATATATATTTTTCTTAATAAATAAAAAAATGTTTCAAAAATGCAATTTTCATTTTAATATAATCTAAAGAGAGTTAAAAATATTAAATACAAATTTGAAAAAATGATAAAAAAATAGTATGTTCTATTTTTTGAAATGTTGCTTAATTTTTTATTGTGTGTGTGAGAGATCGTAGAAAATACAAATTCACTCCACGTACTATATAGACAGTGAGTAGGGAGTAAAAGGTAAAATAATAGGTTAATATTATCAGATAAGCTATTTACACATTTCTATGATATATATTTTAAGGTAAAAAGATTAAAGTTGCTGCCAATAGCTTAAGGATAAGTATGATAAACTATGAAGCAGTCTTCATACAAAGAGGCACTTGACATAAATTATATACTCTATATCATCTAACAAACTTTCATATTTCAAGGAATATTGAATGTACATGTATAGGTATAGGTTTCATCTGAAAAAAGCAATAGGAGAGTGATAAAAAAAAGCATGCAAATGAAGAAAAATGAACAAACAGGCAGGCAGGCAAACGGTGGTCTCACATGATGTTTTACAGGTACATTGAGTCAGCTGACATCCTTCCAACCCACTGATAGATAGGCAAGAAGTTATGGGACAAGATCCCGATAGACCCGAATTTGCATTGGCTGCAGACGATTTTATTTTTATAAATCGGAGATGCGAATTCGTGTCTTTTGGGCTTGATGCCCAAGTAGGTAAGGATGCAAATTCATGTCCTTCGGGTCCAAAGTGTTAAAAGTATGGGTCATTGTCATTTTTATGACCACAATAAAATTATTAAAATGTTTTAATTGGAAAATGTTTTTATTTTCAATTCAATTAATAAAAAACAATAAGGCTTATTTTTTATTGAAAATCTAATATATACTCACTACTTTGCTTTAAAAAAACAAAGAAAATATGATAATTACATTAAATAAAACTTTCTAAGAGTCCTTCAAATTGTATCATTTTATACTTTTTTTTCTAAAATAAGAATAGGATTTTTAGAGCTTTTCCAGTATAGTTTCTTCACTAACTTTTTCCAGTCTGATAGAGGATATTTTGACAGTTACATCAATATTTATGTAGAGGATGTAACTGTTAAAACTATTTACAAAAATAAAATAATCAACGAATTTCTCAAATTATTCAACTGAATAAGAAAAGAGAATTGGGAAGGCTTGGCTCATCAGCACCCAGTGATTTCGCCAATTTAATCCACCAGATCGCTACAACTTTTATATGCTGATTCTGCTTATATAGTCTTCACTTGAAAGTTTACTCTTGGTGAGAGCATATAATAAAACTAAGGAAAATGCTTCTGTAATTGTAGAATTTTAACACATATTTAAGAGAGAGAGCTTTGAGAACTTCTTTTCTGCTTAAAGGACAAGACAAAAACAACAAAAAAAACTGTTAAGGTAACATAACTAAACAATACACATAGTACACTCTATATGTAGAGGATGTAACCAATAAACACTATTGGTTTATCAAATAATGGACAATTTTCTACAATTATTGGACTGAATATGAAAAAGGGAGTATTGGGAAGGGTTGATTCATAAGTAGTGAACCATCCCAGCGATTGTTAAAAATTGGCATTTTGGCAAAATTAATTAGTTGCCTTGAAGCTTAATTATTTCTTTCAATCTGTTAGCTTTCATTTAAAATAAAATGCTAGTTTTAAAAAATATGTTTATATATATAATAAAAATTGAAAGTAACCATAATTTTTTGTTAGTTGTAAAATCTGAAAAATTGAATATATGTGAATATTTTAATTTAATTTTGAAGATATTAGCAATTTAGATTATTTTGTAAGGCTGTAATAAAAATAGCTGTTATAAAAAGTGGGACTGTTGAATTGTGCATGTGTGCAAAAGAGAGGCACCATTGCATTTACAGAATTGGCCTTTTTTTTGCTACTATATCATGACAATGTAATTTTCTATCTAAATAGACCTAGCTATCTCCATGTATTATCAAGGAACATATTTCAGCCTTTTAAAATATTTAACTAAATTTGATTTCAAAAATTGCAAAAAAAAAAACCAACCAATCAAATTTATTTATTAGCTGCACAAAACTTGAAGATTATAAATAAGTCAAAGAAGCAAGAGCACCAAGTTAATGATTTGAGCATGTGGTGATTGGTTACTCAGGGGGAAGATACCAAAAGATCACTTGTTGAGAAGGTGAAATTGGGTCATCATTCAAGGTTATATTAACTTTAGATAAACTTGTAAGTGGTTGGGTCTATCTGCCCAATGACATGAATTTGTGCCTAATTTATACTGAATTTTAAAGTTGATGGTGTAAATCTATGTCATTGAGGTTTGGTGTTCTGATGGGGTGATATGGATCCCCATCATTCATTGCTCCAGGAAATATTAATGAAGTACATTCTTTTAAGGATTCTAAGGTGATTAGGCACAATTTGGATTATAGGTTATAAACACAAGGTAATAAGACCAAATCCAAATAAATAAAGTGTGTGACATTTCGGTAACAGCATTGTTACCATCTTCAGACACAGACCATTCAGTACTTTTGTTTGAAGATGGTAACAACGCTGTTACCAAAACGTCACACTATTTATTTGGATTTGGTCTTATTACCTTGTGTTTAGGATTCTAAGGCATTAACTTTTAATATATTTATACAACTCTTAATATTTTTGTGGATTCTAATGGGCATCTTTTGCTGAAACAATTATAATTTAAAAAATATATTTTTAACAATTAGGCAAATTTACATTTAAATATAATTTTTACTTCAATATAAAGATAATATTTTAAAATTTCACAGTTCATGTATCCTTAAATTAATATTTAAGTGCATTTGTACCTTATTTTAATCCAGATTCTATTTTTCAGGACTGAATTTGGAGGTTTACATTCAAAAGTGCCAAGAACATATCAAGGAAAGAGAAGAGAAGGAGCGCAAGCTTTATAAGAAATTTTTTGACTAAAAAGCTTGTTCTATCTATATATTCTGCTTTTACTATAATTGAAATATTATTGTTTTTTTTTTGCTTTTTAATTGAACACATTTTTTTGTTGTTAATCAGAACATATAAGGAATCTCAACAAAATTATGCATTTATGTGAGAAAATTAGAAAACTACTATATTTTAAATGTTCATTATTTGTTTTTATGTAAAGCTGCAATATATATTTGCATTTAAAATTTTTATTAAAAATATATTCCTTTCTATTAATACAATTCTAGTCTAGTCCACAAATTTTATTCATGCATTATATTCTCTATTGTTATTTTTGTATCAAATTAAAATTTCTACATTTGTTTCCTAATTCAAATATGTTTAATGTATTATAATAAATATCTATTGCTGATTTCTTTATACAGCAGAACCTTTTTGTAAAGGACACCCAGTTTCAGAGCAAAAGTTTGTTTTCTTCATATTCTAATAATTCACAGAAACAATCATATTATATAAAGTGCATCCCCTTAACATATAATAAAACTAAAGAATTTTCATTCATTTTTTCCCATTCAGATGCATTTGTTCTAATAGTTTAACCATATTTCTGTCTATATATATAGTTGGATATTTTAATATAGTCATTTTATTTCATAGATGTGTAAATTTTATTTGTGTGTGTACATATTTATGAATGTTTTTTTTTTAAATATTTCTAGATATTTTACCTAAAATTTTGCTCTCAATTCATGGTTATATTCCTTTTTAGAATATGATATGCCAATAGTGTATGTGTTAGAAAATTTTACTTCTAAAAGCATATTTGTCTAGAACTATATATTGTGAAAAATGTTAGGAACTGTCATCTTTCAACTTAGTATGTAGCTATATTAGTCATCTATCCTAAACTATTTAGGAAAAATATGAGATGTTTTACATGTATATATAATGTGGTTAAAAATTATATATATTAATACTTCATGTAAACTTTGTGTAAAATATATATGCATATTATATATATTAAATGTTTTTGTCATATTTTAGTTTTATTCATCCCTCTACATACACTCTATAGCAATAAATAATCAATGCACCAAGGAGTTGTACAATTGGGACAAATATTAGTGTATGTGAAAAGAGAGAAAACAAGTATAGGGCAAAAACGTTTAAAATTTCAGAAAAATTACTTGTTTATTCCAGAGTTTGATTGTCACCAATTGAGAAAGTCAATATGTCGTTGAAACCACACTGGCCTGAATGCAGGCTGCCACCCTGTGTCATGCACTGATAAAGATTCCAGATAGTGTGCTGCAGGATTTCTTGCCAAATTGTCTCCAACTGTTGGGCTAAAAAGTCAACATTCCAGGATGATTGCAATCTCCTTCCCATCACATCTCATTTATGCTCTATGGGTGCAAGATCAGGCGACCTTGCTGGCCACAGAGAGTTTGACAAGATTGAAGACAATTCATAGTAACATGTGCCTGGGGTGGCGGGCATTATCTTGTTGAAAAGTAAGCCAGGGGTGATGTAAGAGGAACAGCAACAAAATAGGCCATAGAATTTCTTAAGTACCATTATGCTGTCAGGGTACAGGAATGACTAACAATGGGATCCTGCTATAAAATGAAATGGTCCCCCAGACTATAATGCCCTGTTGTGGACCTGTGTGGTCTTCGAAAGTAAGGCCAGAATCCACATACTGCCGAGGTTGTCTCCACACATATTTGAGACCGTTGGCAGGGCACACTAAGAAATAAGACCTGTCACTAAAGACTATACATCCTCAATTAGCACAGTTCCAAGTTGATTGCTCTCAACATCACTGTAGTCTGACTTGGTGTACAGGTATGAGGGGTAGGCATTGTAAGTCAGAGATCTCAGATTCTGCTCTCTCAAACTTCTATTGAGGGTCATTTTGCACGCTTGTGTGCTGCTCACATGTTGGATGGTAGTACTCCAACATGCAATGTGCAGTGTTTATGCATAAGCGCATTAACAGCATGGTTGTCCTACATAGAAAAATGGCTTCCCCCAAGGTCCTTACCTTGTAGTCATGGCGCACATTGTCTACCACCAAACTCTGGCAGAATGCTCCAAGAGCAGCTGCATCGTTGCAGGAGATTCTTGTCAGCCAAATGATGAGAGGCAAAGTAGGGCCTGCTAGGTCGAAGATGCGCAATCCTTTCCACCTTGAGGGTGCCCAAAGTGATGGCGCCACAAGGAACCTGCAGGCACTGACGAGAGACAGTTTGAGTAATGTGGGATTGGGCACCACACTGTGGTTCAGGCCCAAGATAGAAGTCTGCTTTCAAAGGACCAGTAGCTGAAGGCAGTGGAGCACCAGCCAGGAACCTGAGGACAAGGATTCAACGAGGACTCTCTGAATGGCTCCCCGAAGAAGTCCGCAAAGCCCTTTATGAGCTCGCAGGGCATGCTATCTCAACCAGCCGGTTTCCCTTGAGGCAGATGGCAGATGATAGCTTCCACCTCACTAAAGGAGAAATTTGCACGATGAAGCGGGTCACTGTCCTATAGAGTTATGCTCTCTGTATCTCCCTCTAGGAACCTAGCAATTGCCTGCAAGTAGAGATGTTGAAGCCCTTTCAGGAAGCGCTCTCTCTCGACGTGGTTCACCTGGGCATTGAAGATGGCCATCAGTCCTGAGCAATGAAGTCAGACGCGCAAACTGATTCCAAGCTCGGGCATCGATGGGTTGACTTTATCTATGGTCTCTGCTTCTAGCCTGAAGCACCAGGCCAGCTTATTTCAGTCTTTCATTTTCAGCCCGAGGAATAGAAAAGCACTTAATGTTTACAATGAGGTTCTGCTTCAGTGTTTCTCCCATTTTCACAGATATCCAGAAGGAAGGTCTCAGGTCTTCAACGAAGCTTCCCCAAAAAGCGACTCAGCTTTCTCTAAGACAGGCACTGATCGAAGAAGCACTGAGTTTGATGGCGCAGACAGTGAAAAGGTATTCCCCCACTTGGAGATGGTGGTTCGAACAGTGTACTTGAGGGTTCAGTGACTCGTCCGAAGAGTCCTGATTGTATTAGGGCTTGTCCGGCGTCTACCTGGTTTCCGTAACTGGCAACCCTCCTAAGAAGGTGTGCGGTATTGTAGATGCTGGCAGTGTTGATGAGGGCGGTCTGGTCCAGGAATTCCGCAAAGCCTTCAACGGCTCCAGACACCATGGCGCTTAAAGACTCCTTGGAGATGTTGAAGTCACTGAGAGCCCACCCATCTTCTCTGATGACTCCGTCTGTGATGACCTTCACTTGAAAATTCCATTCTTCAGGAGTGTGAGACACGGCAGTTGATGACGCGTGTCTCGGGACCCCAGATGTTGATGCTGGCGATGGTGACCTCACCTGGCAACAGAACGCGGAGCTAGAGGAGAGTGACTCCGAGTTCAGATCCCCGGGGTGTTGATAATGGCGCATAGACGTGCTGTAGTCGAGGCAGAGGTCCCGGACTTCTACAGGATTACTTGTTGATCATTCGTGGCTTTCCAGGTGACTTTGAAATCTGGATTCCGATCTCGCAATCTTGGCTGACTGGCATTTAATTTCTTACCCATTTATTTTTTATGTTTAACTTGGATGAAAAGTGTATTACTTCTATCCATTTTCGCGGCTTTGCTTGATCCACCCAATTTGCATTTGTTGATAATTTTCCAAAGGTTAATTTGAATCTCCTCTACCTTCTTGTTTGGTAGTAATCAAACTTTCGACAAGTATTTTCAAGTTTTCTGCCGACCTCTCCGAATTATCAGAGTTTTCATGCATGAGAGATACAATATCATGCTCGCCATTCTCTTGGCCTTCCGCCAATACCTCATAGTAATTGATAAGCTCCGTGTCATCAATATCCATCCCAAAAAACACAGCGCGCGAGTTCTGCGTGGCTCCACGGCCGAAAGACAGACAGTAATTTAGATTTGGAAACATTTTTTGATCACACAAGCCAATGGAAGAGAAAAATAACTTTTTAAGTTGGAGTACAGGCATTGCACTTTGATAGAGAGATTAACATATAAATATTAATTATATATTATGAAAAAGGCATCTCCTTATCGTGCAACTGAAAGTTACTGATGGCTTGTGCCATCTATCTGAATAAATATCAACTATTCTCGTTGATTTTTGATTATTCCAGAATTGGCCAAATACCCATTCTTGATTAATGAAGAAAAGCTAACCACTTACGCGTTTCGGGCTGTTGGCCCTCATCAGCGTGTTGCAAGCTGTACTTCAACGGAAATATCTTTATTTACGGGTCTGCTAACCAAAAAAATATATTTTTGAACCTCAATGGCCGCATAAAGCGGAATATATACAAAGCACTATGACCAGGCTGGGGAGTCTAGGGACAGGATCTCTGTCAGCGAAGAGGCAGGTTAGGCCAGATTGGGTCCGCGGAGGTCAGGAGGCAGGAAGAAGGCGGGAGGACTAGAACTTTGCAGCTCTAGCTCTGGCAGTTGGGCAAGACATTGATTTTGCCTCGTGGTCTGCAGAAAGGTCCTTGGCTGAGCAGTTGGCGCAATTGGCCGTGCGCGGGTTGGCGAGAGTTGGTCAGCTTCGGCCTTGGTGGTCACCAGAAGCGCAGTGGAAGCAGGTGACCGTAGCCTTGGTGCAACTATCGGCGTTGTGGCTGTAGCCACAGCAGCGGTAGCAGACGCGGAGAGACTCCTCGTAGTTCAGGATCATTTGGTCCACAATGATCCTGCCGCGTCTTCCAATGGCCTTGTAGGAAGCTAAGTCCAGCTCGATGAAGGCCGTGCAGATGCCATTTCTGGTCAGAGATGTGTGTGTCACTCGGACAGACTTGTCTCCCGAAAGCTGGCTGAGGGCATCGGTGGAAAGGAAGGCCTTGACAATGTCCTCATCCGCGGTTTCCGCCTCCACGTTGAAGAGGCAGATTCTTGTTGGGAAGAACTACCTTAGTTCCCGGACTTTCAGGCCTTGGAGCTTGTTGTCCAGGGCAGAGCTGACGGAAGGAATGGCTTCTAGAGTGTTGGAGTGCAGCACCAGTTTTCCCCTGGTGTGCAGAGACACCCAGACGCCTTGGGGCAGAGTGTGGGCAGCGCGGACAGCTTTGAGGATGTCCCGTGGGTCAGCCTGCGGGTTATCTGCAATAACCACGATGTGGGCGGCAGATTTATCTCCATTGAGTGTGCCTTTGGCAACGGCAGGCTTGGGGGCGCGGGAAGATGCAGGCTTGGCTGGAACCAGTGATTTGGTCCTCTTAGCAGGCGGGTTTGAGGCCTCTGGCTGCTTCCTCATGATTAGAGCAGGATCTGGCTTTTTGGGAGCAGGTGCTGCCACAGGGACAGCAGCTGGAGCGGCAGACTTGATGGGCTAGGTCTGAGCGTTAAAGTCCTTGCAGGTGGAAGCAGGGCCAGTTTGAGTGGTTTGGCAGGTTTTCTTGGGCATGTTGGGCCAGATTTTCACAAAACAGACCCAACAATGATGTAAACATTTTACATCATATATGTGCAGTGTCTCGCCAAAGTGTTTGTTGTCCAGATGGAAAATTCCCCACCGAGGAAAGGCCGAGAAGATGGCCGACGATGCTCCAAAGACCAAAGCAGGGGAAGACGCCCAGTTGGAGATGACACGGACCCTTTCCAATCTAACCAACCCTCCACAGAAGGACAACGACGAGGAAAACTAAGGAATGGAGAACTTAAATTAGATCTGGGCCTGTATCCCAAAGCCCGCTGCAGAAAGGCCCAGAGGAGAGTGTACATATGTGTATTGCCAATCACCTTTTATATGCAAGATGAAATGTCCAAAATTCTATTACCATTCCGAAAATTCTAAATTTATTTTTATTCTAAAAAGAATAAAATTATTTGTATACATATTTAGATAAATTAGGTATATATATATTTTTAACAATATAAAAAAATATATATTTTTTTTAAAGAAGAAATTACTATATAAAATTTTCAAGGGATAAACCTGTTATATTTTATTATTTCATTATTAATTCAAATTTTCTTTTTTCTAAAAAAAAAATAATATTTTACTTTTTATTTTCGAATATATTCTGCCAAATTAAATTAATTTTCTTCTTACTCTGTAAGAAGATGATAAATTTTGAGAGACGCGCCTTTTTAAAAAAAAAATTTCAGTTAGAAAGAAACAAGCGGACAGGCGAGATCAGGGGCTGGCGAGGTGGACCGGGGGACGGTGCGTAGAGAATCATAATGGTAAGTTTAAAATGATTTAAAATTTTATGGTGTGGGCCTAAAAAGGCTCGTTTATATGTCAGAAGACATATATATAGTTTTTAATGGGCAAAGATTTTTTTTTGTGGCGGTAAACCCTACTATATAGTATATATAGTGAATAGAAATTTTCATTTCAAATTTTAATAGTATTAAAAAAATGAAGAAACGTTCTTTAATGGAAAATATTTTGTCTTGCATATAAATTCTACCTTTGCTTCATATTACATGCAGTATATAGTCATAATAAATCTCATATGCATTTCAATTTTATCATTTTGTATTTTTTTTTTTACTTTACACCAAACTAAACAGTCAAAAAAAAAAAACTTATCATTTTTGTTGGTAAATTTTCTTGGTTAGCCCATTTTTGAGGCTTGCCCCTTTGGTACTATGTCATAATAACGAGGTTGAAACTTGTGTAGATCAGTGTTTGGGTATTAGCCGTGGCGAATTAAAAAAAAAATTCTTTATGAGTTTAGTATATCATCTAATGGTCAATATTAGATACATCCATTTGAACAAACACCCGATCTAACAGGCATTTGTGCATCCTTGATATCATCCAGCTCCAGGAAGTCATACACGGTGCCCGCGAGGTTCTTCTCATCCCTAACTAGGCACTTGATTATTTCCGTCCGCTGCTCAATGAAGCGGACAAGGTCTAGGTGAAGAGCTGCTAGGGAGGGCTGGCCGAGGGATTGCAGGATTTGGTAGTGGTGGGAGATGACCATGTTGTCTTCTTCAACAAGAGCCGCGATGTCCACCGAGGGTTGAGAGGGCTTTCTTCTTCTTGCAGGAATCCATGACGGGAGAGCGTCGGAGCGTTGAAGAAGAGCGGTAAAAGTTCGTATGTATTTAAACGCCCCCCAAAAAAAACGGTCATTCAGGCATCCTGAAAAATCATGAAACGGGTAGTAAAGGCCAGAATTGCTTGAGACCGCGACACAATGTGAAAAAATAGTACAAATGTGATATCGTACTCGGATAAGGTGTAAATTATGAAAAAGGCATCTCCTTAGCGTGCAATTGAAAGTTGCTGATTGTTTGCGCCATCTACTGGAATAAATATAAACTATTCTCGTTGATTTCAAAAATATATATATACCTTTTTTATTATCTAAAATTTAAATATGAATTGCTCTATTTTCAGAACGATATATATATAATAAGGAATATATTGTTGCCTTGTTGGTTGACAAAGAATAACTTCCATAGGTACAATGGATCTTTAGGACTTTATATAAACCTAATCAATAAAATAACAACAACAAAGAAAACAGCAGTTACAAACTCACCAACTGCAACACAGTGAAGGAAAGCAGGAGCAGAACAGGAGACAGAAATTGGTAAAACCTTCTAGAATCTTTCATGAAGTACACCGTCGTCGGCGGTAAGCAGCAGCCTGACCTCTTGAGACAGCAGCTCTGTTTGCTTGGAGTTCACTACGTAGCTTCATTCTTCTTCTCTCCGGCATGAGTTCCTCATCCCTATATCCCGGAGTAGATCTTTCCAGAACGGCCAGGGCTGGTTAGCCAATCAGAAAGCTGCCAGCACTAAGCCTTGCGCAATCGCTTTAGGTTGGCCAATCAGTTGTTCTCCGATTTTTCGACATTATTCTTGAACGTTCTGAAACATTCTATTCTGAAATGTGGTTTTTATTCTACGTAACAATATATATGAAAGCACGAATGTTTCTTTTATACATAAAATAAACTTCTACTATACTTACTGCGAAGAAAAAAGTGTTGTCAGTGGTGAACCATTCCAGCGGTTTCGCCTATTTAAATATACCAAACTGCTTCTCAGAGCTCTAATACTGTATTGGACGATTCTGCCTATATCGCCGCACTGAAGGGTGGAATCTCAGAAATAGTATTTAAGTAAACTATGGCTGCCAGCACTAAGTCTTGCGCAATCGCTTTAGATTGGTCAATCAGTTGTTCTACGATTTTGCGACATTATTCTTGAACGTTCTGAAACGTTCTATTCTGGAATGTGGTTTTTATTCTACGTAACAATATATATGAAAGCGCGAATGTTTCTTTTATACATAAAATAAACTTCTACTATCCTTACTGCGAAGAAAAAAGTGTTGTCAGTGGTGAACCATTGTTGCCATCTCCAACCATTGTTGTTTGTGAGCAGGATATGAATCTTGTTGAAATATTCAATGTTCTCCATTGAACATTTTTGTATTCAGAGGCTTTACTATTTGTTCCAAAATATCTTCTTGATAGTTTTTAGCTGTAGTTTTTACCCCTTTGGTACAGAAGTGGAGATCTGTTACACCTTGGTAGCTAACTCCCCACCAAACCATGACAGAAGAAGGATGGTGACTTTTTCAAGTCTCTGACTTTCAAAGAAGCTTCTAGAGAGCTACGAGAATATATCCTATCATTCTGACGATTAATCTTTTCCTCGACAGAGAAAATTTTCTCGTCTGTGAAAAGGATTCTCTCATGCCACCGACCATCATACCGCGCCAACAACATTTTTGATCTAACCCTTCTAATATCTCTAAGAGCAGGGGTTATCAAATGACCTGTGCGTCATTTGAAAGCTCTCAGTCCAAGGTCTTCATTGATTATCCTGGAAACGGTTCTTGGAGCTAAATTCACCTGCTTTGCTAAGATCTTTTGTTTGTGGCGTGGATTTCGACGAATTCTTTCGCGAATGGATTTTATAGCTGCATCCGTTCGTTGCACGCGCGGTCGACCAGATCTTTCAAGGTCATTAATAGTGCCAGCCTTGTTGAACCTTTCAATGGATCGATAAAAAAATTGACGCGTAATATTCAAATTTTGTAAAAATTTAAAAATGGATGAAGGACTTTGGCCTACCTTGTGTAAGGCTATTACAGCTATACGGTTTTCTTTAACACCCCAATCCATCATCAAAAACAAATATATTCAGATTTTTTTTCTAAACACGTGTGCCCGAGATATTCAAATAACAACTACTGTATTTTGAATACTTCACGTGGTCAAATTAAAATTTTTATCACTGATTTGGTTTTGTAACAATATTTATGGCTAGACTAAGTATATATCTTGATTGTTTATTGGGGAGAGAGCGAGGACCTACTCGAAAACTAAGAATAACGAACTACGAAGAAGACAACGTATAAATAAACACAATAACTTTAAAAGGTAATTTACTTTATTTACTATTTATTTTCTTTAAGTATGGAAACCCGCTCGGGAAACGTGTATGACACCAAGAAGGAAGGGACCAAGGTCGATGACCCTGCAAAGCTGCAACTCGGTGCAAAAAAATGCGCTGTGCTAAACGCTTCCCATTGCCGGGAGCAAAACTTCAAGACATTGTATGCGCGGATTATCTTAAAGGTGTAAGTCTTTGTTTCTCCAACTTCTGTTTTTCATTCTTCTTTTATTATTATAACATCATTTTTATTTTTCAAAAATAAAATTATAAAATATCTAATGACGTCGTCAAAATCTGCTAACAAGGTTGGTACTCCCCCAGTTCTCAACATCAAGGCGTCCCATTAACTGGCAATGCACTAAATAGAGATGTTTAAATTTATATTTGAGCAACCAGAGGCGAAAAACTTAAGATTTCATCGTGCCGATTTTTCATCCAGACATTCGTTATATTTTTCCAGGTTAGATGTTTGGGATTCAAGTCCCCTGGCACATTCGTGTTTAGCTGTCTCTAAGATTCCATTGTAAGTTCACAGGCATCAGCCTTTTATGCTAAAGGTCAAGTATAAGTCTAAAATAAGCAATAAAACAAATATTATCATCTTTTTAAGAGGGGGGTGAAGGCTTACTTTAACGTAATACAGTCTACCACACAGATTGTTTCTCCTTTCTCCTTCCAAAATAATATTGCCGTTATTATTCGGGATGTGACATCCATCCATTGTCAACGATACCTCTTTAATCATCGTCGGTAATTTGAATAATAATGTAATATGTGTCCCTTTCCAATTATCTTGACACGAGCGGTGCCAATACCATTCGATGTGATTCTACGTCTATCTTCATCCCACTACATCTGTCATTATGTTCAGAATATTTGGTATTTCCTTCATGCTAACGAAATAATTAGGGTTAGAGGTCTTTGAATCAATGATCCATGTGTTAAAAGAGTTAATCCGAAAAAAGTTCCACACGTAACTTTCTTGTAAGTAACTTTGTTCATTTAGTATGACTTTGATTTATGATGAGGATTCCAACATTTCCTTTTTTTGCTTTCATTTGCATAGTGGTCCTTATTTTTTACTTATAACAAACAACATTTGTTTTCGACGACTTTCTAACAGACTTTTGTAAATCCTTGGCTGCCATTGCATTCAAATATCCGTAATTATCATAACGCCTTTCCTATTCTTCCGCCAAAATTCGCCTCTTAACAGCCGTTCTAGTAAATTCAGACTTAGGCAGATTGCAAGTAGCTGATACAAAACTTTCTCATTCTTCTGGCAAGCTACACCAGAATCATAGCCAAATCTCAGTCATCAATTTCTCACCAATATATTTCTTAATTTAGTTATTATATTGTAGCAAAGTATTTTATATATATGTACAGATTATTAAATTTTTAAAATATTTATATTATTTACTAGCGGACGTACCCGGCTTCGCCCGGGTTTTACCCAAGTAAAGGTTTGTCTAACGAATCTCTTGATAAAGTGAACATTTTTTCCTGGTCCCTTGAAAAATACTCGATGAGTCGAATAAAATCAATATTAATTGGTTCCCTCGGTAATTGGAAGTTAAAGGAATAGTATCTTGCCTTGGAATTGTATCATTATTCTTGTCTCAAATAAATTGCCGTGGCATCCTGAATTTTGTCTTTCCTAATTTTCTACATTAAAAAATCATCGTATCATCATGATAATATTTAGAGCAGATTGTTGAATTATAACAGATAAATTAGAATATTTATCTTGATTATTTTTAGGCGAAAAGTTATTTCAAAAATTCTATTTGCTAGAAACCTTCCCAGTACTATACTAAATAACTTCCCAAAGTTTCATGGCGTTCCAATGAGTGGTTTGGTCAGGCATAAAGGACACACACACACATACATTCATTTATATATATACTAGCGGATGTGTACCCGGCTTCGCCCGGGTTTTATCTGAGTGAAAGTTTGCCTAACGAATATTATTGAAAATAATTTTCCGGAACATAGACTATTATGATAATAATGATAATAATATTCATTACATTATATTTTTTATTATATATTTATATAATACGAATGGCCCGGGCAACGCCGGGGTTTTACCCGAGTGCGTATATATTTTAAAAACGTTTTAATTCAAATACTATTCGTTACAATTATAAATTTGAACGATAGGCTCATTATTTCTTTATACCGTTATATTATATATATTATATTTATTATATATATATTACACGTTATTTGTTTTCTTGGCCGACTGTTTTACATATGGTGTTATCTTAAAATTGCTTGTTTTGAATATTTTTTAGATTGAGATTATTAGCTAGTATGTAAAAAATTAACTCTGTTGAAATTTAATTTTGTATTTATATATAAATAAAATTAACTCTGTTGATTTTTTTTTTGTATTTAATCGATAACAGCGAAGTTACGCATGTTAATGTTAGGGGAAAATATTTTGATGTTAAGCAAAACCTGCTCCATCTCGTTTTACATAAATGTTGAAAATTTGGTCGAAATTGATGCATTGTAACGAAAGTTTTTAGTGAACAACACTTATGAAATTTGCATTTTATTAATATAGATATATTTTGCTACTTTGGAAACTTCCCACATTGCTTTTATCTTGTATCTTAGAAATGTTGGTTTTGTTTTCAGCCTTAAATAAATTGCTGATAATTCTGAATGTGAATTTGTTGTTCATCACATATGTTTAAGCAAAATTTTGCTAATTCCTTCCCTTTTCTAGAAATGTAAATCTCCATTTCCTTTACTTCCTTAGGCCCAATTTCGTTTAAATGAATTGTAGTCCACAGATCACTTTCAATTAATGAAAGTTTTATTTGGTGATTACAACAGGAGTAATTCACTCCCTTCAATTTGCTAATGGACGTGGTTTTCATCTTTCAAAGTAAAAATTACGTGCATTGTAGGGCCCTTGTTATGCCTATTCCGTTTTGCAAACAAATAAAAAATATATAGCACCTTTTATCTATAAAAAATGTCTTATAATCCTTGATATGATTGTGGATCTTTTTAAAGTTAATTGAAAAAATAACACACAAAGAACTTAAGAGAGTCATTTTGATTAATAGAGAAAAATAATAAAGGAAACGCACACATAGAATAATTACACCTCGAAAAACATATAAAAATTAATACAAAGGCGTCTTGTTCCGTTGAGCCGTTTGGGGGAGTTGTTTGGATTATCTTCCGGCCCTACCTGGAAAATCTCGGTGCCCGATTTTGCAATAATATATAAAAATAAATTTGCAATCGAATGTTCAATGGGCTAATGTGTGGGGTGCTCTAATACATTGAAAATTAGTATAGTATTGTCGCAAAAGTAACTGTAATTTTGAAAACTAAATATCCTTCCTTATATCCTCACTAGACGGGTGACCCGGGCTTCGCCCCGGGATTGACCCGTGTGCATATCTACCCGAGTGATATATATTTAGATATGATATTTTAAAAACAATTGTTTGTTATTAGCATTATCTATTTGTTTGCATCAGCATAATTTAATCTAATCTTTGATAGAGGGCGCTGTTCGTGAGTTAGGTAGAATAATTTGAATATGTAGTTTTAATAATTGATTCATATATTTTTAAAATAGCCTATCGTCTTCCCCGTATTTTTTACCTATGTATGGAAATTTAGGTTTGAATTAGTGAACTACTGCGAATTTGTATATTGGACATACAAACAAACAAACATACAAACATTGATTTTTTTAAATATATATTTAGATAACAGTACCTATAATGAGGTATTGTTAACAATAGATTATTTACGGAGCGACCCGCTCCAACACAATAGTTACAAAAACAACAAAGCGAGTGGGGGGGCATGATCAAAGGTGGCGTGATCGTAGCCAACCAATAGGAGAGCGCCATTCCAAAAAAAAAAGCAAACGGTTACAGAGATGAAAAAGAATTGATGACGCTCGTAACAGTATATAGAATTATATATATATATATATCTTCTATATATATATATAAATCAATGTTTGTATGTTTGTTTGTTTGTATGTCCGGTATTCAAATTCGCAGTAGTTCACTAATTCAAACCAAAATTTCCATACATAGGTAAAAAAAATACGGGGAAGACGATAGGCTACTTTAAAAATATATAAATCAATTATTAAAACTATATATTCAAATTATTCTATTTAGCTCACGAACAGCGCCCTCTATCAAAGATTAGATTAAATTATGCTGATGCAAACAAATAGATAATGCTAATAACAAACAATTATTTAAAAAAATCTTATCTAAATATATATCACTCGGGTAGATATGCACACGGGTCAATCCCGGGGCGAAGCCCGGATCACCCGTCTAGTCAAGTATCTCTCTATATATAAAAGTCAATTTCTGTCTGTCTGTTTCGCGATAAACTCAAAAACTACTAAACCAATTGGTACCAAATTTTGCATGTCGCTTTTTATAAACCTGAGGAAAATTTTCGGCTGCATTTCGATTAGTTTTTTTGACTATTTCTTTTTTTTAATTTGAAGAACTTTTTTTACGCGGACTAATCCGGAATGGAATGAATACCTAAATATGGCCATTTTTTAAAGCATCGGTGGTTCAGTGGTAGAATGCTCGTCTGCCACGCGGACGGCCCGGGTTCGATTCCCGGCCGATGCATTTTTTTTTTACAATTTTTAAAACTATATTAATTAAATCAAATACCTAAACACTAATATAATACAATTTTTGCCATCACACACACTTTTTTCCTGTAGTTTATGTGTTACTTCTGTATTGCTATTCTATGGCACTTCAAATATTTATTATTGATATACTTTTAGTATGAAGGAAATTGCACCCAAGGGATTTCTCGGGCGAAGCCGGGTCATTCGCCTAGTATATCTATAAAAATGAAATCCAAAATCGATGTTTGTTATCGCGTTGCGCAAAATCTACGGAATAAATCATTATGAAATTTCGCATGTAGGGTATTCAAAAAAACTAAAAATGTTAATGTGCTTTTTTAAATGTAAAGCCAAAAAGCGTTAGTTCCAGCCTTTTACCGCTTGGCGGCAGCACTGGTCGCGACGATAAAGGAATTTGATTGGTTAATAATTTTCGCGTAGTTTGTTTACACGACGAATGTTTTCAAAAGGTAAGATTATCCAATCGCCGTGAAACTTTAGGGAGTTATTTACTATACTACTGGGAACGTTTTTGGTTTGAATTTGATTTGAAATAAATATTCTTTTCAATTTTATTTGCAAATTTTCTACTTTCACTCGCAAGCAGCGCCTCTCGCGGCATCTGGTGAAATTACATTTATAAATTGTAAAAATGCTAAAATATCTACCAAGTATAATAAATTCAATATTTAATTTGAGGATTTGGTAATATAATATTCCAATGACGTTGTATAAAAATTTGGCATTTCAATATTAATATATATTTAAAGAAAAAATATTTTTTAAAATTTAATAAATGTTTTCAAAAAAATTATGTTTCAAAAATATATTTTAACGCATATAACAATATTTATATACGTTTATAAATATATATATATAGGTGGATTGGATGTTTTCTAGAATCGTTTTAACAAATGTTCGTTAGGCAAACTTTTACTCGGGTAAAAACCGGGCGAAGCCGGGAACATATGTATATATGTTTGTCGGCTATGCATGCCCTCAATATATAACTAATCTAGCTGAAATTTGAACAGGACAGAGAGAGTTAAAACTGGAAGAGTTATTTTCAGTCAGTTTTAGTCAGAAATTATTATGACAATATTACTGTATCATGATGGATTGACATAAACAAAATTCTTAAGGGGAATATTCACTAAAGCAGACCACGGGCGAAGCCAGATAATAATTTTTAGTAGGCAGGAACAAAATTCTACCAGCGAAACATTCACTCGAGCAGAAGATACACGAAGCCAGGTCATCTCTATATATAAAATATCGTTTCTCGGCCTTTTGGCTAAGATCATGTAGTATATATCTGGATATTTTTATTTATATATATATCTTTTAAAAATCTATTCATTAGAGAGAGTGAATATGCTTGCTCGAAAAATATATTTTATATATTATATAAATATACTAGCGGATGTACCCGGCTTCGCCCGGGTTTTACCCGAGTAAAGGTTTTTCTAACAAACATTTGTTAAAACAATTCTCTATAAACTTATAAAAAAATAATAGATATATTTTGATAATTTGAAACTCGTAAATTTGAATCTCTCGATAAAGTGAACATTTTTTCCCGGTCCCTTGAAAAATACTCGATAAGTTGAATAAGATCAATATTAATTGGTTCCCTCGGAAATTGGAAGTTAAAGGAATAGTATCTTGCTTTGGAATTGTATCATTATTCTTGTCTCAAATAAATTGCCGTGTCATCCTGAATTTTGTATTTCCTAATTTTCTACATTACAAAATCATCATTTTATCTAGTGAACATTTTTTCCCGGTCCCTTGAAAAATACTCGATAAGTTGAATAAAATCAATATTAATTGGTTCCCTCGGTATTTGGAAGTTATCTGAAAGTTATCTGAGTTATTTGAAAATATTACTTTCGATAAATAATCATCATTTAGTTAAATCTACAAATCTGCAAATAACTCTAAGGATATTCAAGATATTCATGAAATTATTTTTCCCAAACCTTCCCGGGGATATACCTAATTATATCCCAAAATTTCACGGCGATTGGATGTATGGTTTTTGAATCTATAGAGTGCAGACAGACAGACATTCAATTATATTATTTAAAAATATAATGTAACGAATATTATTATCATTATTAGCATAATATTCTGTTTGTTCCGGAATATTATTATCAATAATATTATTATCAATAATATTCGTTAGGCAAACTTTCACTCGGATAAAACCCGGGCGAAGCCGGGTACACATCCGCTAGTTAATATATATATATTATATAAAAATAATTTTAATTTTTTATTTTAATATAATAAAAATATTTTAATATTTTTGGTCGCGCAGTGGTACAGCCTACTCCACGCTGACGAGCGCGAAACGCGTTTATGGATGGCTTTTCTTGATTTATCAAGAAATTGGGTTGGCCAAATATCAGGGAACAGGCTAAATAAAAGAAACCTATTTCCAATAAATTTAATTGTTTCAAATTTTATCAATGCGATTCATAAATATAACCAGGTGAAAATAGGTTTTGAAAACTTCAAATAAAATGACAGAAACTAAAACATATATCATTAGATTATGCAATAAAAAGAAAAATTTCGTTACTAAAATTACCGATTAATGTATAATTTTGTAAATTGGTTCTCACTGTAATCATTGAGCTGAGAAAAAATGCAAGCTGAATGATTTATGTCATGCAACGAGGACAACCATTCAGTGGACGAATAAAAATGACTATATTTACTTTCAAACCGCTTAAGGTGTATAAGCGAATTGTTGTCCATTTTGTTCTCCTGCTGATTGACTCTCTTCAACTTTCCATCGAAATCTATATGGCGCATGTGCAGTTAATTTCCTTTTGTCCCCTTTGGTATGCACAAGCAATTCTAGGGTCCAAAATATTCCCCGGATGACGGCAGCTACACATGCTGCTGCTAATTGTTTTGCGGGACACATGCGTGAACTCGCCAGCCGAGATTTGACCGAGCTCATCATTCAGTGCTGAAAAATATTTCTATTAAGAAAAAAGGCATCTCCTGATCGTGTGAATAAAAGTTGCTGATGGCTTACGCCATCTAACGGACTCCGATAGATAGTATAGACAGTATCCAGTATTACTCTTTGTCTTTGGTGCAAAACGCGCAGATTTTATCAAAGTAACAATAGCTTTGGAAATTTCGGACAAATAAGCCAATCTGTATACCATTGTTTCGGGGGGACTCTAGGGTTCTAATATTTACTAAAGTGGATTCGATTCCACAATATTATAGAAGAGAAGTTATGATATATGCCAAAAAAATCCTTATACCGATATATCAATTTGATGCCTTTTCCCCAGCTGATTGGCTCTCTTCTATTTCCAGGTGACATATAGGTGACGCATTTAAAAAGTTTATTCCTATTATCACCATTCATGCAAACAAAGAACTTATAGAATCACTCGCTAACGGCAGGGTACACTTTCTGCTGCTGATTGGTTGGAGGTCACATGCGCGAGCTAAGTGTTATAAAGAGAAATGGCGTTTTTAAGGTGTCAATAATAACGTACGATTTGGCGTTATTTGTTTAAAATATAAATGTATTTAGCATTTTGACTCAAATATACGCGAATTTTTCATGTCGCTTGTGCGACGGCCTAAGCTCTGGTATCACTTTTACGCAACATGCACATTGCAAAAAATCTATTCTTGCAATAATATATAATGATGCTATTTTAAAAAGTCATTGACATATGCCTTTATAATAAACTAATTTATTTTGTTTGATAAAACGGTTCAATCATATTTTTTTTTGATTATTCAAAAATTATAAACTATCTACTGGCAAATGTTTATTTTTTATTTTTTGAAAAATCTCTATTGCAATTACAACATATTTGGGAGGGCCTGGCTCATCAGTAGTGAACCCTCTCAGTTATTTCTCCAGTTAAATAATCTATAAGTAATTTTGTGAATACACAGATGCCGCGCTTATATTATGTTATTAATATATTGATTAACACGCCTTTCTCTATAAGGTAAACATTATTTAGAAACTCTGCTGCCAATATCTAAAAATGATGGAATTCGGCTCTCAGGGGGTTAGAAATCTAATTTACTAATTCACTCAATCCTGAGATGGAAGTCATTCTGCTACTTAGAGCCCATTACACCGGTGCAAATCAGCATATTTATGGGTTAAACCATTTCCCTTCCCTGTTGGAACTTCAAATCCTGTCCCCCCACTTCTGCTTTCTTTGCTCTTCTCTCCTCCAACTACAGAAATATTGAGTTCACGGCAATTATTCACCTGTAATACATATTAACATTATAATTTCAAATAGGTTTTTATATACATACAGTATATTCATTTCACTCTCATACTTATGTAATCTCATATATTATCTACCTCACATTATCTTTAAAAGTGAAGGTCAAACTGAATTTTATTCCGAAATGGAAATAAAATAGAAGTTTAATACAGTACATTTTATATTATTTATTTGAAAGTCTTTGCGTGGGTGTCTTTTGCAATACCTACTCTGAAGTAGGTGCAATTTCTAGGCCAACTGTCGTGATTTGTACTCCCACTTTTCAACCATGAAGTTATATGGCTTATATCTCAAGTTAATCTGAGTGGGAATCATTATCATATAATATAAATAAATAAATACGAATATTAAAGATTACGCAAGATTTTTCAGGCGCAATGTGTTACTTTATTTAGGACTGGTACTATATACGAATATATGTGAAACATATATATATTCATGGTTATAGATAATTTGCAACATCAGTGTTATTAGAATTTAGTTATTTGCCTCTCGAAGGCATCTTCATCGAGAGCTTCCCAGTAAAAAGGTAGCCAGTGGTCAGTGATACCCGTTGAGGTCATATCGGCGGTTAATCCTACAGTAAAGATATACGCTCATTTATTTTTCACATTAATTTCTATTTTGTTAATTCAGTGTAATCATATATTTATTATAAGCGTATAAATAATACCAAAAAGATTTTGGCTTTTCTAAACGAAATTCTATATTTACACATGTTAACCAATGGTATAAAAATGTTTGAATTTGCAATTGTCTCTCACATTTTGCAAGGCGCCCGTGGATCAGCAGATCTGGCTCTCCGGCGTCGAACGTGGCGAAGGCCCCCATCTCCAAGTGCTATCTTAGTCTTGAGTTGGGCAATGATAGCCACGACAAAGACTTACCCACTCTGTGGGAAAGAACTCTCGCAGACTCCCTGGAGTTTTTCTGGTGGTAGTTCCCACCAATAATGATTATATATATCCCTATTAAAAATAAAGAAAGCATATCCTGACCAGGAGCACATGTGCTTTACAGAAGGCATAGCGCCATCTGGAGGAACAGAAATCAACTAAACATTGATTTAGCCTGTTCCTTGATATTTGGCCAACCAAAGTTCTTGATAAATCAAGAAAAGCCATCCACGAACGCGTTTCGCGCTGTTGGCGCTCGTCAGTGAGGAGTAGGCTGTACCACTGCGACCAAAAAGAATTTTGGTCCCGAGGCTTCTTGAGAAACCAAGAAATGGGTATTTAAGGCCAAATTTGCGTAATATACGCTTTAAAAAATGAAAAAAAAAAATGCCTCTGCCTTCTGTAAAGCACATGTGCTCCTGGTCAGGATATGCTTTCTTTATTTTTAATATCAACACCCGACCCACTTATTTTTTTATTTTTTCTATTGTTTTTCATATATCCCTATATATGTATATAAAGGTCAGTGTATTATGTATGTTTGTCGGCTACACACGTCCACAATACGTAACTAATCGGACTAATTTTAACAGTATATATAGTAGAATCTGGAAAAACTTGTAGTGAAAATTTCAGGTCTCTATCCCGAATATTCTTCGAGTTATTAGCAAATTTGCCCTTTCGCTTGCAAGCAGCGCCTCTAGCGCTGAATATGGGAGGTAATATCAGCTGATCTAATGTACATATAAAACGTGTTTTTACAGGACATACAGATCATGCACTGACCACATACTACTACTGAATTCACTCATCCAATTATCTTTGAGAAGAAAACGAGGCAAGCTATATGTCTTCTTCGTCGATTTGACTAAAGCTTTCGACACAGTACCACATGATTTACTTTGGCAAAAATTGCATAAAATGGGCATTAGCAATAAATTTGTAATGCTGATAAAAAACTTTTACCAAGAAGCTAAGATTACTATCCGATGGAAAGGGCAATATTCAAGTAATGTGAAAATTAATTCTGGAGTGTTGCAGGGAGAATCACTTTCCCCACTTTTATTTATATTATACTAGACGAATGGCCCGGGCAACGCCCGGGTTTTACCCGAGTGCGAATATATTTTAAAAACGTTTTAATCTTCATCTAGATCTTCATCTTGTCTACACCTTGTATACATCTTGCTTCCTAGGGTTGCCCGGCAACGCCCGGGTTTACATGATTAAATGTATTATTCAAACACATTAAACATGTGCCCGTTGGCTGCCAGCGAGTAAATGTCGGCGCCCGTTGACTCCCGGCGAGCAAGCGACCGCTCCCGTCGGCTGCCGGCGGGCGAGTGGCTTCCCGGCGCATGCGCGCGCCCGTTGACTCCCGGCGAGCAAGCGACAGCTCCCGTCGGCTGCCGGCGTGCGAGTGCCTTCCCGGCGCATGCGCGCGCACAGGGAAGCCACGTGTCGCAGGCCGTCCAATGGGCGCGCCCCGCCATCAGATTCCACCGCGTTCTAGATGAGCTATTTAGAATAATTTGAATATATAGTTTTAATAATTGATTTATATATTTTTTAAAATAGCCTATCGTCATCCTCGTTATTTTTTACCTATGTATTGAAATTTTGGTTTGAATTAGTGAACTACTGCGAATTTGTATACCGGACATACAAACCAACCAACCAACAAACATACAAACATTCATTTATATATATATAGAAGATATGGCCGACCTAATAGAACTTTATAATAACTCAGCACTTACAGGATTTCATCTCCCTGATTTTGGTGTTTTACACCTACTTCTGTATGCGGATGACATAGCCATAATTGGAGAATCGAAAACTAATCAACAAATTAAAATCAATTTACTAAAGTCTTACCTGGATAATAACAAATTAGTTTTAAATGAAAATAAGTCCAAAATAATGGTATTTAGAAATGGAGGAAGACCGGCAAGACACGAAAACTGGTACTGGGGGGACATCCCACTGACTGTTGCGTCCAATATTATATATTTGGGATATCCATTCACTACCACTAATAATAGCAAAATGTAGCCCTCTTTTATAAAGCCAAAGCAAATACGGCAATAAATGCAACTATTAGACTGATAAAAAAGGAAAAAATTAATTCATTAAAAGTTGCACTGAATTTATTTGACTCAGTTATTAAATCAATACTACTCTATGCGGCCCCTGTGTGGGCTTGGGACAATACTGATATTATAGACCAAATGCAGAATACGTTTATCAAAAACTTTCTGAATCTACCAAGATATATACCAGGGTATTTTGTAAGGCTGGAAACAGGCTGAATATCTCTGACTTTTACAACGATCAAATTAATTATGAAATATTTCATTAGATTACAAAAAAATGGAAGACAATAGACTACCTAAGCTATGCTGGAATAGATTGAAGGAAATTTCCTTAATGACAAAAAAACCTATAGGATTCTGTAAAAATATCATGGATATCATCAATCATTGTGGACTCACACGGCTAAACTATAGGTTAAATTATGATGACATACAGATCGAACTTCCGAATATACTAAAAATAAAAATTGAACAGCTATTGCAGCAAGATCTGGCAAAATTATCTCTTACAAAAACATACTTAAACTATAGGTTACTTTATGATTCATTCATTCCAGAACATTATTTTTCATGCAATCTGTCCTCAGCTTTAGTGAGTTTTATTGCACAGATCAGATTAATATCAACATTGATCAAAGAAAATCATATTTACGTAATTAAGAAAGAAGATTTGTACTGTAGGTTATGCGGAAGTCAGATAACCGATGAAATATACCATTTTACTGCTGAGTGCGGGGATCTGGAAGGAGAGAGAAAAAAGATCCTGAAAAGTCTTCCTAGACCGCATTTGAACTCAATAAAGATAATAAAAACTGTTTCAGATAAGAAAAGTTGGGCAATAGAACTGTTCAACTATCAAAAAGCGGTTGTAAATAAAATTGCACTCGTGGAAGAGAGAAGAACAGGGGCACAATAAAAAAAGTCACCCTGTTTACCATACCTTAATTGTAAATACTCTATCTCTCCCTTTTCTCTTGTGTTGAATATTGTCTGTAATTCCACGGCGAATCTGTACAGGGCAAGACGCCCTAATAAAGTTGTTTTGTTTGTTGTTGTTTGTTGTTTTTACAGGACATAGAGAAAAATCTGGAAGAGATATTTGTCGCATTTTTAGCCAAGAAAAATTGAAATTGACAGGTTCTGGGCAAAAATAATTGTTTTTAGTCATAAAATGATGACAATATTACTGTATCAGGGTTGATTATCAGATGCAAAATTATATCGGGAATAATTCCAAAAAAGCAGAGAACATGGGTGAAGCCAGTTCATTTTTTAGTATGCAGGAAAAAATATTAACAGAAAAACATTCATTCGAGCAGAAGACACAAAGCCAGATAATCCCTATATATATAAAAGTCAGTGTATGTATGTATGTGTGCTTGTTCCTATGTCGGCTATACACGTCCACAATACGTAACTAATCTGATTGAAATTTTAACAGTATATAGAGTAAAATCTGTAAAAACTTATAGTGGAAATTTCAGGTCTCTATCCCGAATATTCTTCTAGTTATTTGCAAATTGCGTTGCAAATTTGCCTTTTCGCTCGCAAGCAGCGCCTCTAGCGGTGAAGATGGGAAGTAATATCAGCGGACCTAATGTACGAGCGTGTTTTGACAGGACATAGAGAAAAATCTGTAAAATATATTTATCGGATTTTTAGCCAATAAAAATAAAATTGACAGGTTCTGGGAAAAATAGTTGTTTTTTTAGTCAGAAAATGATGACGACAATATTGCTGTATCATGTTTGGTTATCAGATACAAAATTATATCGGGAAAAATTCCAAAAAGCTGAGACCACGGGTGAAGCCAGTTCATTTTTAGTGTGCAGGAACAAAATTCTAACAGAAAAACCTTCATTCGAACAGAAGACACAAAGCCAGATCATCTCTTTATAAAAATATCGCTTCTCTGACACAAAGTTTGGAGCGGGACGTTTCACAAGAATGACATCCACGGCGCCAATTTATAATTGTAACGAATAGTATTTGAATAAAACATTTAATCGGGTAAAACCTGGGCGTTGCCCGGGTCATTTGGCTAGTCTCTCTATAAAAATATCGCTTCTCAGACACAAAGTTGGGAGCGGGACGTTTCACAAGAGTGACATCCACGGCGACAATTTATAATTGTAACAGATAGTATTTGAATAAAAACATTTAATCGGGTAAAACCCGGGCGTTGCCCGGGTCATTCGGCTAGTATAATATAAAGTTGCAGGAGGATGGTATTCATGTACTAAAAGAAGCACCTCTCCCTTTAAATATGCATTAGAACAATGAATTATTTTCATCACCGTAGTAAAAGGCTTTATTAGTAGTGATAAGGAAGGAGCCGCAACACCAGTCTTGGAAAATTCAGACAAAAAAGCAAACCTGTATGCTATGGTTTCGAGCTATGGCTCTCATCAGAACAGGGGGGGGGCTTCGATTTCATAACATCTTACGAGAGAAGTTATGAAAACGGTCAAGTTTAAGCTGTTGAAATCCCCTGCCATTTCATCTGATTAAACACCTTTTTGGAAAAATCGACCGATTACGTAACTCCTCTCTTAGGATGTTATAAAATAATAGCCGACTCTACTGATGTGGGCTATAGCTCGAAGCCATGGTAAACAGATCAGTATTTTGTCTGAATTTGTCCCAAACTGGTGTTGTGGCTCATTCCTTATCACCACTATTAAATTTTTTACTAGAGAGAGAGAGAGAGTGTGATAAAAATAATTCATTTTAAATGGGAGAGATGATACCTCTTTTGATACATGAATACAATCCTCCCGTCACTTTTTATCTCTATCTCTATTATCTCTATTATATATATATATAATATATATAAAAGTCAATTTCTGTCTGTCTGTCTGTTTCGCGATAAACTCAAAAACTACTGAACCAATTGGTACCAAATTTTGCATGTCGCTTTTTATAAACCTGAGGAAAATTTTCGGCTGCATTTTGATTAGTATTTTTGGCTATTTCTTTTTTTGATTTGAAGAACTTTTTTTACGCGGACTAATCCGGAATGGAATGAATACCTAAATATGGCCATTTTTTTAAAGCATCGGTGGTTCAGTGGTAGAATGCTCGCCTGCCACGCGGGCGGCCAGGGTTCGATTCCCGGCCGATGCATTTTTTTAAAACAATTTTTAAAACTCATTTATATTATATCTTCTATATATATAAATGAATGCTTGTATGTTTGTTTGTTTGTTTGTTGGTTTGTATGTCCGGTATACAAATTCGCAGTAGTTCACTAATTCAAACCAAAATTTCCATACATAGGTAAAAAAATACGGGGAAGACGATAGGCTATTTTAAAAAATATATAAATCAATTATTAAAACTATATATTATTAGTCAGAAAATGATGATGACGATATTGCTGTATCATGTAAGATTATCAGATACAAAATTATATCGGGAAAAATTCCAAAAAGCAGAGACCACGGGTGAAACCAGCTCATTATTTTGTACGCAGGAACAAAATTCTAACAGAAAAACATTCATTCGAGCAGAAAACAAAAGCCAGATCATCTTTCTATAAAAATATCGCTTCTCAGACACAAAGTTTGGAGCGGGACGTTTCACAAGAGTGACATCCACGCCGCCAATTTATAATTGTAACGAATAGTATTTAAATAAAAAAAATTTGATCGGGTAAAACCCGGGCGTTGCCCGGGTCATTCGGCTAGTATGTTATATATATAATGTGGTCTAAAATGCAAATATTTAATTTAAAAAAAAAACATATTTTATTTACTAAATTAAATATTATTGCCCTAAGTAAATATTATTTACTAATATATAATGGTTATGAAAACATGTTTTGCGCGGAAGAGCTTTGCTCGAAGCAATACCTTGAAATTTATATGTATGTACCTCTACAGACCTATAAGCTTATGTCCATAGTTCACTAAACACCATTTAGCTGTCTTCCATAGAAAATGCAGGGTATATAACAAAACCAGTCCAATACAATAATAGAGCGGTCTAGAGATTAATTTGGCGAAACCGCTGAGAGGGTTCACTACTGATGAGCCAAGCCCTCTCATTCATTAAATCATATCATTGCAGTAAGGTCTGTAGAGATTTAAAAAAGAAACGCATTGCCAGTAAATTTATTTGTGCAAAATATTTTATTTAAATTCATTGACTGTTCTACATTTTTTGACCAAGATTTAGAATATACCACTTTGAATATTTGTTGTAAATATGTATTATTAACCTACCTATTATTTTTTAATTCACGAATATAGGATTCATTTAATGAATTCTATATTTCTGTGAAAAATATGTAATGTGTGTGTGTGTAATTCTTTTCAAGTAATTGAAAATAAAAACTACTTGATGGGTAAATAACTATCTTTCCTTTTTCACGACTTCGCCTTCAATTCTTTATCATTCCAACTTCAAAACATTATAATAATAACAATTTAGCCGACAGGATTCGAACCTGTGCGGGGATATTGGATCAAAAATATTATATATATATATGTCATTTTAATTAAAGATCTATTTATGTTTATAAATGACTGCTATATTTTCTATATGTATATATGGTAATTTAAACCAACAGCCCCATATTGTATATAACTTATAACAAGCTTTTCATGTTGTATAATAGAAACACATCTGTAAATGATTATACGCATGATTGACATGTGTCATTACATCATCATATGTAATGTAATTTGTACAAACTGAGGATAAATAAATAAAACTCTGTAATAGATTAAGAGTTGAGCTAAAGCAAAAGGTCAGAAACGTCTAAAATCGAGATAGATTTAAAATTCCCACAACAAAGTCTAAAGATAGATTGGAAACTGTCAGGACGGCGCCAGTGTCCAATTTCGCCCCTGATCCACCCTCGTGTGCATCTGCTGAAATGCAATACTTCTTTTCTCGGAAAAGATATATAAGGCCCCCCGTCTTAGCCAAAAATACAGTCACTTGACAGTTACTTGACCATCAGCGCGAGCCCTCGTCGGTTGTCACCAAGGTCCTCTTCATCCACCATGTAGACCATTAAGAACTCTTCTATCTCTCCATCTTTCTCTCCTAGCTCAACTTTTATCTGTTCACGGACATTCCTAGTGCAACTGTGTCTTCGTTTTTGTGTATGGACATTCCCAAGCTTTCCACTCTGCCTCGACCACGATTGCCTGTACTTTGTGAGAACTGCTAAAGGTCTTCCAAGGTGCAGAGAGGTACTGGAAAACTCCCTATCCTGACTGTTCCTCTCGGTCAACACAGTATAGCGAGAGTTACAGGATCGCACACCATAGATTAAGTCGACAGCATACCTCATCAAAATTTTAGTCGACAGGATTCTACAAGAGTCAACAGGATCTCACACCATATATATATCTCTTGTCAAAATAAACGTCAAAATTTTAGCCATAGATTTGGCCCAGCCACCTTGCCAGCAAAACACCTCTTTGGTAGATTGTGAAGAATCCATTAGATCCCGTGTGGATCTCATGGAATAAAGTCCACCCTAGGCTGACGAGGGCCATTAGCCCGAAACCATGGTCTCTAGGTGGACGCTTCTCAGTTTGCCAAAGCTAGTGTTGTGGCTTTGTCACCGACCCGTGGCCGCTAGTTTGCGGCGACGGTCAATAGATGGGCAGATCGCCATCTAGTGGAACAAAAATCAACTATACGTTAATTTAACTTGTTCCAAAGATATTTGGCCAACCCGTTTTTTTTTTTTATATAAACCAAGAAAAGTCAGCCACGTATGCGTTTCGGCTGTTGGCCCTCGTCAGCGTGGAGCAGACTGTAACTCTACGACCAAATATTTGGTCCCAGAGGCTTCGTAAGAAATAAAAAAGGGTGTTTATGGCAAGTTTTCGTAAATGTGCTTTCATAAAAAAAAAGGAAAAAAAAAGGTCAGGTGTTGATATTTAAAAAAAAAATTGGAATTTCCTGACCACTCACATTAGCATTTTAGATTGCAGAGCGCCATCTAGTGGAACAAAAATAAACTAAACGTTGATTTAGCTTGTTCAGAAGATATTTGGCCAACCCAATTTCTTGATAAATCATGAAAAGTCAACCACGTATGCGCTTCGGGCTGTTGACCCTCATCAGCGTGATGCAGACTATACCTCGACTATTCCAGTTCCAGTTCAAAAATATTTATTAGAATCTCTTTCTCTCTCCGCTTAGCAAAAGAGAAATCTAGTTCATCAATGTAAAATCAATAGTTATAAACAGGGGTTCATCACATATATATACACACATTGAATATATATACCTTAGAACGACATTTGACAATTTTACCGGTAAAATTGTCAAACGTCGTTCTACAATCAATAAGCCGTATTATATTGTAATATATACCTTAACTAATATTTACATTTCCAAACTGAAGGCGTTGGTTTCGATTGGTATAAATTGTACTTTTTATGCATAAAAATTGCTGTTTTTATTCCTTGTCCTGAAAGTCTATCTTGTCGGATGGTGCTGTAGTTTTGTATCTTCGTTCTGTAGCATGGCTTAAGCTAAGTTTCAGAGACAAATGGCTATGTATCTATATCATTCTCATTTAGAAATTATGTAAATAAATATTTTATTACGCAGGCTACAAGTATTCCAATGAATTAATTGGAGCCTGATTTATTGAATGTTTGTGTTTAATGGCACTTTCTATGGGATTAATGGCTTGGGCTACTGTGTGGTTTTGAGTCATTCTAGTATTATCATTTTCAGTTTTTTGACGTGTTCTTGATGGTATGCCATTACCATGTTTATTTATTTTATCGTAAAGGGGGCACCCACGCTAATTTTCTGTGTGCTCTCCTTGGCAGTTATCTCACTTAGGGGGGTTTTCTGGTCTTTTGTGCATGCTGATGTGAAGTGGTTTTTACCACATTTCACACATCGTGGTATTTGTCGCCATTCATATTGTGAGTGACCATAATTTTGGCATCTATGCCGATGTCCAGAGCCTTTTGGCGCCCTATAAGCCTCAATATTGCAGATCATGTCACAGATGTAATTTGCATTAAATATTTGCTTGTTCTGCGAGATTTTTGGCAGAGTTACCTGTTTTAAAATTACAAAATATTTTCTCACAATGAGTTTCTTTTTATTAAAAAACGCTAGCTTTCAAGCGATAATCGCTCTTCAACGGGCTTAATAAAATATCGACTTTATCCTACCAGAAATATTTACAAAAACAAACAAGCGCAGCGTGGATATTTATAACTGAAAATTTTAAATTGGTTTATAATTTAACAATTTTATGGAATATGTCTATTTACATTTTTAGGTCATCCAGAACCTATAAAATTGATCTATTGATTTCTTCTGCGATATCGTTATTGTGATGGTAGATCTATTTTCCTGTTTATGCTGTTACTAGCCGAATGACCCGGGCAACGCCCGTGTTTTACCCGATTGAATGCGCGCGCACAGGGAGGTCACGTGCTCGCCGGCAGCCAACGGGCGCGCGCCGCCGGCAGGGGGGGGGGGGGGGCATTACGTCACTCAAGGTCACCGTCGCGCCAACGATGACACGTGATCGTAGCCGTCCAATAGGAGGGCGCCGGCAAACCGTGACAGAGGCCAATGACTGAAACCGGAAAGACGCTCGTGACTATATATAGGAATATTCATTGGAAATGCGAGATTCTAAGAGTAACCGTTGATATTTGTTCTTCATGTTTTTGTAGTGGCATTTCGTTTCTGTTAAGTTAAAATGGTGACCGGTCTTTAATTTAAAACCTTCATATTTACACTTCAGATCATACAATCCAATAGGACATAGAATAAAAGTTGTCAAAACGCTTACTAAAAGAATTCAAACCCATTGTTCCCTACCTGTTTTTAAGAAGCTGGAAAAAGAAAATATCCTCAAGAACCTTAGCCTAAGAGGTTATTCTTCACAATTTATCTATAGACACAGTTTTAACGCCTCGCCACATAGAGCAGCTAAAGTATATAGAAACAAATGCATTTTCCCTTATTCAAAATGTAATGAAAAAATAGCCCATATTCTTCGCAGACAAGGAATTCAAACGTATTTTAGTAACCATCAATCCATAGGTCAACTTCTTAGAAATCCCATAACAAAATCTTAAAAAACAACTGGAACCTAAACATCAAACCAATGCAATTTACTCAATTCAATGCCAAGACTGCAATGCCACCTACATAGGTGAGACAGGAAGATCAATACAAATTAGACTTAACGAACACAACAGAAATATCAGAACAAAAGACCAACGTTCAATGACCTATCAACATATTGCACAGACCGGTCACCAATTTAACATAACACAAACGAAATGCCACTACAAAAACATTAAGAACAAATATCAACGGTTACTCTTAGAATCTCACATTTCCAATGAAATCAATAGACCAATTTTATAGGTTCTGGATGCCCTAAAAATGTAAATAGACATATTCCATAAAATTGTTAAACTATAAACCAATTTAAAAATTTCAGTTACAAATATCCACGCTGCGCGCGTTTATTTTTTTTTTTTGGTAAATATTTCTGGTAGGATAAAGTCGATATTTTATTAAGCCCGTTGAAGAGCGATTATCGCTTGAAAGCTAGCGTTTTTTTAATAAAAAGAAACTCATTGTGAGAAAATATTTTGTAATTTTAAAACTTTTTTCACAATTTTATCATGAATAGAGTTACCTGCAATAGTGGTAACTCCACTCTAGCGACCTCCTTACGGAATCTGGCTAGTTTCAGTCGTTCAAACTCTTGGTTTTCAAGGTTTTCTTGAATTTACGATATTGTAATGCACTGGTCGAAATCCTCCTATCACAACCCTTGAATGTTTGTCTTCATCAAGGGTTCTGAAGTGGAAACTGTAATGGCGCTCCTCAAGCCATTTAGTGGCAGCCCGATTATCGTCAATACAGTGTACTTGGACATTAATATAATATCCAGCTGTTAAAAAGTCAGGCTTTTGATTTGTACAGTTTATGATTTTATTTCTCAATCCTGACCATTATGTTTTTTTCTCGTTGTTTTGAGTAGTAGTGGTCTATCTGGTGTTACCATTGTTATAGTCCATCGGCTGGCTTGTTTCAACTGCTGTTGCATCTCTGGACTGAGAGATAGTGGCAACAATGGGAGTGGTCTTAGGTTCCATTTGTATTCCAGAGTGAGTGGTTGTGGCAACAATAGAAATGATCACGGGTTATATTTGTGTTGCAGCGTAAGAGGTTGTGGCAACGATGAGTGTTGCCTCTGGCTCTATAAGTGGTTCTCAAGTGATTCTCTTCTTCGGCGCTTCAGTAAATTTTCACTTTTATTTTCATTATCACTTTTTATTAGTTTTAATTATCGTTCATAAAAAGGAGGCACAGAACCCAACAAAAGCACTGACATTTCAGTGGCCACAGATTCCACCGTGCATATGTCAAGGTTAGCATATCACTGAAAAACAAGTGTGAAATCAGCCGCGTTCTAGTCTTCGTTTTCCTCATCCAAATAAACTGTAAAATGTTATAAAATACACAGTGAAATAACAATCTCAATGACTCACTGATAATTCCTAAAGTTCTGTGTTAATACCCTAGAAGGTGTGTTCAAGGGACAGAAGAGTTGTTGTCGTGTCGAATAAGGAGCCTAAGATGTCTCCATGCATCTCTATCACAGCAGTCACAATGTCCACTATCTCCTAGACAGAAGACAAACAGAAGAGTGAGAAGAGTAATTAAATGTTCTGCACATCAAAGCATTTATTACGACGTAGCATCATACAGAACTGAGGCAACACAAATAGATTGATAACTTAAGATATAAAAACTTTATATATGAATAATACATAATACCCATTAGCGTATTTAATATTTTAAATATCAAGAAAAAAGCCATATAGCACCATTTATTTTATATTTTATATGATAAGACGAGGAGAGATTTAGGGAGATTGATCAATAACACACATTTTATGACAGATTAATTAATCCGAATGATTAACTCTGTCAGAATTTATTTATGGAATTACGCAGAGAGATGAATACCTTCCGATAGCTCCTCGTTTTATTTCATAAAATTTAAAATAAATATAAATAAATTGACGCACTAGCGCGCCATCTGTTATCAAAATTCGAAACTATTTTAAAGGCGTAATATTCTTTTTGAAAATAAACAATTTCTACTGCCCTTACTGCAATAGAAAAATTAATGGGAGGGCCTGGCTCATCAGTGGTGAATCCTCCCAGCGGTTTCGCCAGTTTAATGGTAGATTAAAATAGTTTCGAATTTTGATAAATAAATTTAATTTATTTATACATTTTACTACATTGCACATCACTCTATATGTACATATTTCATAAAATATATTGTGTAAATATAATGTTGTGTGTGTAAAATATACTTTTCTATATTTCATAAAATATATTGTAAATATAATATTTCAGATTATATATATAGATTTCTCTCTGATTATTGATTTGTCATTAGATGCTTAACGAGTAATATATATTCTCTTTTTTTAAATGAAAAACAATGAAATATTATTTAACAGAATTATATAGGTATAACGTTTGTTAAATTTTATTCATCTTTTTTATATATAATACAGTCGAACTTGGATAATTCGAACCCCAAGGGACCATAAAAAAATTCGAATTATCCAAAAATTCGAATTAAAGATGTTTTGAATAAAAAGGCTTAAAACAATAAAAATCTCACAATTTCGATCAATTCCTTTATTAAGAATAACATTAGTTGCTGTAAATTTACATTTTTACCGTATATTTAGATTATGTGCAATAATTGTATGTATATACTATATACATATTAAAAAATTTCAAAACTGATGTATTAATGTACAAAAAAAAAGGCAGATTGCTGGTTAAAAAAATATACAGATTATTCTGCTTCGTTGGAACTCTGAAATTTAATTTTTGCCAAAGAAGTCAGAAATCTTAGCCTGTTTTCTAGAATTAAGTCTTTCAGTAAGGACAAAAGATTCTAACATATTCAACGAGTGGAAAATAGAGGGACTTACGTCATTTTTACTTTCAAAAAAGCGTCTAAGTTGCATGATATAGTTCGTTGCTTCGGCCGCACTTGGAACGTTCATTTCCCCGGCAACTGATGACTCGTCTTCATCACCCGATGCCTCGTCGCCGTCTTGTTTTTCAATGTTGTGGTTGAGCACTTCAGCGATGATATCTGCGTCGGTTATCTCACCACATACTGCATCCACGTTTAAGAAATCGTCATACGAGATGGTAGGATTAGAAATGACGTCCTCCCAGCCGTCAACTGAAGGCATCGTTTCCGCTATAATATCATCTGCATTTTCTTCATCCTCCTCCTTTTTTACGAAACCAGCTTTTTTAAAACAGTGTTTGATCGTTTCGGACGTTACTTGGTCCCAAGCTTTCTTACACAATCGAGAGGCTTGAAGAACGTCTAGTTTGATTTTAAGGGCTTCGGAATCTCCTGTCAATATGTTCTCAACTAGAAACCGTCTGTAAAAATGCTTAAGATTTTTTATGACTCCCTTGTCCATGGGCTGGATAACCGAAGTCATGTTGGCAGGAAAAAAAATTACTTCCACATTTTCCATTGGAGGGATTGAGTTGTGTGCAGTACAGTTATCGATAAATAAAATAACTTTTCGTTTTTCTTTTGTGAACTTTTTGTCCAAGTTCAACGGCCACTTCTCAAAAAGATAACTAGTCATCCAAGCTCTTGCGCTGTTTGCATAGTCCACTGGCTTCGTTTTGACGTTCTTGAAACAACGTGGATTGGCTGCCTTGCCTATCATCAATAGAGGAAGCTTTTCAGATCCATCCATATTTGCACCAACCAGGAGAGTGACTCTCTCTTTGCTTAGTTTTCCCCCGTGACATTTTTCATGCTTAAAAGCTAGCGTTTTGTCAGGGGTGCATTTAAAAAAAAGACCCGTTTCATCAACATTGAAGACGTCTCTAGCGTCTTTATCCTGGATCAATTCCCGTAAATTATTTTTCCATTGTTCGGCTACTTGTAGATTAACGGCCCTACTTTCTCCACAAATGGTTTTGAACGAAATTTTATTGCGTTCTTTGAAGCCATCTAGCCACCCAGAACTCGCCTTAAAATCGGTTTTCCCCATTTCAGTAGCAAATTGTTCAGCTTTGCTTCTTATAAGGTGACCACTCACGGGAATCTTCTTATCTCTTGCTTGCTTGAACCATTTTAAAACACATTTGTCCAAATCAGGATTTCCCGGCTCCCTCAACCTTTTTCGGCCTTTATCACACTCACTTTCACTCCTGAGAATTTTTTCTTTATTTTTTAAGTACGTCGACAACGTGTTTCGAGGAATCCCAAAGTCCTTAGCAATATCGGATTTTTTTTTCATCCCCATCTCTACTTCTTTAATCGCCGCTATTTTTTCAGCCAACGTCAAAGTTTTGTATGTTCGAAGCGCCGACATATTCGCTCCTTTTAGCTTTCTTGATAAATAAGGAGTCTCAAAAATCCAATAAAAATAAATTTATTATATATAGTACTTCTCTTGCGGCAAGATATTGCCACGTGGAAAATTAGGAAAGACAAACTTCGGCGTGACACAGCAATTTATTTAAGGCAAGGACAAACTATAATTGATAAAATAAAAGATAAGCAATGAGGGAAGTTTACAGAGTAGCAAAATATAAACATAAAAATTGATAACTCTGTTAAGAAAATAATTAATAATAATAAAATAACAAATTCGTTGTTACAATATTACAACGTCATTTCGCAAAATTTCACGCCTTGAACCGGCATCAGGTCCTTATTTTAACTCGTAAAAGTTCGAATTATCCAAGACATAATTCGAATTAACCACGATTTTTTAACATTATTTATATAGGAAATTCTAGGGACCAAGATAAATATTCGAATTAAAGAGGTTTTCGAATTAAAGAAGTTCGAATTATCCAAGTTCTACTGTATATATATATATATATATATGTGTGTTTGTGAAAAAACAATAAAAAATATATAAAAAGGGTTAGGTGTTGATATTAAAAACAAAAAAGGTATATCCTGACCAGGCTCACATGAGCTTTTCTAGATGGCAGAACGCCATCTAGCGGAACAAAAATAAACTAAACGTTTATTTAACTTGTTCTGTGATATTTGGCCATCCCATGTGAGCCTGGTCAGGATAGGCTTTTTTGTTTTTAATATATATATATAAGTTTTATTTAATATATTTTTATTATATATGTGCTGATTAAAAACATAATATATCAATTTTATATTATATATATATTAATTTCTTTTTGAAAATAGAGCAATCCATAAATAAATCTTTAATTAAAAAGGCATATATTGGATCAAAAAATAAATAGGTAGATAAAAGGTAAAATAAATGATTTTTTGATCCAATATATGCCTTTTTAATTAAATATTGATTTCTGATTAGAGATTGTCCGTTCATTGAATATGACTGTATAATATTCACTGTTATAGGAAAATACTATAAAATATTTTTTTAAATATATATATGAATTTATTTAATATAAACAGTATATTGAAAAATATGATGCATTAGCGCGTCATCTGTTATAAGAAATTTGAACTTTTTCTGACGCGAATGATTCTTTTTTCAAAATTTCTCCCATTATTTTATCATTGAAGTAAGGACAGTAGAAAATTGATTTATTTTTAGAAGAAACATACGCGTCAAAAAAGTTCAAATTTCTTATAGAGTATATTAAATATAATTGTGTAAATATAACGTTTTTTAAAATAATACATTATTATACAGATTTATATATAATTAATAAAAATAGGGCTTATTTTGGATTGTAATAAGATTATTTATTATTAATTAAGAAAAAGGCATCTCCTTATCGTGCAACTGGAGGTTGCTGATGGCTTGCGCCATCTATCGGAATAATTATCAACTATTCTCGTTGATTTTTAATTATTCAAGAATTGGCCAAATACCCATTCTTGATTAATCAAGAAAAGCTAACCACGGACGTGTTTCGGGCTGTTGGCCCTCATCAGCGTGGTGCAAGCTGTACCTCAACGACCAAAAAAAAAAAAAAATTGGTCATTAAGGTATCCTGAAAAATCATGAAACGGGTAGTTAAGGCAAGATTGCATGAGACCGCTACACATTATTTATTAATCCAATATTTCGATGGACCAATCGTCCATCTTTTACGAGGTGTTTTGTTATGAAGCACACAGCAGGTCGCGTGCTTCATGTAGATAGATGGAATCTTTCCAATTTTCTTGAGAGACGAAGAGCGTCAGAACCAAAACTGGTTGCAATCATTCTGAATATAAAGCAATCCATAATATATATAATTAAAAAATAGGGCTTATTTTAGATTGTATATATTTTGCCTTTACTTAAAATTTTTAAAGGTACTGATTCCAAGAATAGCAATCAAACATTTATTGATTTACAAGAGAGAGAACAAAATATAAAAGAGAAACTTATATTAGAGGCATTTTTTTCTAACGTTTAGCGTCTATTTACTTGTGATCTGACACACACTCTGTGGGAAAGATCAATTAATTGAAATAAAAATTGTTGGAAAAAAAGGAGGAAAATGTTTTAAATAGTAAATCAATGATCTTGAAATACCTTTGGACTGACAACACTGTAATATAAAAACGAGAACAAACTAGTGTTTTTTGTTTATATAATTAGTAAGTGTAATTGTTAATTGTTTTTCTCTCTCTCTCTCTCTCTTTGAAAATAATAAATTTAAAATACTTTCTTAAAAGGTAAAATCACCTAATTCTTTAAAACCATTTCAAATGTAAGTAAACTTGTTATTTGTTGTTTCAACGTCTGAACCATAAAAGATTCCCAACAAAAATATTGTCACAGAATAATCTGTGGTGGTCAATTCGGTTTATCATCATGATTCACGTGACGTCAGCATTTTATTTGTAAATATTTTGTTTAGATATCATTCAGTTTTCTTTAAGATTGAAAATAATTGTAAATACTTTCCTTGTTAAAATAATTTTTGTTTTATGATTACTGATCATACTTATAATATTGGTATGGACCAATCTAACATTGACATGAATCCAAACCCCTCAGGACAATGCAACAATATATATACAACAATTTAGCCTTTTTAATTTATTTATTAATTTCTGGTAAGAGATTAGCCGTTCGATATTATGACTAGTGGAGATTCGCTGTTCTATAAAACACAATAATTCTAATATGGCCAATTTTGATTAGAACATAGAAATAAAACCTATCAATTTACTTACAATGGAAAAACCGGAAAATTGCTAAAAGAAGGTATTAATCAATATAAAGAAGCTTTACATAATCAAAAATCATCATTTCTAGTAGACCATGCATATAGCCATATACCAGAATAATCCATATTATACCAGAATATGAAAAATAAATGCTGCAAACTATTTTTGAAAACTAGGCTTTTGAAGAAAATGTTCAAATAAAAATTTGTCTTGCTATAAATCTATAGTGAATTCATATTAAACAATTAAAAAGGTTTCAGGAGATGATTGTTTAATTAATGTCCACAATAGATTTAAATTAATTGAAGTGAATTTATTGTGTGAAGTTGATCCTGCTGTGAATCAATCCTGCCTTGAATCTCCGCAAATTGAAGAAATCCATCTTACAAAGTTGAAAAAAGCGAATAATCCCATCCGCGGCCCAACAATTTATTACTTCAGTTCAATATAGAGCAATTCTATATCCTTTAGGAATTTCTGATCATATTCGCCGTTTGATTATTACGACTGGTTAGCTGTTATAAAAAAATAAAATATATATATTTTTATATTTTAATCTATTTAATATATCAATATATATATATATATATATATATGCTTCAATATATAAACATGTATATGCGCGCCATCTGTTATAAAAATTCGAAACTATTATAGACGCGTATGATTTATAATAGTTTCGAATATAAACATTTTATTTATAATAATTGTTATAATTTTTATTTATTTATATTTAATTTTCATATACAGTCGAACTTGGATAATTCGAAGCCCAAAGGACAAAAAAAAATCGAATTATCCAAAAATTCAAATTATAAACGTAAATTCTATTTATAGTAAATTCTAGAGACCAAAATAAATATTTGAATTAAAGACGTTGTCGAATTAAAGACGTTTTCGAATTATTTAAGTTCTACTGTATATGTATATAACATTTCACATATTATATTTCTATATTATATATATTAATTTTCTGGCGAATGAGAGAGCGATTCAACGTTCGATGCTTATGACCATTAGATAACATAATAAAATACGTTATTTTTTAATTAACAAATTTTAACATAATATCATAAACCCATATATACATTATTAATGAATTAGCACAGGCATAGAACGATGTTTTCAAAATATACTGCATATAAAAATATATTTGAGGAGAAAAATATATTTCTCCATGAAAGTTTATATGTGTAAAGTTTTGAGTGTAAAGTCAAGAGAAAATATTTACAAGCAAGATAAAACTGAATGATTTAACAATAAGTAGTAATGCATAAAGTTGTAGAGAGAACGAGAAGCTCTTTAAACACAGCATATGGCACATCTATCTGCAGCAATATGAGTAAATCATCAATATTGGTGCTAATTATTACTATTTTTAATGAGAGAAAGCTATTTTAAATTTTTAAAAATTTGGAAAAAACAATGAAATTCACGAAAATATAAAGATAAACTGAAACCTTTAAAATATTTACAGAAAAAAAATTCACCGCGGATTAGTGTTTGTAAAATACTAAGTAAAGAAAATATATATAAACAAAGGGGCGCGTATAATCTAATTAGGAAGCTATGTAAAGTACAGACAGATTAACACACCAGGAAATATATATTAAAAAAGGATGGATTACGTAGCAACGTTTTCTAAGAGTTTACGCAACATTACGGTCTGAAATTTAGCTGATGGAGGACATGACTGAAAGCTTCTTGTACATATATATCTCAAATCAAACCTTTTCGGCGTAATTTTCCCTTTTTAGTAATGATATAAGCCTGCAATCCTATGTACTGTTAACGCGAAGTTCAGTCGGTGTGGAAGACGACGCCCCCATACAGTTCGCGCACAATGGTGGAGAACACCACCTCCAGACGGAGATCCCGGGCGATGTAGAAGAGGGAAGAATCGAACCAACGCTTGCGCATGAAGTGCGGCATCCAGGAGCTGTTGTCGTGGCACCAGGCGAAGGTCCGCGCCACCTTGCGCAAGCCACGGTAGATGTTTAGCAGCGCCAAAAGCTCCTTTTGAAGCATCTCGCCCACGTTGGGCAGATCCTTCAGTTCATAGCCTGGACAATCAGTTTTGTTTGTAATCAAAGTCAGTGCACGTAGCACACTAGTGATACAATAATCACGGTTATAATCACTAACTGTTTGTCATAATAATATATTTTAATATTTTTATTCATATTTTATAGAATAATTCCTTTTGTGTATATATTGATAAAAGTGTTTAAACATGACTCCATTTTTGAAAATAAATTTAAAATAAACTAGTCTTAAAAACAATGGATTCTATTTATAATGATATATATACCTATGCGTGTGAAATCTATTGATCAAATTTAGGATTCAGATAATAAAGCACAGACAAATTGTGTTTGTGTAGAAAATATTTTTCTGTATATTTGAAAAAATAAAAAAAGGAATAAATTTATACCGGTAACTTTATTTTATATAATATTTCTCACGAACCTCCTATTCTCTTTCATTTTCATCTTTATTTAGAGCTTGAATCCTTTATATATATATATTAACCTCTTTCGCGAGAAAATTGAGTCAGTTTTCTATTCTAAATTCCATTCATATGGAAAATATTTATTTTCAGCTTTGTTTGTTTTATATTAGAATCTAAAAATACAAAAATAAGTAATAAAAAAGTAATCAATTCCTATCTCGAAATACAGACACCGTTTGTTTGGCTTAGAGGTATATTTAGATCTCGCCATATCCGCTTTGTATTTATTCAACGACGGGAAAGTACGGTATCTCGTCCAAGCTAGGCGTTATTATTGTCAACATAGAAATGAAATAGCTCACAATAATGGCTTATCATCTTAATGGAATTTCGACCAAGACTCTGCAGACGTGCACGTACCTCTAAAGTAATCTACGAGACTGGTCGCGATCTCGATGCTGTCGTCCTCCAGTGATTCAGGAAACAGAAGGCAGTACCAGTTAGGGTTCTGGAGCTCGCGCTCCAGGTACATCGTGGGCGTCTCGTTCCTCCGTTGACGGGATATCTGCACCCACAAGAGTCGATGGAACAGATTTATAAGATAATATTGTGTTAGATTTAAAAAAATCTCCTGCAAGTTCTGTTCAATTGAAACTCTTTCGCGCTGTCCTTTATTGCAATGGGAAAATATTTGGAAAGGCATAACTCATCTCTCAGGGGTGAAACATCCCAGCGTCATAGATCACTAAACTAGTGCGGCGCCATAATTGTCGAGGCTAGTGTATTTGACAATATGTCTGGTTTGACTTCTACTTCCTCAAAATAAATGAGGACAGCACACACACCATTTAATATAAAAGCGGATGAAGTAGCAGCCTTAAAGGCCTCAAAGCGCAGCAAGACGTAGACCAGCTTGATCAGCTCAATGCTAATCAGATGTGGGATTCTGCAACATTTCTGTTGGTATACAAAAGCCTTTCTTGAATTAACAAGAAGAGTCGACGACGTACGCGGTTAGGGCTGTTGGCCCTCGTCAGGGTGGGCAGGCTGTACGTATTCGACCCACCAAAAAGAGCCTATGCACTTATATTAAAAACGAAATAAAAAAAAAAGAGTTAGAATGTGCATAATTACGCAGATACAGGCTAAAAGAGAGCTTTAAATATATAAAAGAGTTTTTTTATCAATACACCGCCTGAACATCTTTATTTTAGGCTCTTTTAACAGAATATACATGTTGTTGCATGTGCACTTTTGTACCTAATAGGGTCACCTTTCTCTCTTTAAAATGCCTTAAAACAATCTACTTTAAAATATTCTTTAGACGTTCTGCTCATTTTGTGTGGTACATTAATAACACATTCCTACAATATTAAATTCTGACCTAATATAATTTTGCCGCCATACCATCTAGAGCACCTTTTGGAACGATTCATTCCTCCTCTTGTAGGATGATGTTATGATATTGAAGCAGCCCCTATACTGATGAGGGCCCTACAAATAGGCCACTGGTAAGAAAAAAATATGTTCGATGAATATTTTAATTAGAACTCCTTTTTTTCAATCAGACTAATAAATTTAAAAAATAAATTCGCATAAACATGTTTGAAGTAAGCATATCATATCATTAAGAAAAAGGCATCTCCTTATCGTGCAACTGAACTGCTTGCGCCATCTATCGGAAAAAATATAAACTATTCGTTGATTTTTAATTATTCCAGACTTGACCAAATACCCATTCTTGATTAATCAAGAAAGGCTAACCACGTACGCGTTTCGGGCTGTTGGCCCTCGTCAGCGTGGTGCAAGCTGTATCTCAACGACCAAAAAAACTGGTCATTCAGGCATCCTGAAAAATCATGAAACGGGTAGTTAATGCCAGAATTGCGTGAGACCGCGGAACAATAGTACAAATGTAACATTGTACTGGATAAGGTTCATAAATTAAGAAAAAAGCATCTCCTTATCGTGCCACTGACGAGGGCCAACAGCCCGAAACGCGTACGTGGTTAGCTTTTCTCGATTAATCAAGAATGGGTATTTGGCCAATTCTGGAATAATTTAAAATTAACGAATAGTTGATATTTATTCCGATAGATGGCGCAAGTCATCAGAAACTCTCAATTTCATGATAAGAAGATGCCTTTTCTTAATTAATGAACCTTATTCCAGTACAATGTTACATTTGTACTATTTTTTCATATCATATCATATATTTTATAATATGTGTTTTTGTTATCTTAGCCCCCATAGACGTCCACCGTAATCACTCCAACCACAGACATAGCGACACCACTGTCCAGCCAGTGCCAATCAATACCAGACTATTCAAATTCCAATTAACCTTCCGTCGGACTGAAGTCTTTCTGCTCCAGAGTTTTAATAATATAGGAAGCCCCGAGGTGGGAAGCCAACCGGTGCATTCATGCTGTGTCTTGTCTCCAGGAATTGATCTGAAATCTTTTCCTTCTCTCTTCACTCGCTTTGGTCTCGCATGACGTGTGTAGAAATGTCAAAGTGTGTCTTAGGATTCCTTTATCCTATGGATTATAGCCACCTCAATCCGTTTTAGAATTTTGATCTCATTTCTTTTTATCTATTGTCTTTAGTAATCGCTTCTCAAGATAGATAAAATGCATAATATTTTGGCTTTATCAAAATTATTTCGAGAAACCCCAGAAATTCATAGAAACTCAAATCAACAGTTTCTACTCTGCATCTCTGTACAAATTTGGATTTTTCTATATTTGGTTTAGGTCTCCCCAGCAGAGTTCACTCACCAATTTCGACAAACGGGGTGAAAAGAGGACCACTTCGGAGACATAGTCTCATATCGCTCGATTTCTAAAAATTGCTTTTGTTTCTGAGTTATGAGCTCTTGTAAAATAATATTATTGATAAGAGAGCATGCTCTACAATATATATCAGGATGAAGGAAGAATTTGTACGATGCGTCCAAAAATGTCACCAGACCGATTTCGTTAATTGAGGCGTCTATGAACTGAGAACTACTTCAAGGATAGCACGACGAAGACCAAATTTAGAAATAGGCTTTCGTCTCCGAAATTGGGCTGATAATACAAAATTATTTGGTAGAACGCCTCGCAAAGATCATTCAATTGATTTCGACAAATAAGGTGTATATATGTAGACGATAAGCTCTCTCTCTCAAAGTTTGAATAGAAAACTCAAATTTTGAAATAGGTTTTTTTTTTTGTTTGAGAGAGAGAGAGAGAGATTAACCGACCATAATCAGAAATTATTATGAAGAGAGTACCCACAAAACTAAATTCATTTAACCGATTTCAATAAATTAAATTACAATGCCTATAGAGAACGATCGCAGGAGTGGCATGATGAAGCCCAATTTTTAAATTTTGAGTTAGTCCATGAGTTACGGGTCTCTTCAAATAACAGTAGGAATGAAATTCATGGGTTCGAAATATAAATGTAGCTCAGATTTTCTTAAGGTTTTTGAAGAGTGCCCAGAAAAGATTACTTAACTGATATCGATAAGCGAGGAGTATTTTCCATATAGAACCACTTCATATGAGGCACGCCGCGACCCTGATATAAAAATTTTGTTTCTTTCCGGAGTTAAGGACACAATCTGAAAATGTTGTGCAGCTCGAATAGCAAAAGTGACTTAACCTATTTCGAGGTTGTGTGTGTGTCAAAGAAAGCACCTAATGGTTGCATGATTGTGTTGGGCGCCCAGCCAAGGGTCACTTAGCCAATACATCAATCAGTCATTCATCTTATCAATCATCGCCCGCAGTTATCCATAGGATTACGCTGGACAGACGACACGTCAACCCGTTTTCCAGATATTTGCACAGAAATGTAAAATGTTCCCTATACATTTTTCACAGTCTACGTTAAGTGTAAAATAATAAGTGTACAATAATATTGATTGCGTGTTTGTTTGTTAAAATGTTAAAACAAATAGAATATATATATACAAATGGATATTATTGTGAACTATATTAGGAAAGCGAGAATCGCAAGATATTCATTCGAGAGACCATATTAACAAAAATCCATTTGTGGGATCAAATATGGAAATTTCTTCATAACGTCATTCGCGCCATCTCTATCAAGCGAGCTTCCATATGCCAACAGAGCACGCAAAAATGGATCGTGTTCCCAATTTATTCCAGAGAGCGGGAGAAAAGACGATTTATAAAGCCATTCCAAGTTCCCTGCGCTAATATAAAATTTTAAATTGTGGTAATATTTTTACCAGCTCATATTTACATGTAAATACTTAATTTAATAGCTAACCCCCCTCTCTCTTCGTCGTCTATATACAATATATTAGTTAGGAGTTCAAAACTAAAATGTTGTGCTGTGTGCTTAGTGTTTGTTGTGTGAGTGTGTTGTGTCTCTCTCTTCTCTTTCTTATCTCCACTCAATTATATTAGGGTATCAAGCTTGTAAAGCTTGAGACGTGGCCTGCCTTTGTCATTAAGACTGGGAGCCGACTTAGTCCCAAAAGAAATGGCCGCCTCTGACATGAGGAACAGACGCCATGTGCAGCCGCTCCTAATATGGAGTACAAACGCTGCTCATCCTGTATCCCTGGATTAGGAGCCCTTACAGGGTACTATCAGCCAGGCCAGCTGAACCCAGGTTTTTTAGTGAGCTTGTTACTGCTCCCCCTCCTCCTTTTTCATCCGGGCTTGGGACCGGCAAAGGCGGAGTGTGTTGTGTTGTGTGTGAGCGACTTAATTATTCGATCTTGTTATCAGGGATACTCAATAAAGGCGAGAAAGTCCCATTGCTGCTTCATATTGCCAAATATTTTTTTATCATACACCCCGAGGGCCTAACAACCAGGACGTAAACAATAGATATAACGAGAAAACCACTGTATCTTGTTTAGTGTTTTAATCACCATAACGTCTCTTCTTGTTGTATATTAGGATTTTTATCGTGGCGCATTTCAAGGTCTCTCATCAAGGTATAAAATCGATTTTTCTAAAAGTAATAGATGGGATAAGCAGCTTAAAAATTTCGGCTCGTTCACTAAGCGGATTCCAACCCATTAAGCCACTACTCTAACAAAAAAAGTTATTTAAATAAAATAATACATTTATTTTTATCTTAAACCTATCGATAACTTTGCACGTTTGACCGAGCGCCATCTCAAGAATATATCGAGACCTTACTGTAAGAACCGAATTTAGTTGTCAAAATAGTCTTCCCACTATAACTGTGGGAGCTCTTAAAGTCGCCAATAGTTTCTGTTTATTTTTGGTAAATTTTCAAACACTTTTTAATTTAAGCTTAAAATGTATATTCGGCTGGATATATTTGTATTGTTGACCCTTGTTAGCGTCGTGTGCAGGTTTTATTATAACCATCTACTATATATATGTAGTAACAAAAGGTGCACAGATGATGACTGTCAAAATTATTTTAAATAAATTATCAAAAACCTTTAAAATGTAATAATTTAATTTCTAATTTTGAACACCATTTTGTGGTTGGAAGGTTGTTCGAAAAAGATACAGAATTCTTTAAATTTTCTTCCCGACGTTTCAGTGACTCTGTCATTCTCCTTAGGGGAATGTGACAGAGAGTGACTGGAAGGTCGAAAATAAAATAAAGAAAGATTGGTTGATGTAGCTGTATCTTAAATTATTATAATACAAAGAAGGCGCCGTAAACATTTTCAACTACCCCGCGTCCCGACTTATACCGCGCGCAGAGAGAAATATATTTACATTATAATTCTATGTAGACATCAACTTTCGATTACCATAACTATATTATAAGATTATAAACTCAAAAGGAGCTTCTTCTATGAAACATATTTATTTCGCTAGCTTTCGAACAAATTCGTTCTTCAACGGGCGTAAAGACAAACCTTGTCTTTACGCCCGTTGAAGAACGAATTTGTCCGAAAGCTAGCGAAATAAACATGTTTTATAGAAGAAGTTCCTTTTGAATTTATAATCTCATAATATAATTATAATTCTATATTACGGTATCTCTCTTACTCCGTTTAGAAAAATTTACACGGGGGTGACATGAAAGAAGGCATGGATATTTATAACGTTAGCAGTAATTTTTCAAAAATTAATGTAAACTCGATTAAAAGTAATAGATTTTACAGATAAATTTTCTAAAAAAAAAACTGTAGTAGAAAAATAAACTAAAGTCAATTGATATAAGTACGAGCAGTATAACACAAAGTAACATGCAGTTTTTCGGACATTGCCAAGGGACGTGTGGCAATGGTTGTCACTACACTCAAAAAGCCAAGGACTTAAATGAAAAACAAGAGAGAGAGACTAAGAGATACTTTCTCTCTAAATCGTACATTATATCTCCCCCCCCACCAAAAAATGAAGAATCATATGCAGGAAAATATATATAGTATTAGGATTCTCCGCCAGGTGGCCAAGTAGAGCGGACGCAGAATTCTTCTTCTCTTGATAAGTATTTTTGAAATTATTATTTAACTCTATTTCTTTCCTTTTGTTGATTTCTTAGTAATACCTGATAGGCAATCTACTATTTATATTCTATGAGAATCATGAAGCTCATTTTATTAATAGCCATATTCAATTTGTTTATTTTTTCCAAAGAAAATTCTCTAATTGCTAAATATGTTAATTTAAGCAGCAAAACTGTAACTTGTTATGCAAAGTACTCAAAGGCAAACACATTTGTTTATGCTGGAAAAAGCAACCGTAGATGTATTATAATAATGCTATTACTTATGGCAGGTATTGAGTCAAATCCAGGCCCAAGATCTACAAGACAAACAACTTTAGAATTGAATAAAGATAAAGATATAGGTGGTTTAATCACAGCGCTTTCAGCCAAAATGGATGACTGGGGACAAAAAATCGAGACTAGATTTGCCTCAGTGGAACAGGGATTAGAGAAAATAAATCAGCGTCTACAACAGCTTGAGACTTCCCTCGAAACTACATCAAAGATTGCGTCGGACAATTCAAAAAGAATAGCTGATCTTGAGGGACGGCTGGAGCATTGTGAGATGAAGCAGCGGGAAAGAAACTTAATTTTTTACGGATTCGAAGGAACTGAAAATGAAACCCCGGACGAATCTCGCTCCCGTGTTTTCAATCTGATTTCGAGTTCAATGCAGATTTCCGAGGAGATTGGGTTAGAGCAATGCCGAAGATTATCAAGAAAAGCTAATTCACCGCTCCTTATTGAAGTGCCTGACTACAAACAACGAATTCTCTTACTTAGAAACGCATTTAAACTCCGGGATAAAAAGATATTCTTGAACAAAGATTACCCTGCCACTGTTAGAGAGCAAAGGAAAATACGGATTAATAAACGAAAAGAACTTTTTTCTAAGGGAATTGTCTTCAAGTTGAGAGATAATAAGTTAATTGTCCGTGGCATAAACTATTATGCTTCTAATGGCCGCGTTATTAGCGCCAGCGGTGACGTAATATAGCAACCCACCGATAGATAACTTACTGAATCACGGCCCAACCAATTGCTGCAGCATAAACACTTATTTCGTTCAAATAAAAGTTATTTAACAACAAATGCCAAGCCTTCTGGAATTATTTACTGGAACATAAATGGATTCTTTAGAATGATTTCCGTATTTCCTCTTATTGATTATCTCAAACAGTTCGACATCTTCGTTTTGACTGAAACCTGGTGTCAAAACCCACTGAACTTTGCAGTTGAGAACTACAAAATTTACCACTCACCGGCTTTAAAGACATTAAAACGAGGGAGAAGTTAAGGTGGTATTATTATGGGAGTCGGTAAAAGAATCCAACCATTAATTGAAAAAGTCGAAGTGGAATCTCAATGGATTTCAGCAATCTTTAAATTAGTTCCAACTGCAGATTCACTACTAGTTTGTATGATTTTTGTCTATTTACCACCAATTCAAACACAGCTAGAGAATCTTAAAAAACTATTTAGTTACATTGAGAATAATATCCAGGAGGGTTTTGAGATAGTTCTATACGGTGATCTAAATGTTCGCACCGGTGACCTTGGAGATTTTCATAACTTGCTAGATACCCCGACTCTGCTTTCTGCCAGCCGTGCTTCTAGCGATCCGGTCTCATAATCTCTTTCAGAAACTCTTGTTGATCTCTTCGATGATAATTCCCTCACTATACTGAATGGTAGATCTACTAGTGACAGAAATGGAAACTTTACTTTTATTTCAAGTCAAGGATCCTCAGTTATAGACCTTGCTGTTGTCTCACCGGCATTACTGGAACTCATTGTTGATCTAAGTGTTGAATGTATGCCATATTCGGATCATCTACCACTTGTTTTAAAACTCAAGGGTTTAGATAACATGAAGTCAAAAGATTCTACGAAGTTTTGTCTTGGAACAAAGTATTCCTGGGTTGCAGACAAGGCTATATCTTTTAAAGGCAACTTGAGAGATTTATCCATTTTACCATTGACGGGCTCCACATTGGACTCACAAGTCGAAAGGCTTACAATTGAAATCCAAACGGCAATGTCAAGAGCAGGGATGAGACGTGAGATAAGATCTGGTGGTTTGAGGTCTAAACCGTGGTACGATGAGGAATGTTATACGGCTAAGAAAAAAATGAAAGAAAGTCTTAAACTGTATTTATTACAAAATAATGTAGTTAACAAAGATTTGTTTATCACAAGCAAGAAAGAATATTTATCATTAATTAAACTTAAAAAGAACCAATACTTTGATGATATACAGAATGCCCTCTGTAATGCTAGAAACGCTTCTCAATTTTGGAAGATAATAAAATCTTTTAAGCAAAGAACAACAATTAAAGGCAATATCCCGATGTGTGATTGGGAGGATTTTTATCGAAGACTGCTGTCTTCCCCACCTATAATGGACGCGTATATATCACCGGCGCTAACATATATGGACCCGGATCTGGATGCTGAAATTTCGCTTATGGAGGTCACCACGGAAATCTCCAATCTGGGGAAGGATAAAGCAACGGGACTGGATAACATACCAAATGAAGCAATCAAAGTTTTACCTGACGAATATTTGATTCTATTAACAAATGTATACAACAAAATATTGACGACATCCTCGGTTCCATCAGTGTGGACTAGAACAATTATTCATCCTATTTTCAAAAATGGCGACCCAAATATACCATCAAACTATAGAGGAATATCATTGTTATCCAATTTATCAAAGCTATTTACATCCATATTAAAGACAAGATTGAATAATTGGATTGAAAAAAGGGGAATCTTAGCGGAAAACCAAGCGGGCTTCAGAAGTGGATATTCCTGTCAAGACCATATTTTTACCCTTACCTCACTGATACAGATGACGCTGAGCCGCAAAAGGAGGAAGTTATATGCCTTCTTCGTAGATGTCAAAAAGGCCTTTGATACAGTACCACACTCCCTGCTTTGGAAAAAGTTGACAGTTTACGGTTTAAGTACCCGATTTATCAGCCTTATACAAAGCTATTATAATCAAATGTCAGCAACAATGAGATGGAACGGATCACTAACAGAATTTATAAAAATACAAGCTGGTGTTCTACAAGGTGAACCCCTGTCACCTTATCTATTTATCCTTTTTCTAAACGACTTGGTTTCTCTGTACGATGACGCTGATTTGCCAAGTATTTATTTACCGAATTATGGAAATATACATCTCCTTCTGTTCGCAGACGACATCGTACTTCTCGGAGAATCCAAGATAAATTTACAAAAAAAGATCAATGTACTCAGAAAATACTTCGAAGATAATTTTTTAACGCTGAACCAGAGCAAATCAAAGGTTATGGTGTTTAGAAATGGAGGTCGAAAGGCCCGATCGGATGTTTGGTTCTGGGGACAATTGCCTCTCACTATAACATCTAAATACACTTATCTGGGTTACCAGCTGACCGCGTCAAACTCAACTCAACAGGCGGCAAAGCATTTTAAAAACAAGGCGCTAAATGCTATTAATGCGGTCTGGGCAATATCGACTAAAACAAGAATCAATTCTATCAGATCCTCACTCAAGCTTTTAGACTCAATGGCTCTGTCAACCTTGCTCTACGCAGCTCCAATTTAGGCAAACAACCAAAAATACTTGGTTGACAGGGTACAAGACAATTTCTTACGGAGACATCTAAATTTACCCAGATATACTCCTGGTTTTATTCTACGTATGGAGTGCGGAAGAACGTCACTGGGAGTTACGGTGCTGAAACTTACACTCGGGTTCTGGCTTAGAATTCTAAAAATGAACAGCAGCCGACTCCCCCATATATGCTTAGCTCAACTATATGAAATATCAAGAAATAGAAATATATATATATATTGGACTTGCGGAAAGTTTGGCCAACATACTCAACTCAACAGGATTTTCTTGGTTAATTAACTGCAACGATGCAAGGATTATCCGGCAAGAAATACCTTTAATAACTAAAATTGCAATAGAACAATCTATTCAAAGTGACCAGGCAAAAATAGAGAATTCTAAATTCTACTCTCACTATAAGTATTTACACAGTTCATTCCGAATTGAAAACTATTTACTTGGCAACTTTCCATTCCCAGTAAAACGCTATATCGCACAACAGAGAATACTATATTCGTTTTTCAAGGAACACCATACAAACATTTTCAAAGAGGGTGATAATATTTGTGATCTCTGCAAAGAAAATATGGAAACTGAACTATCTCATTACATCTATGAATGCCAAGATATTAGTGAGGAGAGAAGGACATTCTTTTCAATGGTAGACACCAGCCAACTTAGGTCAATCCAAATGATGTTAACAAGTGCCCAAACAAGCAGACTAGTTGCTCAGGCCCTATATAATTTTTACAAGGCAGTAGGTGTAAAGAGTGAGAAAAGAGAACTTGGAAGCTATTGTTCTTACACCCCAGAATGATGACGAAACATCGAGGGGCCATCGTGTTATTACTAATAATTGTATATAGTTGCGGAACTACTGGTTTCCTGTGCTGCTCTTTTCCTGTTATTGCATCTTGTACGGAGAATCTGTATAAGACTAATGTCTTAATAAAGGCTTTGTGTGTGTGTGTATATAGTATTATGGTTTTGGAAAATTGAGTTCATAATAACGATATAAATATTGTCTCAATAAGGATAATTTATCTACTTATATAATTGCCTTATTCTGTCTGTGTGAAGTTCACGGATAGATTTTGGTCAGAATGGATAAAATAAAAAAAGTGTCAAGGGATGGGAATCGAACCAACGACCTTCCGCTTACCGGGCAGATGCCATGACCACTAGGCTACCCTGGACATATTTTTCCGTTCATAAAGTTAATATATGATGCCAATATATATAATAATTGTATAAACGAATGCAAGACAAAATCACCGCGAATGTTTCTTTTTTTTTAAGGCAATTTCTTTTTAAGGCAATTATCGTTTTGCACAATTACTTAATCTTTTAAAATAAATAACAATACTTAAATGAAAATTTGTTTCTTTAAATAAAATAAAATAAACTTTTAAATCGGTAACCTTTATGAGAACCTTTAAATATATATAAGTACCTTTAATCGATAATCTTTATAAGAATAAAATATGTAATTCATTAAATAGAAATTTAATTTTTAGTATCTCATTTATATTTTATTGTATTATATTATATATTATATTTTATATTATTTTATTTATATTATTATATATTATATTATATATTATATTATATTATATTTTATATTTGAACGATAGGCTCATTATTTCTTTATACCGTTATTATACCGTTATATTATATATATTATATTATATTATATATATTATACCGTTTTGTGCACATATATATTACACATATATATTATATTATATTTTATATTTGAACGATAGAGGCTCATTATTTCTTTATACCATTATTATACCGTTATATTATATATATTATATTATATATATATTATACCGTTTTGCACAATTATTTAATCTTTTTTACATAAAGTACAATACTTAAATGAAAATATGTTTCTTATATACAATCTAAAATTATAAAATAGACTTTTAAATCGGTAACCTTTATATATTATATATTTTATATTATATATATTATATATTTTATATAAATTATATTATATATAATGAAATATATATATATGTGATGAGGTCTGGTAGCCTCTTGTAGAATCCTGTCGACTAAATCTGTGATGAGGTATCCAGTCGACTTAAACTGTGGTGTGAGTCCCTGTCAACTCTCGCTATACTGTGTTGACCGAAAGGAACAGTCAGGATGTGGAGTTTTCCAGTACCTCTCTGCACCTTGGAAGACCTTTAAGTGTTCTCACAAAATACAGGCAGTCGTGGTCGAGGCAGAGTGGAAAGCTTGGGAATGTCCATACAAAAAAAACGAAGACACAGTTGCACTAAGAAAGTTCCGTGAACAGATAAAAGTTGAGATAGGAGCGAAAGATGGAGAGATAGAAGAGTTCTTACTGACTACATGGTGGATGAGGAGGACCTTGGTGACAACCGACGAGGGCTCACGCAGATGGTGAAGTGACTATCAAGTGACTGTAAAGTGACAGTATTTATAGGTTAAGACGGGGGCCTTATGCGACAGGGGGCCGTTTCTGAGAAATGGGGCTTTGCATGTCACCAGGTGTGAGAGGGGGCTCTGCATTCCACCACATGTGAACAGTGTGGGTGGTCTGGTCCATTTTTAGACCTTGTTGTGGGCATTCTAAATCTATCTCGATTTTGACGTTATGACTTCTATCTCTTGCTTAGCTCAACTTTTAATCTATTACAGATTTTATTTATTTGTCCTCAGTTTGTACAAATTACATTACATATGATGATGTAAAGACACATGTCAATAATACGTATAATCATTTACAGATGTGTTTCTATTATACAACATTAAAATCTTATTATAAGTTATATACAATATGGGGTTGTTGGTTTAAATTACCATATATATATAATATATATATTATGAAATCTTTATGAAAATTCACATTTTTATTTTTATATTTTCAAGACCCACACAGTTTGGGGCGGGACGTTTCACAAGAGAGACATCCACGGCGCCAATTTATAATTGTAACGAATAGTATTTTAATTAAAAAAATTTAAAAACACAGTTTGGAACGGGACGTTTCACACGAGTGACATCCATGGCGCCAATTTATAATTGTAACGAATAGTATTTGAATTAAAACGTTTTTAAAATATATACGCACTCGGGTAAAACCCGGGCGTTGCCCGGGCCATTCGGCTAGTTAAATAATAAATGATCACTGATTATATAAAGAAATTAATCTCTCTGCTTGTTGATAATTATAATAACAAAATAATTATTACACCACACAGGTCTACAATATTTTAAAAGGTTTTTGATGTTTGAGCATTTAAAATGCTTTTTGGGTAATCCAATGGCACTGATTCCGAATCTGCTCTTAGTTTTTCTGTGTGTCATCAAAATCTATAGATAATGACCATAAAGTGTTTTTCACCAAAATAATATTTTCATAAAGAAAACTGCATAATAATAATTATTATTGTATATGACTGTTGGATTTTTAAAATCTGTGTAACAAGTATTATCTTATTGCTAAATAAAATGTATTTATCTTAATTGAAAGACTCCTCGTCTCTTCTCTACCATGATAATATTTACAAATGAAATGGTTTCAGATGCAACTAGTGAACTGGTTGTTGTTGGTTCGATTGACATCCATTAACTTGGTAACTTTTTCTGTTCATTTAGTGCAGTTGTTGATCCGTTTGACTTCATAATAGTTCTATTCTCCAAGGCTGTGGCTTCAATAGTAATAGAATTCCTGGGTTCGGCCATCGTTGAAGTTGGTCGATGGTTGTAGAATCAGGCAAGGATGTTTCGGATGAGTCTGCTGTTGTTAAGATTTCTACAGAAACGGATTGCATGGTGAAGGATTGATGGAATGAATGTAGAGAAGGGGTTGATTTTACGATAATATTTGGAAGATATTGTAGACCTTGGATGACCCGTATTTCCAGTTTTAGACTTAGATTCTGTTGTAGTTACGATCTTATTCATATTAGATGTTTGATCTGTTGAGGATATATTATAGCTTATGATTGCTCTACTTTGAGGTCTTGTTGTTGTCGTGGACATCGTCTGAGTTGCTACTGTGGAGTTTTCAGTCACTGGTAGAGCGCTAGTGTTTTTTTCAATACTGATAAATGTTATGGTATTATCGCTGTAGTTGATTTCATTTTTTTTTCGTGGTAGCCATTTTAGATGGCGAGTTAAGAAACCATACAGAAGTATCGGGTGATTATTACAGAGCCATCATTGTACTTGACGTTTGAGTTGTAAGGAAGTTTCAGCTTCAGTTACTGAAGTTTCGGAAAAATTGGGGAGGGGCCATTGATTGTGAACATTATTGTATATTTTCTAGGATTGATTTTATCTTTGCCGATGGAAGTTTGAGGCATAAATCGATTATTAAGGCTGAAGTGTTGATACCTCTTTTGCCGTTCTGATCTGGGCGTAAAAAGGCTGATGACTGACTGATGTCGCCGAGACATCTAATGATGGGATGACTGAAGAAAGAGTAAGGGAAGCCGTATCTCCAGAAGTGTTTGAATCATTGTACGTTATAGAATGATAAGATACCTCGAGAGGTCTTCAGAAAAGATAACGTCTGGTGCTGAGTCTATTGTAGGCACACTTGGTAACAGCGTCATTCTAGTAGGATCAGACTCTGAGGAACTGGCTTCCTCTATGGTGACAGTGATGTAGTCAATCGTCAAGGAGGTTCCATCCTCAATTCCCAGAACATTTTTGTCCGCATGTGACCGAGGTAGGCTCTGAAAATATGAGACCTTGCCTTTTTCTGGTTCAGCGGGGTTTTAGTAACGTATGATGGTCAATGTCTAGTCACGAGAAATGGCCGCAGCCTTGTAGTAGTTGGCACTGAAAAGTAAGTGTGTGGGCAGAAATCACAGTCCCGCCTCCAGTGCACACCTTCACACTCAGAGGGAAATAGAGGTGACCTCTGAAAGAACCCGGGTTTTTAAAACTGTCGCTGAAATGGCGTTGCTCTGGTGGATTTGGGGTTCTCATTTAGTCGGGATGCGTCATGACCCGTGGCACAGTCGGGTACAGCCGACTTGCTACCTCAAGCCAATAGATCGGCGATGTAAGCCTCGTCGCCCTCATCGGACACTGAGCACTCAAAGAAGGCCTACAATGAACGCTTCCACAATGGCATATGAAAGGAACCGTAACTGGTGTCCCAAAGCGGTCTTGTTCCTGTAGTAGTCTACTAGAGATATACACTGTGGGATAGTTACATTAAGAAAAATTCTGAGTAAGTCGGTATGGGCTTGTCCGGGAACAATTCCATCAAGTGTAGCCTTTCCCAGTGGTAGGTGTGAGAGCTCAGCTTCAGCTGTCTAAAAACTTCCAATGGCTTTCCTCTAAAGAACAAGGGCAATTTATGCAGACGCTAGCTGTCGCTAAGATCAGCGTCGTCTGCCTGAGCCTCATACCCTTGAAAGAAAGTGGCGATGTCTTAGGAGCCAACATAGGGTTTGACGTTAAGATAGGTTAATTTTTTATTGTAAAGATAGAGGCTGCCTGGCCGGAATTCATAGTTCTTCAAATTAAAGATACTTCGGTCAGTAAATATTTTTTATTATCTCGACGTTTCGACAAAAATCTTTTGTCGTCGTCAGGAGCGAACAAAAATTAAAACATTTGGCAAAGCGTTAAAAATTATTTATATTTTTAACAAAAATCCTTTGTCTTCGTCAGGAGCGAACAAAAATTAAAACATTTGGCAAAGCGTTAAAAATTATTTATATTTTTAACAAAAATCCTTTGTCTTCGTCAGGAGCGAACAAAAATTAAAACATTTGGCAAAGCGTTAAAAATTATTTATATTTTTAACAAAAATCCTTTGTCTTCGTCAGGAGCGAACAAAAATTAAAACATTTGGCAAAGCGTTAAAATTTATTTATATTTTTAACGCTTTGCCAAATGTTTCAATTTTTGTTCGCTCCTGACGAGGACAAAAGATTTTTGTCGAAACGTCGAGACAATAAAAAATATTTACTGGCCGAAGTATCTTTAATTTTAAGGTTCAATTTTTGTTTAACATCTACCTAGAACCCCCGAAATGTTCTCTGGGGAGGGTGTTAAAAAAAGATCTCCAAAACTGGTTTAAAAAGTAAGAATGTGTGGCAAAGCACACCTACTGGGATGAAACCGTTTGTATATCTCCAAAATTTACTTCTATCTTACTGCCATCGCTCTCAAATGGTTTGAGAACAATGAGGAGAGCGTCCAAGCCTGGAAGGATTTGATCTCACAATTAGAAAAGTTAATTGAGAAAAAAGGGAACTCCAGGCTGCGAGCAGAGAAAATACTTAAAACGGGAGCACAATAAAAAGTTAAGAGCACCGAATTTTACTTTCAAAACGACATGCGACTCTGCATAGAGGTGGATCCTCAATTGAATGTGGAAGATAGAATATCCAAAATGATAAAGGAATAGCTTAGGAGCTTTACCAGGCGCATCTCTTAAAGGAGTGCATAGCACTGAGCAATTGGTGCCTAGTGTCAGCGTGTTGAAGCACATCCCGTAAGTGAGTGACCGCAACCAGGTACAAGCGCATACCAAATATGGCGCATCTCAGTGATCATGATGACGGGTCAGATCTGTTCATCTATGATTAGGCAAATTTTTCCTGAGGAGGTACCGCGGGCATAAGCCTCTCCTCGAGAGGACCCAGAAAATCGAAGAATCCTTGCACCTATATCAAGACCTACAAAGCGTGCCCAAAACTCCCAGGCCATTGTCAAATTATAGGTTAGATTTTCAACCTAGAATTCCCTCTTCTAGAACTGAGTACCTGAATCAAGAAGGAAGACGCGATACCAACGAATGGCGGACCACTGAAGGAAGGCCGATTTGTCTTCACTGCGAACGCCCTGGCCGCATCGTCTGCTACTGCCGTGATAGGCAAAGACTAAACGAGGAAAAGGGAAATGAATATTTCCAAGAGAGACAATAACTAAGGAAATTCTATAACTCTCAACCCAATTTCCAAAAGCCAAATGAGGGCATGCCAAAAAAGGTCAGCCGTTAACGAAACCACTCCCCCTACCTTGGGCGAAACGCACAACCTTTGTACCCTGCTAGAAAATCTAGCCAGTCTCCTCGCCGCTCCCGTCAGGAAAACTAAAAGATGCGACTCATTTTGGGTGTGAGGCCGCAAAATTTAAAAATCCTTCCCTGACGACTACAATGGAAAGGAATAGAAATTATGTCGACGTGAAATTTGAAGGAATGATTTGTCGATTCTGAAGCTTCCTATTCTGTTTTGTCCAAGAGGTTTAGGCTTTAAACTAATAAAATTAATGTTTAACTAAACTGACGTCAAACTAAGAGTGATCAACAGGGCAATTGTAAGATTAAAAGGATGATGTATTTCGAAACTTGACCTAAATTGATTACAGGAAAAGTTCTATTTTGTAATTTTTGGGAACTGTTGTTACGTTGTTATTCTTTGATTGGATTTTTAAAGTGATCCAGAGCGGTAATTGACTCTGCCGATGACACACTTTTCTTAGAAAATGCTTAGTTCAATACACATTCAAGACTAATTCGCGCCTTTACTCTAAACTGGAATAAAGAATCACACCCAACTCTCTTTTCAGCTAATTTAAGTTACCAGTTGTGACTTTCCTAACGACGCAATCTTGGTTGCAGAATGTCAAAAAGGTCTGCTGCTGGAGCGAAAAATAATGGACCCTTCCTTTGTCATCTCATTATCTAGTAATAGAGATGAAGTGTGGGTGGCCTACTTAGTTTCATTTCAACAACAGTTCATAAAAAATATTCTGAACAAATAGAAATTGAGGACATTTTAAATTTAGATTCCTCGCTCGATGATCAATTAAAAGAAAAACTGATAAATATGTCAAGAAACTAAACGGTTGTATTCGAATGTTTTAAACAATAAACTGTCGCGCACAGAATAGACACTGGGGACCACCTATCCATCAAACAACAACCTTATCGATTAGCACAAAAAAAAAACGGCAAATCATTCAAGATCAAATTTGCAAAATAAGGAAACGCGGCATCGTGAAGCCTTTTGAAAGTCTATGGGGAGTAAAGTATTGTTTAAAATAATATTAACAATTTCACATTTCTTATGTATTAAGGCCCATGGCCTCGGAAACGCTACGTTTCAGAAGGAAAATACTCTACCCAATGTTGCTGGTATTGTACTTTCTAAATGCAGAAAATGTTCGACTGATACTCTGGCTTTGACATTTTCCTGATCTGTCACCAATAGAAACGTCTAGTCAATGGTTACCGAGCGACTGGCTCATCACCACACACCAGTCTCTACTGTCGCTGAAATTTGGCATCGTGTTGAAGCTGCATGGAAAGGTGTACCTGTACATCAAGCATGTCAAACTCGCGGCCCGCGGGCCTCATGCGGCCCACAACGAATAAATTTGCGGCCCACCAGATAATATATTTTAATTAAAAAAATTATAAATTAAAAAAAAATTAATAAAAATTTGTAGCCTAATTTTTAAAAATTGTAATTATACATAATTTATTTATTAATAACGAACCACTGGTCGCCATACATAAGTCGTAAGTTTTGATAATATTATACCTACATGCATAACGTATGTACATCGCCATAAGTATTGTGTGCCTTAAAGTTTAAAGAAAATATTCTTTCGGAGTACTAGAAAAAAAAAATTTTTTTTAAGTTACGTTCAATAATTTGTGCAGTTATTCTGTGTCTGGTAAGTTAAAAAATATTATTTTTAAAAATATTAATTAAAACGTTTTATTATTTTGTGTTAGCGATTACTAATTTTTTTTTCAGACCTTTGTATTCAATATGTCTTCATCAAAACCAAGTGGCAGTAAAACTAAACGAAAAATTGCTGACGAACATAGGAATTTTCAAGAAAAGTGGGAATTAAAGTATTTTTGCTCTGAAGTAAAAGATAAAATCATCTGCTTGATATGTAATAATGCTATTAGTGTACCAAAATTATATAACATTAAACGTCATTATGAACAACATAAATCAAAATATGATACCTACGAAGGTTTAATGAGACAAGAAAAGTTAAAAGAGTTCAAGTTGGGAATTAAAAAACAACAGTTTATGTTTACTAAAGTATCACAAGAGAGTGAAGCGGCGGTGCATGCAAGCTACGTTTTATCGGAGATGATAGCTAACCACTCAAAACCTTTTACTGAAGGTGATTTCATCAAGGAATGTTTAATTAAAGCTGCAGAAATTGTTTGTCCTGGAAGTGTGAAGACGTTTCAAGCAATATCTTTGTCTCGAAATACCGTTGTGGAAAGAGTTACTGATATGGCCAGAAATTTAAATGATCAGATAAAAGAAAAATCATCTTGTTTCGAAGCATTTTCCATTGCCTGTGATGAGAGTACGGACATTGGGGGCGTAGCTCAGTTAGCTGTTTTTTTTTTTCGAGCTTGCGACACGGATTTCAACATTTTTGAGGAATTATTGGAACTAGTACCGATGCATGGCACTACTACAGGAGAAGATATATTTAATTGCGTTTATGATCTTCTGCAAAAATACAATTTACCTCAATCAAAATTGACTTCTGTAGCAACAGATGGAGCTCCTTCAATGACTGGAAAAACCAACGGTTTCGTAGCATTACTGCGAAAAAAACTAAGTGAAATTTCTGATGGTTCCAATATTCATCATACGCATTGCATTATAACTGAATTAGAAAGCGAATATTGAGGTTTATCATACTATACCGAGGTACGTTGGATATCATGCTCCAAGGTTCTCAAACAATTTTGGGACTTGAAAGAATCAAGACATCACTTTGTTTTCTGATCAAGTATGGTTGCAAGATTTTTCCTTCATGGTTGACATAACAAAATACCTGTCGGATTTAAATTTGTAACTGAAAGGAAAGGATCAGATCATTACCAACATGTGTGACTAAGTTAATGCATTCAAATGTAAGCTAGTTCTTTGGGAAAAGCAGTTGAAAAACGAAGATTTAATGCACTTTCCGACATGCAACATGTACAAATCAAGTTTAGGTGAAACTGCATCGTATCAAAAATATGCGGGAAAAATTTTAAGTCTTAGAAATGAATTTGAAACAAGGTTTTCTGATTTCAAATCTTTGGAAGGCAAGTTTACTTTGTTTTCTTCGATTTTCTCGATAAATATAGAATCAGTACCTAATCATATGCAAATGGAGGTAATAGATATCCAGTGCGATTCAGATTTAAAGGCAAAATTCATTGAAGTTGGGGTTTCTGAATTTTACAAATATTTGCCAGCCAGATTTGAAAACACTCGAAAATTTGCATATGAAATTATGTCCATGTTTGGAAGTACTTATCGGTGCGAGCAGTTATTTTCACTTATGAAAGGAAATAAGTCTCCAATCAGATCGAGAATTACTGACGTTCACCTTGGGTCAGTTTTAAAATTAATCACTGCGAACAAGATTTCCCCCGAAGTAGGAAAGATGGTAGCAGAAAAGAGATGCCAAATATCAGGGAGAAAATATTAACTTTACTTTCTTTTTTCTTATTAGTATTTTTTAAAATAAACCTACATAAATGTTACTATAAAAATTCAATTACTTGTTTTCTTTTTTTGCGGCCCACATAATCTTATTACTTTTTTATTTGGCCCGTGTTAGGATTTGAGTTTGACATGCTTGCTGTACATTATATCCAATCTCTTTTGAACTCAATGTCCAAGCGTATAAATTGCGTTTATTGCTGCTCGAAGTAGTTTTTCTCGGTACTGTTTTCTCAGAATTCATATTTTCGAAGTGCTTGGAAATTTAGGCACGTTTTATTCCAAGAAAAATGTATTTATCCAATAAATATCATTTTGTATTTCTTCCTTGTATAGAATTTTAATGACCAGTAGTGTATATTGACTTTTTAAATATGAATGAATTCTATATACAATCAGCATTGTAAGTGAGAGTACTGAAAAGGCATGTCTCATTGCAAACCAATGATCTATTTGTAGTGTGGTTTGGAGAGTAGACCCAAGAAATATCGCTCAACATTATTGAGCCAAGCTTCCGCATTTTTACAACACTGCTATAATTGAGAAATTTTCGCAATATATAGATGATTTATATATGTTTTCTGCTTTATTAAATACATTGTATGCGTGTCGTATGTGAATAGTTTAAAAACAGTTAGAAAGATTTACCTGGAGTCGATGTAGCTTGCAACTTATGCTCGTTTCCCAAGCGTATGCTCTATACGCCCGGAAGCTTAGTAAGTTGTTGCGATCTCTTCTCCCAATCAGTCTGCGAAAGCTGCTCATTGCGTCAATGATGTTGAAGCAACATTCCTTTACTTGCAATGTGCAGACGACAAAGGTCGCGATTTTTTTTAGTATGACTTCTTGCGCCTCACCTGCACAAACCAACATGAATGTGAATAACCTTGAGTGAAAAAATAGTTGCAGGAGTATGTGTATTGTATGTTGTGTGAAATTTGTGGATAATGTGGTGCAAAGTATATTTGTGATGTGTATGATGTACATGTGTGCTCAGCATGATGTGTTATCTATAGAGGTGTATAGGCATCTAGTAAAATATATATGTTGCGATGTGTTGGGTGAGTGCTGGAGGCGGTAGGGCTTACGAACTCCTCAACGCAGGCGCCGAATTACTGTGCAAGAATCATAAGGACGGGTGCCGATGATGGGGAGGTCCAGGAGCTGAGGTGGTGTGAGCGCGACGAGGTCCAGAGCGTTGAATACGGTGATGGTCTCCCAGATCTTGAGATACCGGAGACGGCGTGGCGGGATCCAGGATCCGGAAGGTAGAGCCACGCGCCACTCTCGACCAGCCACGCAGCACAGTCAGCACGTCCATGAAACATGGCAATCGGAATTGGGTCTCGATTGCCAACGGGCCCGAATCCTCCTAGAGAGACGGGCCTTGTCAGGACGCTATGGCGCAACCAGGAGCTATGCTCCTGCCCCCAGATGAACCGCACCAGACGGGCCTGGATCTTGTGGATTGTTTAGCCGGTGGACAGGTAGCCATAGATGTGAAGGGCTCCCGAGGAGAGCACCAAGGAGTTGGCGGCTCTGGTTCATCTACGAAGAAGGGGTCGCGGGTGTAGAGAGTCTACCTCGCTATGACAGCTTTGAGCAGAGCCAGGAAATGTTGTTCTTGGGCGGAGGTTGAAGTTCCCGGCGTCAATATGCAGCTCAGCACCATCATCTTTTCCGACGAAAAGGTGATGCCGTCATTTAGGGCACGCCAGACGTCGAACCATAGGTCTTTTCTCTCTGTGAAGTTTACTCTTATATGCCCGAGGCGCTCAGGAAGTCCTTGTAGATGGACTTAATCATGCCGAAATGCTCATCGCCGTGGATGCGTCGGCGGCGTAAGCGAAGTCATTCGGGGCCAATGGGCTTTCTCAAGACGACGCAAGAGTAGGCCCGTATTAGAGCCGCATAGCCGCTACAGGCCGGAAATATCTTTATTTTCATTTTGGTTAGCAGCCCCGTTAATAAAGATATTTCCGTCCCGTAGCAGCCATGCGGCTCTAATGGCACAGCCCTGCCTCTCATCGTATAGAAGATGGGAGGGTCTGGTGTGGTGGCCTTCAGTTCGGCATATAGAAGAAGGAACCACCCGATGAAGGCCGGTGGCAGCCGCAGGGAGCCATCTGGGACACCAAGAAGCTTCGGTCCATGCTGTTGGCTTGCGCCATCTTATTTACACGATCAGATGCCTTTTTTTCTTAATTTATCCACCTCATTTCAATAAAATTTCACTTCTGTACTATTTTCACATTATTTGGCGTTCTCACGCCCTTCCGGCCCAAATGCCTGTTTCATGATTTTTCAGGATTTCCCAAAGACCAGCTTTTTTGGTGGTTGAGATACAGCTTGCACCACGCTGATGAGGGCCAACAGCCCGAACGCGTACGTGGCTAGTTTTTCTTGATTAATCAAGAAATGGTATATAGCCAATTTTGTAATAAATAAAAATTAACGACTAAGTTGATTTTTATTCCGAAATATGGCGCAAGCCATCAGCAACTTTTATTGCACGATCAGGATATGCCGTTTTTTTTTTGACGTGACAACGTCTTAAATTAGGTTGCGGCTGGGAGTCACTTATGAAAAAGTGTAACGCCCGGTAACGTTACGATGAGTCATCGAACGAGAGTGCTGCGCGCGCAGCGCTAGAGAATTAGGCGCATTGAATCGGCGCATGCTTGTCTCTGTCTTTGTCTTTCTCGAACGTTCTTGGCGTTGGAAAAACAAGAAAGCGTCATAATACAAGTTCACACGTGTGGTTAAAGTATCGTCAGCTGTGTCTGTAGTGAAAATGTGGAGTGCTTAGATTCGTCATTTACAACAACTACAACAATAAAGGTAAATAATTGTACACTGATATTTCATTATCGTAAACTATGATTGATTGATTAATTGTTAGATTGACACAAAAGTTGAGAAACTGAGTTTATAGGTTATGTCATACTATTGATAAATGTTGATAGTGTTAAGTAAATTATTAGTTTAAAATTAATTAATTAATTAATTATTATTTTACAAATTTTAAATAGTTTCAAATTTATTTAGCAAAAATTTGAACCTTCGATCTGAATAAATGTTTTGATTTTCGAATTGATTATTTAAAATTACAAATATTAAGAAAAAGTGGCAGATATAAGAAAACTTTATTTAAACTGTGTTGAGCAAGAATTTTAACATCTAATATAAGTAAATGTTTTAATTTTCAACTTCATCATTTACAATTACAAATTTTATTTAATTTCAAATTTATTTAGCAAAAATTTGAACCTTCGATCTGAATAAGTGTTTTGATTTTCAAATTGATTCAAATTGGTATATGTAGCCATGAGCCGCGTCACAAGTATCGACGGATTGTACATCATAACAGAAAAGGACTCTCCATTGGTTTTCAAACATGGCCGAGATGGAAACGACTCACAGACTACTCGAGATATTCGCAATGAATACTTACGACTTCGTGGACACACTCTAGACACAATTACCAAACAAGCCGTAAAATTCTGTGACGACGCAACCGACGCTGGACAACTTATTGTAACGAACATCAACTGTCAAAGTTTAAGTGCCCATGCCGCGGACATTGAAACAGATACAGTGATACCACGATCAGACTATTTAGTATTGACTGAAACGTGGATGCGCGACACTTGTGAACCAACTCCAATCAAGGGTTATGAGTGCGTATCCAGGGAAAATAATCGACCTAACTCAGATACCAACGCGGCTGGTGGAGTGGCGATCTATCGTAAATTATCATCGACATCTACGGCGGAAGTGTTCCAAGTTGCGATTACAGACGTAACTCGTGTCATTAAAACCAAGGGTGACATGTGCATGACTGAAGTTACTTGCTTCGCCGCTAATACTAGCTTCAAGTTTATACTCGGTGCTGTATATATTCATCCAGGAGCTAGTATGCAGGATATTGGAATGTTACTATGGCAAGGACTCGGTCCGTACATTCACAACAGCCAGTACGTGCCACCGTTCGTGCAAATTGATTCTAGTATACCGATTCTTCTGTGTGGTGATTTTAACAAAAACGTAAAGCCTGACAACTCGTTTCTTAATTTCATGAAAAATACGTATAATATTGATTGCGTATCAAACGTTTCTAAGTCAACTACGTTAAAAGGAACAACTATCGACTTGACTTTCGCAAGACACATTACAGCAGAAACACTTCCTTTCATTTCATATTTCTCCTATCATCGTCCTATCCTCAACAAAATCACTCAAATAGGAATTAGTTAAGTTTAAGTTTACATGTACAATGTTTTAGTAAACAAAATATATTTCTATAGTTAAAATTTGTGCAATTCTTATTTTCATTCAATTCCTTGTTCCTATTGTGCAATTTAATTATATTCATATCAATAAATATTCTACCGTTGTCACGTAAAATCTTCGCCCGTAAAACCGACTTTACAGGCAACCATTGTTTCTTTATTTTTGAGTTATAATAAATAAACCTATTTTTAATGTGCGATTTTTTATTTCTTAAAAAAAAAATGGCGATTTAGCTAAAACAAATCATTAAATACCTAAAACAAGAAGTCCTTTTGAATACCAAAATTAAACACTCATGGACAAAACTTAAGAAAGTTAAACGTCTTTAATGTCGCCGGTCGTCTTTTTTTTTTTTTTAAGGAGACAGAGGCAATTTTGTTCACCCTTGGTTATCACGTGTGTTTTCAATAAAGTCTTTTTGTATCAAATATCTTTCAGAGTTATTGTCTGAATCCCGATATACATTCTAGAATGTATAATTTCCTGAAGTTAAAGAGAATATACTGACAAAATTCAAGCTATCCTCAGTAATGTAAAATATTCTTCCCAATTTTGGAAGACTATTAATTCACTTAAATATATGAATAACCTACAAGGTGAAATTTCTATTGCAGACTGGCAGGTCTTCTATCGGAAGTTACTTTGTTCAAATCCAACAAAAGTTGTACAGCTACCACTTTAGATATTGGACATTGACCCCGAATTAGATTGTGAAATATCTCTAACTGAGGTAACCACGGAAATTTCCAAATTGGGTAAAAATAAGGCTACAGGACTTGATTAAATTCCCAACGAAGCGATTAAATATTTATTAGAAGAACATACAATTTATCTCAGGAACTTATTTAATAAAATCTTAGGGACATCCCAAGTTCCTCAAAAATGGACAAAAACGATAATCCACCCAATATTTAAAAATGGAGATCCGGACAACCCGTCAAATTACAGAGGAATATCCCTGATTTCTAACCTATCGAAATTATTTACATCTATCTTGAAGACAAGATTGAATGATTGGATGGAGAGAAAGTCAATTTTGGCAGAAAATCAGGCTGGTTTTAGAAAAGGCTACTCTTGTCAAGACCACATTTTCACGCTCGTATCATTAATTCAAATGACCCTTAGCCGTAGAAGGGGAAAGTTATATGCCTCTTTCATTGACCTAAGGAAGGCCTTTGATACTGTGTGCACCATCTACTTTGGAAAAAAATGGCATTAAATGGTCTGAGCTGTCGATTTATTAAACTAATTAAGAACTATTATACCCAAATGACGGCAACAGTCAGATGGCGGGGTTCCTTCACGGAGGCTATCAAAATACAAGCGGGAGTATTGCAGGGGGAGCCGTTGTCACCTTATTTATTCATTCTCTTCCTAAACGATCTGGTACCCCTGTTCGATGAATCAGAATTGCCAGGCATAAATCTTGAGAATTATGGAACTATACACCTTTTACTGTATGCAGACGACATAGTGATCCTAGGAGAATCGAAAATAAATTTGCAACTGAAGATTAACTTACTTAAAAAGTACTTAGAAGAGAACTGCCTAACGTTAAACCAAAATAAATCTAAAATAATGGTGTTTAGAAACGGTGGAAGGACAGATCGTTCCGAGACATGGTTTTGGGGTCAGCAACCCCTGACAATAGTAGCTAAGCATACATACATATCTGGGTTACCCTCTGACTACAAAAATTTCGACCCAATATGCTTCCCAATACTTTAGAAACAAAGCACCGAATGCAATTAATGCACTTTGGAGAATCCTTACAAAGGCGCGAATAAAGTCCTTTACCTCGGTGATTAAACTTCTTGACACTATTGTTCTTCCTACGTTACTATATGCGGCACCAATGTGGGCAATTAACCAGCTGAAGACAGTTAATAATACCCAAGATGTATTTCTTCGCCGTCTCTTAGACTTACCAAACTTCACACCAGGATATATCCTCAGAAGAGAATGTGGAAGAATATCAACTGAACTTAATGCGCGCTGTAAAACTCACATTAAAGTTTTGGGTCAGGATCTTAAAAATGGAAACGAGCAGATTACCACATGCCTGCTTAAACTATCTCTGGAAAGACACCGCGAAAAAGGAAATAGAAAACAGTTTTACTCAAAATTTAATAAAAATTTTAGACTCTAAGGGATATTCCTTTCTTAAGGGCTGCGAAGACTACTTAGCCATACAGAAAGAACTGCCAGGCATAATTAGAAACACCACAGACCAACTAATTCAAAACTATCAGATGAAAATCACACACATTGATTCTACCTACTTTGCTCACTACAATTTTTTTAGTGAATCATTCATGACAGAGGAGTACCTACGATCAAATATCTCGCTTCCCAACAAAAGACTAGTTGCACAACATAGAGTTTTATGGCAATTTTTCAGGGAAGAAAGAAAAGACTTCTGGAAAGAAAATGGCCGGAACTGTTTACTTTGCAAGGATCTCATGGATGATAATTTGGTTCATTATTTCTTCCAATGCTCTCTCTTAGCAGAAAAACGTACTGAAATTTTCCCAAGCCCTAACGTTGGTCAACTTAGATACCATCGCATATGTCAACTTCTCTCTTCAGCTCTGGATGATGAATTACTGATTGTTAGATACTTTAAGTTCTGCACAGAAGCTGGGCGCATGAGAAAGAATGCAGGGCAAAGGATGACCTATCTGTAAATAGGTAACTGAATGTGAGACAAACTTTATTTTGTTTTAAATGTTTCCTCTTCCCTCTCCTCTTGTTGATGTGTAAATACGGTGAATCCTATATGGGGCGGAATGCCCTAAATAAAGGCTTTTGTTTGTTTTGTTTTGTAATTTCCTGAAGTTTTGTCCATGAGTGTAGACAGGATACAATATCTGTACGGTATGGTGGATTAAACTAGCTAAACTGCTGGGAGGGTTCACCAGTGATGAGTCAGGCCCTCCCAATATGTTTTATCAAAATAAGGAGATTAGGATGTTGTCATATTTGAGAAAGAAAAACTCCCGCTAGATGGTTTCATTTCTTGTATAAACATTGCACGCTAAATGCTCCGAATTACCTAATTGATCACATTTCCATTAAAGCGTATTGTGCATGTTATGATATGCTTTAATTACACAGGTCTACAAAAAAAACTTTTTTTTTGCACAAGAGAACCTGATGGTGTTTCTAGTGTAACTTTTCATGCTGAACTCAAAAATCTAATCAGAAATTTCCCATCACCCATGGTTTTTGCCTGATGGTCTTTTTTTAGTATTGGGATAAATACAGTAATAAATGCAACCAATGTTACGTAAGCATTTTTTAAGTTACATCATTAACTAAGCTAGCGCTTTATTTTTGACAAGAAGAGTTGGTGTGTGGAGTCAAAAGATTTATTTTATTTGTTATTAATTAAATTTTGCTCTTTAAGAATCATAAATATTAATTTAAATAACAAATTATTGAAATTTTAATTGAATATATATATAATTTATTATTATATAATATTATAATCTGTTTTGCTTTCAACTCAAAAATAACGACAAGCTCTGTAATGCTATTTGCTCATTAACAGTTTTAATATATATATTTAAATTCAACCTAACACGATTTGTTTAATAGATTTGCAGCAGAAGTGACAGGTAAATTTGAAGTGATTAGTTTATTCTTCTCTATCGATTTGCTTTTATAAATCGTATGCATTAGACTGTGTCAATATGCCGAGGCGTTGCATTAATATTCCTGATATTTTCTGTTATATTTGTGGGGAATTAACTTTCAAAGTTCAAAGGCGAAACTTTACACCGCTCATCAAAAAGTGCTATGAACTTTATTTTGGCTTTAAAGTCGGTGACCAAGATAAGACTTGGGCTCCTCACCATTGTTGTGTAATTTGTGTTCGACATCTTACAGCGTGGATTAAAGGTGAACGTCATATGCCTTTTGCGGTTCCAATGATATGGAGGGAACCTAAAGACCATTCTTCGGACTGTTATTTTTGTTTGACAAAGACTACAGGTATTACATCCAAATCAAGACATACAGTTGAATATCCAGATTCGCCATCTGCTATGAGACCGGTTCCTCATTCGATTCCCGCTCCTGGACACTTTTATTTTTCCGTTCGCCATTACTCTTCATATTTTTCACCCTCCATACGCCATCCATTCATATATAGACCATCACTCTTCATATATTCAACCTTTTCATACGTCATCCAAAAAGTTAGAAATATTAAATTATTTATCTTTGAAATTAAAAATGATTTTTCATAAATAAAAAAGAAACTTATGCGGTTAAACTGGTTGTATAGCTTTATAATTATACGCCGCAGTCATTTATAAGTATTATTAGTCAGTTTAAATATTAGTTACGAACGGAGAAATACGTCCAGGATAGCCTAGTGGACATGGCACCTGCCCGGTAAGCAGAAGGTTGTGGGTTCGATTCCCGCTCCTGAACACTTTTATTTTTCCGTTCGCCATTACTCTTCATATTTTTCACCCTCCATACGTCATCCATTCATATATAGACCATCACTCTTCATATATTCAACCTTTTCATACGTCATCCAAAAAGTTAGAAATATTAAATTATTTCTCTTTGAAATTAAAAATGATTTTTCATAAATAAAAAAGAAACTTATGCGGTTAAACTGGTTGTATAGCTTTATAATTATACGCCGCAGTCATTTATAAGTATTATTAGTCAGTTTAAATATTAGTTACGAACGGAGAAATACGTCCAGGATAGCCTAGTGGACATGGCACCTGCCCGGTAAGCAGAAGGTTGTGGGTTCGATTCCCGCTCCTGGACACTTTTATTTTTCCGTTCGCCATTACTCTTCATATTTTTCACCCTCCATACGTCATCCATTCATATATAGACCATCACTCTTCATATATTCAACCTTTTCATACGTCATCCAAAAAGTTAGAAATATTAAATTATTTCTCTTTGAAATTAAAAATGATTTTTTATTAATTAAAAAGAAACTTATGCGGTTAAACTGGTTGTATAGCTTTATAATTATACGCCGCAGTCATTTATAAGTATTATTAGTCAGTTTAAATATTAGTTACGAACGGAGAAATACGTCCAGGATAGCCTAGTGGACATGGCACCTGCCCGGTAAGCAGAAGGTTGTGGGTTCGATTCCCGCTCCTGGACACTTTTATTTTTCCGTTCGCCATTACTCTTCATATTTTCACCCTCCATACGTCATCCATTCATATATAGACCATCACTCTTCATATATTCAACCTTTTCATACGTCATCCAAAAAGTTAGAAATATTAAATTATTTCTCTTTGAAATTAAAAATGATTTTTCATAAATAAAAAAGAAACTTATGCGGTTAAACTGGTTGTATAGCTTTATAATAAAAACATTATCAAAAAGAATCCTCACACATTGTTCTCAAAATATAGATATCATTAAAAAAGAAAGAGAAATATTATCCAAGGAATTACAATACAACGAATATCCCAAACAATTCATCAAAAGGCATATTTATAGAAATAGAAACCCATCAACAAACAATAGTCAAGGCCAGAATCCATCCTGCATACTTCCCTACAGTTATGGAATCGAAAGAATAGCCAGATCCCTTAAAAAATACAATATCAATATCAGATACCAGTCCGCTCCCAACCTAAGAAACCTTCTCCGTCACCCTATAACCAAACGAAACCCAAAACAGGAAACCCGATCCAATATCATATACCGCATACCATGTAAATCCTGCACATCATCCTACATTGGAGAAACTGGCGAAACCTTAATAGAGAGACTCAATCAACACGGACAGCCTTCAAAAACCATAGCCCTTTATCGTTACTTGTAGACCACGCAGTTAGGAAAGGACATATGCCATATTTTGATAATGCAAAATTTTATACAACAATGTACAGGATAAACACACAAGATTATTTTTGGAGAGCTGGGCATCTACAGATGATAAAAATAGCATCAATAGGAAGATAGAAATACCACAATCATACCTACAGTTAAAACAAAAACAGTCAAAAAAATATATAGCATTTTATTCCTGAAGATACAATAATTCAAATCAAATGGTCTGGTCACACCAACATATGCTATATAAAACAGCAGTTCTCATGCGCGCATCACGCGGATAATAAGCTTACAAGGTTTTTGTATTTTTCGAGAAGAAGATAGGCGAACAGCCTTGTCAAAATATTGAAATTTAATTAATATTTTGATCCAAAATATGCCCCTATTTTAAATATCAAAATGGATTGCTCTATATTCAACATACATATATATATTATTTTAAAATGCTTATTTTGGATCATAAAGTTACCTAGAAAACCCCTAGCAAACATAATTAAAGAGTTCAATAGACAATTGAAAAAATAAAACGTAAATACAAATTGGATAGCAAAACATTCGACAAACTAAAAGCAGCAAACACTAACGTGCCCATATTTTATGACCTACCAAAGATACACAAACTAAACAGCCCTCTACGCCCCATTGTATCCTACGCTGGCACCCCCCATATACCCCTTGTCAAAACACCTTTCCTCAATAATTTCACCTTTTATGAAAGAATTACCTCATACTGTTCCCAACTCCAAAGCAGCTATAGAAATAATATCAAGAACTCAAATAACTGAAAACAGTCGCCTGGTCTCCTTTGATGTTGAATCGCTATATACTTCAATCCCACATGATGAAGCTATTACAGAAATTTCAGAATTCTTGAATGCCCACCCCAACCTACCATTATCTATATCAAAGGAAACCCTCATAGACTTACTCAAACTGTGCCTATCATTCAGCTACTTTAACTACAAGAATCAATACTTCAAACAGATCAAAGGCCTCCCGATGGGCAACCCAATATCTTCAGCTCTGGCAAACATTTTTATGAATAATATTGACAAATTAATATTAGATCATAAGCAACTGAGAAAATCACATTCTAGAAAATATATATTGATGATATTCTTTGCATAACCGAAAACAACAATACAACAAGCATTCTGAATTTCTTGAACAATATAAAACCATTTCTTACATTTACACATGAAATAGAAGAAAAAACTCTATTTCATTCTTAGATATAATTCTCACCAGAAACAGCTCTAAAATAGAAACAGGCATTTACCGTAAGCCAACTCACACAGGTGGTTACTTGAATTTCAGCTCATTCGACCCTATTAACCATAAAATATCTGTCATAAAAACCCTCTCAAAAAGAATTTCTACTCATTGCTCTAATAATCTAGAAAAAGTACAAGAAAGAATAATACTAATGAATGAAATACAAAGCAATAGTTATCCCACAGAATTTATCAAAAGACAATTCCACCGATCAACATTCATCCCTCTTTCCAATAGCAAATCTCAGAAATCATATTGTACACTTCCATACAGCTACGGCATTGAAAGAATCAGTAGAGCCCTCAAGAAGTTTAATATCAAGACGATATACCAGACACCATCCAACTTGAAAACGCTTCTCCGCCATCGGATATCAAACATAACACAAACGACAGTCAAAAATCCAACCTCATTTACAGAATCCTGTGCCGATCTTGCCCAGCTACATACATAGGAGAGACAGGGAAAACTCTAGAAGAGAGAACCAATCAACACCGGACAGCCCTTTAAAACTATATCCCTCTTTCCCTCTTAGTAGACCACGCACTGAAACAAGACCACCTACCAAATTTTGACTCAACTGAAATAGTATATCAAAATATCAAGGACAAACATTCAAGACTTTTTCTAGAAAGCTGGACCTCAATAGAAGATAAAAACAGTATCAACCGAAAAATAGACATCCCTCAACTATACTTACAATTTAAAACCATTTAGCCCACTACTATACATATATAACAAATTACTGATTTTCAATTCTTATATTTAAATGTATATATTCATTTATTCTTTATATATTAATATCTTATATATTATTTTATCTTATATTATTATTTATTATATTTATAAACATGAATATTGTAGGTTTTAGATATTTTAAATTTTATAGCAGTTGTTCATACTCGTGAATTGATATGCGAGCATCTCAAAACAATCTTGTTCCCCGAAGAAGTTTGGCGAGTTGCCTTACGAAATATTGGAAAATAAAACTTTATGATCCAAAATAAGCATTTTAAATAATTTACTATACGGATTGCTCTATTTTCAAACATATGTATATATATGACGTGTATGATTATTTCAGTAGTGAACCTTTCCTGTAGTTTCACCAGTTCAATATACTATACCGTTCTATTCATTGCATT